>CM038672.1:475951741-476197719 GCA_021605145.1 Aegilops bicornis | reverse complement strand
GCCATTGAATGTTTGATTCGGTGGTAGTCTTAGAGTAACTAGCATTGTGATGTATTTTTATCTCTCACGATCGATATGACTTATGCATCAGAGAAATCTTATGTATCTTGGGGCTCACCGCAATGAACAAGCAACAAATCAGCCTCAACCTTGATCTCGAGTTGGCCAAGAAAAATCTCCAGAGCGCCGTGATGAAGTAGCTGCCATGGGAGGTAATCAATCGCCATCGCTTATCCCACGCTGGCACTTTTTCTTTCCATTTTTTGAACCGAGTGACTCCACTCGAGCAGATGTATGTAGTGAAAACCGCCAACTCCAAGCCCGTCTCAAGAATGTTATTTCTTTAGAGAAAATGAAGGTGCTTTGGAGCAGAAGGACCTAGACCTAGCTGCAGCTCGGAAGGAGGCGCCATGAGAAGACAACGCTATTTCGACAAGAAGCTTGCTTCACCGGGAAGTTACAAGAAGAAAATTCCAAATTGAAGACTCGTTGTTTCGACGCCAACCAAGAAGTCGAGAGACCGGAGAAGGACAAGGAGAAACCGATCGACGAACTTGGGAGCCTCAAAATCAAGAATGGCGAATTAGAGTCTTATCTAAGCCAACTTGTCGCTAAACCGGTCCCAAAACTTGAAGGTACCGATTAATCTGTCTTTTTTCCGTCGACCGACAATTTTAATTACCGTTCTACTCATACTTCACTCGAACGCAGAATTTTGCCAAGACTTTGAAGCGGAAATCGGGTGGGTCGAGACGGGTCTTGACCCCATTAATCGATCAAGGATGAAGTTGCAATGAACGCGGTTGGAGTCTCGCATGGATGGCGAATTGCCTAAATGGCCCGTCAAGGCTGCAATGACCCGGATTGATGCGTAACTTTGGCCTCGCGGAACTGTCTCAAGATCTCGAGTCTCTGATGGCTCGACTGAATCAAATCCCTGAGCGTGTGTAAGAATGGAAGAAGTCCTCTGCTCGCTGTGGTGCTGACGTCGCTCTGTATGTGGTCCGAGTGCACTGCAAGGATGCCAAAGAAGACAAGCTGGCGGAGCTTAAAGTTGCAAACACGAAGAAGCACTTTCCAGTCTTTCATGGACACTTTTCTTGCCGCCACCACTCGCATTGCAAACAGCATCGACCTTGACAGTTTCTGCGACCCAGCCAGTCATTCTCCTGATGCGTGATCGAAAAAACATTAAGCTTCACCTTTATTTGCCTCGGGATGCCGAGTGATTGTGTAACCGTTAAACCGCTTGCTTGATGCTTGATCATTTTTGAACCGTCCGTCCAAACCTTAGGAATTTATCCGAACTTGGTTTATTTCTAAATATGCTTGCATTTACCTTCGAGTGGAATTTTCTTCACTCGAATAATCTATGTGTTTGAGATTTCAATCGACCTGCGCTTCACCGTCCTTGCAGGTAGGGATGGAGCGAACGTTGTACTTATGGCGTAGCTCCGAAGGAGAAAGGTTGCATCGACCTGCACCTCGTCCCTTGCAGATAGGGATGGAGCGAACGTTGTAATTGTGGCGAGTCCGAGGAGAAGGTTGTAGTCAGACTCTCGTCATCCTTGCGGATAGGGATGGAGCGAATGTTGTACTTGTGGCGTAGTTCGAGGAGAAGGTTGCACGACCTGCACCTCGTCCCTTATGCGGATAGGGATAGAGCGAACGCCATACTTAGGCTAGTACTTGACTGCAGCTAAGCCTCCGAGTGGGAGGGTTGCTCCTCACTCGGTAGGATTTTTCGACTTAGGCGAGTACTTGATCAGCAGCTAAGCCCCGAGTGGGAGGGTTGCTCTCCACCCGTAGAGGATTTTTCATACTTAGGTGAGTACTTGACTAGCTTAAGCCCCGAGTGGGAGGGTTGCTCTCCACTGCAGGGGATTTTTCAGACTTAGGCGAGTACTTGATCTAGCTTAAGCCCCGAGTGGGAGGGGTTGCTCTCCACTCGGTAGGATTTTTCAAACTTAGGCGAGTACTTGACTAGCTAAGCCCCGAGTGGGAGGGGTTGCTCTCCACTCAAGAGGATTTTTCAGACTTAGGCGAGTACTTGATCAGCTAAGCCCCTCGAGTGGGAGGGTTGCTCTCCACTGGTAGGATTTTCAAACTTAGGCGAGTACTTGACTGAAGATAAGCCCCCAAGAGGGAGGGTTGCTCTCCCGTCGGTAGGATTTTTCATACTTTGGCGAGTACTTGATCAGCTAAGCCCCGAGTGGGAGGGTTGCTCTCCACTGTAGGATTTTTCATACTTAGTATTTGACTAGCTTAAGCCCCGAGTGGGAGGGTTGCTCTCCACTCGGTAGGATTTTTCATACTTAGGCTAGTACTTGATCGCAGCTAAGCCCCGAGTGGGAGGGTTGCTCTCCACTGAGGATTTTTCATACTTAGGCGAGTACTTGATCAAGGAGTGGGAGGGTTGCTCACTGTAGGATTTTCATGCCAGTACTTAGCAGCGAGTGGGAGGGTTGCTCACTGGTAGGATTTTCATACTTAGCGAGTGGGAGGGTTGCTCACTGCAGGATTTTTCATACTTAGGCTAGTACTTGAGCCCCGAGTGGGAGGGTTGCTTCCACTAGGATTTTTCATACTTAGGCGAGTACTTGATCAGCTTAAGCCCCGAGTGGGAGGCTTGCTCCACTTGGTAGGATTTTTCTAACTTAGGTAGTACTTGATCAGCTTAAGCCCCCGAGTGGGAGGGTTGCTCTCCACTGTAGGATTTTTCATACTTAGGCGAGTACTTGATCATAGCTAAGCCCCGAGTGGGAGGGTTGCTCCACTGGTAGGATTTTTTCATACTTAGGCGCAGTACTTGATCATAGCTTAAGCCTCCGAGGGAGGGTTTCTCACTTGTAGGATTTTTGAACTTAGGCGAAACGGATTCAAGCCTAAGCCTCCGAGTGAGAGGCTTGCTCATCCCTCGGTAGGATTTTTTCGGACTTGGGCTAAACGGATTCAAGAGTAAGTCACCCAATCGGGGATTTCAAACGGAAACAAAAGCAACAACAATCGCTTAGGAAGATTATAAAGCTCTTGTCTTTGATAAATAAACTACAAAGGTGTTTCTTATTACATCTCATCCGAGTGAGTACTTACATAAAAGGGCGGAGCAGCTCCGCATTCCAAGCTCGTGGCTCGCCTTTTCTGATGTTCGACATTGTAAAGATGGTATGCTCCATTGTGGAGAACTCTAGTGATAATGAAGGGACCTTCTCAAGAAGGGGCAAGTTTGTGTGGCTTCTGTTGATCCACTCGAAGAACCAAGTCTCCCTCCTGAAAAGCTCGACCCTTCACGTTTCTGGTGTGGAATCGACACAAATCTTGCTGGTAGATGGTCGACCGGATTAATGCCATCTCTCTTTATTCTTCTAAGAGATCGGCTGAATCTTGCCGGGCCTGTTCCGCTTCTTCTTCAGAGAAGAGTTCTACACGGGGTGCATTGTGGAGCAGGTCACTTGGTAGAACAGCTTCTGCCCAGAGACTAAAAAGAAAGGGGTTCGCCTGGCCGATCGATTGGGAGCGTCCTCAAACCCCGGGAGAGAACCGATGGAAGCTCATCGACCAGCGCTTGCCGCGGTTTGAGACCACGCATCACCGGGATTTCACCCTTTGAGGATTAGACCATTCACTTCTTTCAGCTTGATCATTCGACCGCAGCCACTCTGCCATAGTCGCACTCGTGTGCCTTGGAGAAGCTGCAGTAACGCTCTACACCTCGCCGTAATCGAAGTTCGATCCATTGTCGCGATGATGTTGTGCGGAACACCATATCTGGAATGTTAATTCTCCGATGAAGCCGACAAAGAGGTCAAAATCAAGATTCTTGATAGGTTTGGTCAATCCATTCGGTAAACTTGTCGAATCGCTACAAGCACATGAGTAAATCCGCTTCCAACCAGCGTCCTCAGCCGCCCCACCATGTCCAATCCCCAAACAGCAAAGGGCCAAACGAGTGGAATGGTCTTCGTATAACGGTGCTTGTGAGAGCATATCGTATAGAAATCGGCAACCTTCACATTTGTCGACTATATCTTTCGCCATTTCATTCGCTTTCGTACAATAAAATTCAGGCCCGCATGCTTTAGCCACAATGGTCTGAGAGGATACATGGTGACCATGTGTCCCCCGAAAGTGGATGCTTCGTTGAGGATCATTCGACCTTCTTTCCTGTGTTATGCATTTCCCGACCGACCCTACCACACTTTCTCTCGAATAACCTGGCCCTTTATCATCGTAGAAAGGCCTTGGATCGATTCGGACGATCCGTCGAGTTCTTCTTCATCCTCTTCCGGGAGTTCCTTCCTAAGGATGTATGGCGATGTAAGGTATTGTCCATTGGGAGTGATAAATCACAGAACCTCCATGATTAGGGTCGCGACCATGATCGGGACCTCGACTTCACCGGATCCGTATGCGTTCTTAGGCTGCGTAAATTTCTTCTCAGAAAGGATCTTCTTGAATCGACGGCAGGTGAATGTGATGTCTAAACACATTGTTGGGAATGGCTTCTCTTGAACCTATCTTCGCCAAATTACCTGCTGTTTGATTTTTTAGTTGCATATGATGGAGCTCTAACTCTCGAACTTTCTTTTCCAACTTCTTCCTTTACCGCATCGTAGTAGCCAATCATGGCCGGGCTTCCGATGTCCTACTCTTTCATCACTTGATTGACCACTCAAATCTGAAGTCGCTTATAGACTATGAGGTGTTTAATGGACGCCGAAAGTGAAATGGCCATGCGCAACCTGTGATAAGAGTGTTTCAGATTCTCGTCATTATTGGAGGAATCAAAGTGAATCTGAGTATTCGAGCTTGTCTCCTGAGGGATTTAACACCAATTTCGGCAAGACCAACCATTCAAAGATCTTGGAACTGGGCTAAAGAACATGGTCCAAAGGTTCGAAAAGAACTTGAGCTCGGCAGTTGTCGTTTCGATCCACCTCACCCGGCTAGGAAATCAGCTATCGCTTGGGACTTGATATGATTTCTTCGCTTCAAACCAATATCTAAGGGAAGGAGTTCAATCGCCCATTTTGCCACTCAATTGGCCATCTCTGCTAGCGTAATCTCTGGAGCACGGGAGCATCACCGACGACCGGCAGAACGGAGTGGTCAGAGAAGAAATAGGGTGCAACCTTCTATGTGGTCATATAAATCTTACAAACAAGCTTCTAATAGGTGCGAGTATCAAGCCGACGGAGCCGTAACTTCGTAAATATAATAAATCGGGCGCTGAACTTTTATAGGCTTTTCCTCTTCTTCTCGCCGATCGTAAGTACTATAATCGACGACTTGTCCAAAGGGTCGCTATGTAAAGCAAAGAAAGGCTTTTTCATGATTGGGGCAAAGAAGAATCGGTTGGGTGGAAAGGTGGCTTTTAGCTCGCAAACGCTGTATCATCTTCGGAGTCCACTCGAATTTATCTCGATTTCTTCATCGGGCCGGTAGAGAGGTAGCGCCTTCTCACCGAGCCTAGAAATGAATCGACTTAGGGCGGCTAAACAACCAAGCAGAAGCTTCGAACATCATGCACACGACCGGCATTTCTATCTCGAGTATGGCACCAACTTTCCTGGGAAGTTAAGTATCGCATCCCTCGTTCGAACGAGAAAACCGAGCAACTTTCCTCCCGGAACTCCGAACGTGCACTTTGATGGATTAAGCTTCGATATCGTATTCTTCCGAGGTTGGGCAGCAGTTTCAAGCATGGTCAATCAAGAGGGTCGGAACCTTTGCGTGACTTGACCACAATGTCATCCATGTATGCTTCCACATTCCGACCGATTTGAGTGAGTAAACACTTCGAATCATTCGGCGCGAATGTGGCTCCAGGTCTTCGGCCTAATGGCATAGTGACATAAATGTACACCAATGGGGTGAAGAAAGCTGTTTTGATTTCATCGGGTCCAAATGCATTTCCGGATTCCGATGATATTCCGGAATAAGCGTCCCAAAAGGATGCGTCACATCCCGCAATGTAATCGACTATCCGAGTCGAATTCGAGGAGGAGAGGAAAGTGATCCTTCTGGAGCAGGCCCGACTGGTATAGCGTTTGAAGTCGATGCACATTCGGAGTGAATTGTCCTTCTTAGGGACCATGTCAATGTTGGCTAACCACTGGAGTGGTAATGCATCTCTCGAATAAACTCAGCTGCCAGGAGCCGAGCCACTTCTTCACCGATTGCTTTTTCTCTTTTTGCACGGCGGACCGTCAAGATGTTCCTTGACCGGTTTTATCTTTGGGATTCGACTGCGAAATAGCGATGCTTTCGGCCCAGGTCCACAGGTAACACCCGGCATGTCGGAAGGGTTTCCATGCAAAGATGTCCCTAGATTCTCCACCCGGAGGAATTGGATGAGCGCTTCTTCCTATTTGGAGTCGAGAGTTATTTGAAATGTGGGTCGGAGCAGCGTTAGGATCAATGCCGGTGGATATGAATCGGTTTCGTCTCACCGGACGGCATCCGATACTGCTGAATCCATCGCAGGCTTCTTTAGCTCAGCATGACGAAATCCCGATCCGGATCTGCATTTTCTCGATACTCCTACAATTCCACCATCGCCATCTGCACAAGATCAAATGATTTTGAGCCCTTCTACGGAAGCACTCCTTACGCTTTCTTTCGATTGCCCACGGCGATAGTGATCACCCCTTGGGACTGTGCATTTTCAATTTGAGGTACACATAGCATGGTCGCAGCCATAAACGCGATCTCAAATAAACCGGCCTGCCTTAATGGCGTGATAAGCACTCTGGAAATCCACCACTTCAAATGTCAACTTCTCTTTGCGGTAATTCTTGTGATAACCGAAAACCACGTCAAGAGCAATCTGGCCGAGTGATTCAGCCTTTTTGCCCGGAATGACTCCATGGAAACTCATATTTTGCTTTCACCGAAGTTCCGCATACATACGTAGATGTGCCAATCCTTTCAATGTTTTACGTGACATAAGTAATGTTCAGGCCATCGCCACCACCATCCATCAGTAATCCTTTAGTGGAATTCGAGTGCCTTGAGCAACTCGGAATTCGACAACCAAAGCTTGCCTCCTGAAATGGGTGGCTATGTGTATCGAATTGATCGACCTTTGGCTCAAATGTATGATGGCGCTCCTGGGACCATTTCAAATAATCGGGCATCGCCGAACAACCATATTCACTTCTCTTGTTGATCATCACTATCAATCGACTCTTACTCTCAACATGTCGCCGAAAAATCATCGTGAGTGGAATTGACGTGAGGGTAACCATCATCACTCTCCTCCTTGTCCTCAACCTTGTCGGACTCCTTTTCCCTTGTCTTTGGGTTGTTTTATCCCGTGTAACCGCTTGGATCGGGGGAGCTCGCAGCATCGCCGAAAGTGGTATGCTTCTGGGTAAATGATTTTACCCTCCTCATCTTTTCTTTGTGTGGATGTAGCATGGCAAATCTAGCACTTTATCATTTCCATATTGATCTTTTTATCTTCTTAGGGTTCCATGGCCCTTGGGCTTCCCTTTGGGTTTTCCTTTTGAGTCAATGACTAAGGTTTCCCTCGTGAGCAGCTCGGCTCGGCTTTATTGACTTCGCTTTCCGATCGTGGAGTTTCCTCCTCCCACGGTTCTTTCATGGTAACGGCGATTTGTGCTTGCCACACCGTGAGTCGCATCCTCTTCTTCACCATTAGCATTATGTTGGTGGCAATATCCATCATTCGACTGGTAGACATGTCTCACGGTCCAATCAACTTCAAGTTCAACTCTCAATATTTGATGCCTTCCTTGAAGCGCAGGGCATGGTTTAGTGATCGAGACACGTTCTCTAGTGTGGTGATGCGTGTGCAAATCCATCTACGGATTAAATCCCTCAAAGTTTCATTTTGTCTTACTCGCACACAGGATTGCAGCTCTATCAACCACTCTTTACCGGGTAGTTTCAGCATGTCCCTTCAAGCGTCACCCCGAGCAAACACTCGGGCAAGAATCTTCCCCAAGTGTAAATCTTCGCTTTGGAGTGCCTAACTGATTCAAAGCCATGCTACTGGCCGAACCTCCAACATCGAGGAGGCAGGTGTTTCATAGCCACTTCATCATTACCGCCGCCAATCTGAACAGCCACTCGGTAGTCCTCAAGCCAAAGTATCGGGCTTGGACTCACGATGAACTTCTTGACTCGATTGCCAACCTGAAGTTGGGAGGAATCACCGCATGACCCGATGGCTCTTTGAAGCACTCTGGTCACGAGGCCGCGTGCTCTCGCTGGAGGGTACATCTCTATCATGACCTTCTCGGTGAGCTCTCTGTTCTCGCCGACCAAACCTTGAACGAGAATAGATCTCGCATCAAAGCACAGCTCCCACACAGGGTTATTGGAATCCTTAAGACCGTGAGTGTTGGAAATATGCCCTAGAGGCAATACTAAAAGGATTATTATTATATTTCCTTGTTCGTAATAATTGTCTTTTATTCATGCTATAATTGTATAATCCGGAAATCGTAACACGTGTGAATACATAGACCACAACATGTCCCTAGTGAGCCTCTAGTTGACTAGATCGTTGATCAATAGAATAGTCAAGGTTTCGACTATGGACATTGGATGTCATTGATAACGGGATCACATCATTAGGAGAATGATGTGATGGACAAGACCCAATCCTAAGCATAGCACAAGATCGTAGTTCGTTTTGCTAGAGCTTTTCCAATGTCAAGTATCTTTTCCTTAGACCATGAGATCGTGTAACTCCCGGATACCATAGGAGTGCTTTGGGTGTACCAAGCGTCTGGCAATATTTGGGTGACTATAAAGGTGCACTCACGTGTATCTCCGAAAGTGTCACATTGGGTTGACACGGATCGAGGCTGGATTTGGTCCTCCGATATTACGGAGAGGTATCACTGGGCCCACTTTCGATGCAGTGCATCATCATAATGAGCTCAAAGTGACCAAGTGTCTGGTCACGGGATCATGCATTCACAGTCTTAGTAAAGTGACTTGCCGATGCGAGATTGAGCGAGGTATTGAGATACCGACGATCGAATCTCCCGGGCAAGTAACATACCGTCGACAAAGGGAATAGTATACTGGGGTTGCTTGAATCCTCGACATCGTGGTTCATCCGATGAGATCATCGAGGAGTATGTGGGAGCCAACATGGGTATCCAGATCCCGTTGTTGGTTATTGACCCGGAGCCGTCTCGGTCATGTATGCATGTCTCTCCGAACTCCGTAGGGTCTACATAAGGTTCGGTGGACGCCTTAGGGTTGTATGAATATGAGTATGCAGCAAACTGAAAGTTGTTGAGTCCGGATGAGATCCTGGACGTCACGAGGAGTTAGGAATGGTAGGAGGTAAAGAATTATATATAGGAAGTGTTGTTTGGCCATCGGGAAAGTTTAAGGGTCACTGGTATTGTGCAGGACCACCGGAAGGGTCCCTTGGTCCACCGGAGTGGGGCCACCTGTCCGGGAGGGCCCCATGGGCTGAAGTGGGAGGAACCAGACCACTGGTGGGCTGGTGTGCCCCCCAGGCCCCCTCTGCGCCTAGGGTTGGGAACCCTAGGGAGGGGTGCCCACTCTGCCTTGGGGGCACTCCACCCCCCTTGGCCAGCCGCCCCCTAGGAGATCCCATCTCCTAGGGAAGGCCCCAGGGACCCTATATAGAGGGGGAGGAGGGCAGCCACACCCTGCACTTGGCGCCTCCCTCCCCTGCTACACCTCTTCCTCCTCCCCGGTGATTTGCTTGGCGAAGCCCTGCCGGGAATCTTCATGCATCCACCACCACCGCCCGTCGTCTTCTTTGGATCTTCATCAACCTCTCCTTCCCCTTGCTGGATCAAAGGCGAGGATACGTCACGCTGACCCGTCGTGTGTTGAGCGGAGGTGCCGTCCGTTCGGCGCTAGGATCTCCGGTGATTTGGATCACGGCGAGCGACTCCCTCAACCCCGTTCTCTTGAGCAGCTTCCGCCGATCTACAAAGGGTATGTAGATGCATCTCTCTCACTAGTTGCTATATGAACTCATAGATGGATCTTGGTGAAGGTAGGAATTTTTTATTTTATGCAACGTTCTAACCCGGTGGCATCATGAGCCGGGTTTATGCGTAGTTCTCTATTGCACGAGTAGAACACAATTTGTTGTGGGCGTATATGTTGTCAAACTTTCTTGCCGCTACTAGTCTTATTTTGCTTCAGCGGTATTGTGGGGTGAAGCGGCCCGAACCGACCTTACACGTACGCTTACGTGAGACAGGTTCCACCGACTGACATGCACTAGTTGCATAAGGTGGCTAGCGGGTGTCTGTCTCTCCCACTTTAGTTTGAGCCGGATTGACGAAAAGGGTCCTTATGAAGGGTAAATAGAAGTTGACAAATCACGTTGTGGCTTTCACGTAGGTAAGAAAACATTCTTGCTAGAACCCTATTGCAGCCACGTAAAAACTTGCAACAACAATTAGAGGACGTCTAACTTGTTTTTGCAGCAAGTGTTTTGTGATGTGATATGGCCAAAGTTGTGATGAATGATGAATGATATATATGTGATGTATGAGATCATGTTCTTGTAATAGGAATCACGACTTGCATGTCGATGAGTATGACAACCGGCAGAATATAGGAGTTGTCTTTATTTTTGTATGACCTGCGTGTCATTGAGAAACATCATGTAAATTACTTTACTTTATTGCTAAACGTGTTAGCCATAGTAGTAGAAGTAATAGTTGGCGAGCAACTTCATGGAGACACGATGATGGAGATCATGATGATGGAGATCATGGTGTCATGCCGGTGACAAGATGATCATGGAGCCCCGAAGATGAAGATCAAAGGAGCTATATGATATTGGCCATATCATGTCACTGCTATATAATTGCATGTGATGTTTATTATGTTTATGCATCTTGTTTACTTAGAATGACGGTAGTAAATAAGATGATCCCTTTATAATAATTTCAAGAAAGTGTTCTCCCTAATCAGGCGCCGTTGCTAAAGTTAAATCGTTTGAAGCACCACGTGATGATCGGGTGTGATAGATTCTTACGTTCACATACAACGGGTGTAAGACAGTTTTACACATGCAAAACACTTAGGTTAACTTGATGAGCCTAGCATGTACTGACATGGCCTCGGAACACAAGAGACCGAAAGGTCGAACATGAGTCGTATGGAAGATACGATCAACATGGAGATGTTCACCGACGATGACTAGTCCGTCTTCACGTGATGATCGGACACGGCCTAGTCGACTCGGATCATGTAACACTTAGATGACTAGAGGGATATCAAATCTGAGTGGGGAGTTCATTATATAATTTGATTAGATGAACTTAATTATCATGAACATTAGTCTAAAATCTTTGCAAAATGTCTTGTAGATCAAAATGACCAACGCTCATGTCACCATGAACTTCAACGCGTTCCTAGAGAAACCAAATTTGAAAGACGATGGCAGTAACTATTCGATTTGCGGGTCGGAACCCGAGGATCATCCTCATAGCAGCCAAGAAACAATATGTCCTAGAAGCACCGCTAGGTGAAGCACCCATCCCGAAGGAACCAAGACATTATGAACGGCTTGGCGGTCTGCGTACGATGATTACTCCCTCGTTCAGTGCGGCATGCTTTACAGCTTAGAACCGGGGCTCCAAAAGCGTTTTGAGCAACACGGAGCATATGAGATGTTCGAGTAGCTGAAAATGGTTTTCCAAGCTCATGTCAGGGTCGAGAGATATGAAGTCTCCGACAAGTTCTATAGTTGTAAGATGGAGGAAAATAGTTACGCGGTGAGCACATACTCAAAAGTATGCAGGTTGCACAACCTCCGTCCCATCATTGGACATTAACCTCCCGACGAGGCGGTCATTGACAGAATCCTTGATCGCTCCCACCGATCTACAAGAGCTTTGTGATGAACTACAATATGCAGGATGGTGAAAACTATTCTCAAGTATTTTCAATGCTAAAGTCAGCAGAGGTAGAAATCAAGAAAGAACATCAAGTGTTGATGGTCAATAAAATCACTAAGTTCAAGAAGGGCAAGGGTAAGAAGAACTTCAAGAAGGACGGCAAGGATAAAGGTTGCCGCCTTGTAAGCCGATTCTTGGGGAAGAAGTCAAAGAATGGACCCAAGCACTGAGGCCGAAAGTGCTTTTATTGCAAAGGGAAGGGTCCTTTGGAAGGAATCTGCCCCAAATACTTACCGGACAAGAAGGCCAGCAACACTAAAGGTATATTTGATATACATATAATTGATGTGTACCTTACCGATTACTCGTAGTAACTCTCGGTATTTGATACCGTGCCGCTGCTCATATATGTAACTCACGGGAGGCTGCGGAATAAGCGGAGGCTGGCGAAGGGCGAGGTGACGATGCGGCGTCGGAATGGTTCCAAGGTCGATGTGATCGCCGTCGACACGCTACCTCTACATTTACCTCACGGATTAGTTTTAAACCTCATTTAGTGCCAAGTTTGAGCATGAACATTGTATCGGGATCTCGTTTAATGCGAGATGGCTACTCATTTAAATCCGAGAATAATGGTTGTTCTATTTATATGATAGATATGTTTTATGGTAATTCTCCGATTGTCAATGGTTTATTCTTAATGAATCTCGAACGTAATATTACACATATTCATAGTGTGAATACCAAAAGATGTAAAGTTGATAACGATAGTCCCACATACTTGTGGCACTGCCGCCTATGGTCACATTGGTGTCAAACGCATGAAGAAGCTCCATACCTGATGGACTTTTAGAGTCTCTCGATTATGAATCATTTGACACATGCGAACCATGCCTTATGGGCAAAATGACCAAGACTCCTTTCTCCGGAACAATGGAGCGAGCAACCAACTTATTGGAAATCATACATACCGATGTGTGCGGTCCAATGAGCGTTGAGGCTCATGGAGGATATCGTTATGTTCTCACTCTCAGCGATGACTTGAGTAGATATGGGTATGTCTACTTGATGAAACACAAGTCCGAGACCTTTGAAAAGTTCAAGGAATTTCAGAATGAGGTAGAGAATCAACGTGACCGAAAAATAAAGTTCTTCTGATCGGATCGAGTGGAGGAGAATATTTAAGTCACGCAATTTGGTACACACTTAAGGAAATGTGGAATCGCTTTCACAACTCACGCCGCTTGGAACACCCTCAAGCGTAACGGTGTGTCCGAACGTCGTAATCGCACTCTATTGGATATGGTGCGATCTATGATGTCTCTTACAGATTTGCCGCTATCATTTTGGGGATCGCTCTAGAGACAGCTACATTCACTTTAAATAGGGCACCGTCTAAATCCGTTGAGACGACACCGTATGAATTATGGTTTGGGAAGAAACCTAAGCTGTCGTTTCTAAAAGTTTGGGGATGCGATGCTTATGTCAAGAAACTTCAACTTTGAAAAGCTCGAACCCAAGTCGAAAAATGCGTCTTCATAGGATACCCTAAGGAAACCATTGGGTATACCTTCTACCTTAGATCCGAAGGCAAGATCTTTGTTGCCAAGAGCGGATCCTTTACGTAGAAAAGAGTTTTTCTCGAAAGGAGTAAGTGGGAGGAAAGTAGAACTCGATGAAGTACTACCTCTTGAACCGAGAAAGTAGTGCAGCTCGTGAAAATGTTCTATGGTGCCTACACCGGATCGGAGAAGGAAATTAATGATGATGATCAAGGTACTTGGATCAAGTTTCTACCGAACTTCAGAGGGTCCACAAGGAAAGCGTTCCACACCAGTGGTATGGCAACCCTGTCACCGGAAATCATGTTGTTAGACAACGGTGAACCTTGAACTATGAAGAAGCAATGGCGGGCCAGATTGCAACAAATGGCTTGAAGCCATGCAATCCGAGATAGGATCCATGTATGAAAACAAAGTATGGACTTTGACAGGTGATTTTATCTAGATGATCGGCGGTTTATAGAAAACAAAATGGATCTTTAAGAAGAAGACGATTTGCGATGGTAATGTTACCATCTATAAAGCTCGACTTGTCGCTAAAGGTTACTCGGCAAGTTCAAGGGGTTGACTACGATGAGACTTTCTCTCCGTGGCGAAAATTTGTCAAGTCCGTCTCGAATCATGTTAGCAATTGCCGCATACTATGATTATGAGATATGGCAAATGGGACGTCAAAACGGCATTCCTTAACGCCTATCTTAAGGGAAGAAGCGTATATGATGCAGCGGAAGGTTTTATGGACCCTAAGAATGCTAACAAGGTATGCAAGCTCCAGCGATCCATTTATGGGCTGGTGCAAGCATCTGGAATTGGAACATTCGCTTTGATGACATGATCAAAGCGTTTGGGTTTCTATGCAGACTTATGGAGAAGCCTGCGTTTACAAGAAAGTGAGTGGGAGCTCTGTAGCATTTCTCATATTATATGTAGATGACATACTTTTGATGGGAAATGATATAGAACTTTTGATAGCATAAAGGCCTACTTGAATAAGAGTTTTTCAATGAAGGACCTTGGAGAAGCTGCTTATATATTAGGCATCAAGATCTATAGAGATAGATCGAGATGCCTCATAGGTCTTTTCATAAAGCACATACCTTGAAAAGATATTGGAAGAAGTTCAAAATGGATCAGTCCAAGAAAGGGTTCTTGCACGTATTACAAGGTGTGAAATTGAGCTCGGCTCAATGTCCGACTCCTGGCCAGGAAGATATACAAGAGATGAGTGTCATCCCTATGCTTCAGCCATAGGTTCTATTATGTATGCCATCTTTGTGTACTGCACCGATGTAAACCTTGCCATAAGTTTGGTAGGAAGGTACCAAAGTAATCTCGGCAAGGAACCTTTGGACAATGATCAAGAATATCCTGAAGTACACGAAAAGTACTAAGGACATGTTTCTCGTTTATGGAGGTGACGAAGAGCTCAAATGCCGTAAAGGGTTACGTCGGCGCTAAGCTTCGCAGATCTGAATGACTCTAAGTCACAAACCGGATCACGTGTATATGTTGAATGGTGGAGCGACAAGCTGGTGCGGTACCAAGAAAGCGTCGTGGTGGGATCTGTTGGGGAACGAGTAATTTCAAAAATTTCCACGCACACGCAAGATCATGGTGATGCATAGCAACGAGGGGAGAGTGTATGTCCACGTACCCTCGTGAGACCGTAAGCGGAAGCGTTATAACAACGCTGTTGATGAAGATAATGCGTCTTCACGATCCGACCGATCCAAGTACCGAATGTACGGCACCTCCGAAGTTACGCACACGCTCAGCTTCGATGACGATCCCCGGGCCCGATCCAACAAAGCGTCGGGGATGAGTTCCATCAAGACGACGGCGTGGTGGACGATGATGATGCTCCACCGACGCGAGGCTTCACCTAAGCTCATGACGATATGACTTCTCCGCAGGGGCTTCGCCTAAGCTCATGACGATATGGACCGAAGTGGAATATGGTGGAGGGGGCACCGCTGCACGGCTAAGGAACGATCCGTAGAATCAACTTGTGTGTCCATGGGGTGCCCCCTGCCCCATTATATAAAGGAGGGAGGGGAGGAGGAGGCCGGCCCTAGTAGGGGCGCCATGGGGAGTCCTACTCCCCACCGAGTAGGATTCCCCTTTCCTAGTCCAACTAGGAGTCCTTCCATGTATTAGGAGTAGGAGACAAGGAAGGGGAAGAGAGAAGGGAAGGAAGGAGGGTGCGGCCTCCCCTAGTCCAATTCGGACTACAGGCCATGAAGGCGCGCGCCTGCCCTAGGCAGCCTCTCTCTCCCTTGAGGCCCCAATAAGGCCCAATACTTCTCCCGGCGAATTAGTAACTCTCCGGTACTCCGAAAATACCCGAATCATTCGAACCTTTCCGAACTCCGAATATAGTCGTCCAATATATCGATCTTTACGTCTCGACCATTTCGAGACTCCTCGTCATGTCCCGATCTCATCTGGGACTCCGAACTCCTTCGGTACATCAAACCTCATAAACTAATAATATAAGCATCACATGAAACCTTGCTGGCGGACTCCTCACGGGTTCGAGAACTATGTAGACATGACCTAGAACTATTCTCGGTCAATAACCAATAGCGGGACCTGGATGCCCATATTGGCTCCTACATATTCTACGAAGATCTTTATCGGTCAAACCGCATAACAACATCGTTGTTCCCTTTGTCATCGGTATGTTACTTGCCCGAGATTCGATCGTCGGTATCCAATACCTAGTTCAATCTCGTCACCGGCAAGTCTCTTTACTAGATTACGTAATGCATCATCCCGTAACCAACTCATTGGTCACATTGCTTGCAAGGCTTATAATGATGTGCATTACCGAGAGGGCCCAGAGATACCTCTCCAGGCAATCGGAGTGACAAAACCTAATCTCGAAATACGCCTAACCCAACATGTACCTTTGGAGACACCGTAGTACTCCTTTATAATCACCCAGTTACGTTGTGACGTTTGGTAGCACCCAAAGTGTTCCTACGGTAAGCAGGGAGTTGCATAATCTCATAGTTACGAGGAACATGTATAAGTCATGAAGAAAGCAATAGCAACATACTAAACGATCAAGTGCTAGGGCTAACGGAATGGGTCATGTCAATCAGATCATTCAACTAATGATGTGATCCCGTTAATCAAATGACAACTCATGTCTATGGTTAGGAAACATAACCATCTTCGATTAACGAGCTAGTCAAGTAGAGGCATACTAGTGACACTCTGTTTGTCTATATATTCACACATGTATTATGTTTTCCGGTTAATACAATTCTAGCATGAATAATAAACATTTATCATGATGTAAGGAAATAAATAATAACTTTATTATTGCCTCTAGGGCATATTTCCTTGATCTCCCACTTGCACTAGAGTCAATAATCTAGTTCACATCGCCATGTGATTTAACAGTTAATAGTTCACATCACCATGTGATTAACACCCATAGTTCACATCGATATGTGATCAACACCCAAAGGGTTTACTAGAGTCAATAATCTAGTTCACATCGCTATGTGATTAACACCCAAAGAGTACTAAGGTGTGATCATGTTTTTTGCTTGTGAGATAATTTTTAGTCAACGTGGTGCATCACATTCAGATCCGTAAGTATTTCTTGAATTTCTATGTCAACAATGCTTCGCATGAGGAGCTATTCTAGCTAATTGCTCCACTTTCAATATGTATCTAGATCGAGACTTAGAGTCATCCAGTGATCGGTGTCAAAACTTGCATCGACGGTAACCCTCATTTACCTAACCTTTGTCAACTTCCATAATTGAGAAACATATCCTTATTCCACTAAGGGTAATTTTGACCGCTGTCCCAAATGATCTACTCCTAGATCACTATTGTACTCCTTGCCAAACTTAGTGTAGGGTATACAATAGATCTGGTACACAAAGATGGCATACTTTATAGAACCTATGGCCAAGGCATAGGGAATGACTTTCATTCTCTTTCTATCTTACTGCCGTGGTCGGGTTTTGAGTCTTACTCAATTTCACACCTTGTAACACAAAAGAACTCTTTCTTTGGTATTTCCATTTGAACTACTTCAAAATCTTGTCAAGGTATGTACTCATTGAAAAACTTATCAAGCGTCTTGATCTATCTCTATAGATCTTGATGCTCAATATGTAAACAGCTTCACCGAGGTCTTTCTTTGAAAACTCCTTTTAAACACTCCTTTATGCTTTGCGTAATAATTCTACATTATTTCCGATCTACAATATGTCATTCACATATACTTATCAAAAATATTGTAGTGCTCCCACTCACTTTCTAGTAAATACAAAGCTTCCTGCAAGTCTGTATAAACTATATGCTTTGATCAACTTATCAAGCGTATATTCCAACTCCGAGATGCTTGCACCAGTCCATAGATGGATCATTTGGAGCTTGCACACTTTGTTAGCTCCCTTTGGATCGATAAAACCTTACGGTTGCATCATATACAACTCTTCCTCCGAAACCCATTCAGAATGCAGTTTTTACATCCATTTGCCAAATTTCATAAATTGTGGCAATTGCTAACATGATTCGGACAGACTTAAGCATCGCTTCTGATTGAGAAAATCTCATTGTAGTTAACACCTTGAACTTGTCAAAAACCTTTTGCGATAAGTCGAGCTTTGTAGATAGTAACACTACTATCAGCGTCCGTCTTCCTCTTGAAGATCCATTTATTTTCTATTGCTTGCCGAATTCGGCAAGTCAACCAAAGTCCACACTTTGTTTTCATACATGGATCCCATCTCGCATTTCATGGCTTCTAGCCATTTAAGCGGAATCTGGGCTCACCATCGCTTCTTCATAGTTTGTAGGTTCGTCATGATCTAGTAGCATGACTTCCGAGCAGTGATTGCGTGTACCACTTTGGTGCGGATCTCACTCGGTTTACCTCACGGATTCGGTAGTGACTTGATCTGAAGTTACATGATCATCATCATTAGCTTCCTCACTAATTGGTGTAGGAATCAACTGGAACTGATTTCCGTGATGAAATACTTTCCAATTCGGGAGAAGGTACAAATTACCTTATCAAGCTCCACTTTCCTCCCACTCACTTCTTTCGAGAGAAACTCCTTCTCTAGAAAGGATCCATTTATAAGCAACGAATGTTTTGCCTTCGGATCTGTGATAGAAGGTATACCCAACAATTTCCTTTTGGGTATTCTATGAAGACGCACTTCTCGATTTGGGTTTGAGCTTATCGAGATGAAACTTTTTCACATAAGCATCACAACTTCCAAACTTTAAGAAAGCGACAGCTTAGGTTTCATCGTTAAACCATAGTTCATACGGTGTCGCCTCAACGGATTTAGATGGTGCCCTATTAAGCGTGAATGCACTGTTGTCTCTAATGCATAACCCCAAAGCGATAGAGGTAAATTGATAAGAGACATCATAGATCGCACCATATCCAATAAAGTGCTGATTACGACTTTGGACACACCATTATGTTGTGGTGTTCCATATGGCATGAGTTGCAAACTATTTCACATTGTTTCAAATGAAGACCAAACTCAGAAACTCAAATATTTATCTCCACGATCAGATCGCAGAAACTTTATTTTCTTGTTACGATGATTTTCCACTTCACTCTGAAATTCTTTGAACTTTTCAATTATTTCAGACTTATGTTTCATCAAGTAGATATACCCATATCTGCTCAAAATCATTTTGTGAAGGGAGAAAATAACGATACTTGCCACGAGCATCAACACTCATTGAATCGCATACATCGGTATGTATTATTTCCAATAAGTCAAAGAGCTTGTTCCATTGTTCCGAGAAGCGGAGTTTTAGTCATCTTGCCCAAAAGGCACGGTTCGCAAGCATCAAATGATTCATAGTCAAGTGATTCCAAAAGTCCATCGGCATGGAGTTTTCTTCAAGTGCTTTACACCAATATGACCTAAACGGCAATTACCACAAATAAGTTGCACTATCATTATTAACTTTGCATCTTTTGGTTTCAATATTATGAATATGTGTATCACTATGATTGAGATCCAATGAACCATTTTCATTGGGTGTGTAACCATATAAGGTTTTATTCATGTAAAATGTAACAACAATTTATTCTCTTACTTAAATGAATAACCGTATTGCAATAAACATGATCAAATCATATTTATGCTCAACACCAAATAACACTTATTTAGGTTCCACACTAATCCCGAAAGTATAGGGAGGTGCGATGATGATCATATCAATCTTGAACTACTTCCAACACTCATCGTCACTTCCCCTTCAACTAGTTTCTGCTCATTACAGAACTCTGCTTCAAGTTACTACTCTTAGCAACTATACCAGTATCAAATACCGAGGGGTTGCTATGAACACTAGTAAAATACACATCAATAATCTGTATATCAAATATACCTTTGTTCACTTTGCCATCCTTCTTATCCACCAAATATTTGGGGTATTTCCGTTTCCAGTGACCATTTCCTATGCAAAGTAAGCACTCAGTTTCAGGCTTTGGTTCAGCTTTGGGTTTCTTCGTGGGAGTGACAACTTGCTTGTCATTCTACTTAAAGTTCCCCTTTCTTTCCCTTTGCCCTTTTTCTTGAAACTAGTGGTCTTGTCAATCATCAACACTTGATGCTCTTTCTTGATTTCTACCTTCACCGATTTCAACATCACGAAGAGCTCGGGAATAGTTTTCATCATCCTTTGCATATTATAGTTCATCACGAAGTTCTAGTAACTTAGTGATGGTGACTAGAGAATTCTGTCAATCACTATCTTATTCGGAAGATTAACTCCCACTTGATTCAAGCGATTGAAGTACCTGCATAATCTGAGCACATGCTCACTAGTTGAGTGATTCTCCTCCATCTTTTAGCTATAGAACTTGTTGGAGTCTTAATATCTCTCAACTCGGGTATTTGCTAAAATATTAACTTCAACTCCTGGAACATCTCATATGGTCCATGACGTTCAAAACGTCTTTGAAGTCCCGATTCTAAGCCGTTTAAGCATGGTGCACTAAACTATCAAGTAGTCATCATATTGAGCTAGGCAAACGTTCATAACGCCTCAGACCGCTTCCCCGCAATAGGTCTGTCACCTAGCGGTGCATCAAGAACATAATTCTTCTGTGCAGCAATGAGGATAAACCTCAGATCACGGATCCAATCCGCAACATTGCTACTAACATTTTTCAATACAATTTTCTCTAGGAACATATGAAAATAAACATATGAAAGCAACAACGCGAGCTATTGATCTACAACATAATTTGTAAAATACTACCAGGACTAAGTTCATGATAAATTTAAGTTCAATTAATCATATTACTTAAGAACTCCCACTTAGACAGACATCTCTCTAGTCATCTAAGTGATCACGTGATCCAAATCAACTAAACCATAACCGATCATCACGTGAGATGGAGTAGTTTTCAATGGTGAACATCACTATGTTAATCATATCTACTATATGATTCACGCCGACCTTTCGGTCTCCGTGCTCCGAGGCCATATCTGCATATGCTAGGCTCGTCAAGTTTAACTCGAGTATTCGGCGTGTGCAAAACTGGCTTGCACCCGTTGTAGATGGACGAGAGCTTATCACACCCGATCATCACGTGGTGTCTGCAGGCACGACGAACTTTGGCAGCGGTGCATACTGTGGAGAACACTTCTTGATAATTAGTGAGAGATCATCTTAAAATGCTACCACAATCAAAGCAAGAATAAGATGTATAATAGATAAACATCACATGCAATCAAAATATGTGACATGATATGGCCATGATCATCTTGCGCCTTTGATCTCCATCTCCAAAGTACTGTCATGATCTCTATCGTCACCGGCACGACACCATGATCTTCATCATCTTGATCTATATCAATGTGTCGTCACATGGTTGTCACGCCAACTATTGCTCTTGCAACTATTGCTATCGTACAGCGATAAAGTAAAGCAATTATTTGGCACTTGCATCTTATGCAACAAAGAGACAACCATAGGGCTTCTGCCAGTTGCCGATAACTTCAACAAAACATGATCATCTTATACAACAACTTATATCTCATCACGTCTTGACCATATCACATCACAACATGCCTTGCAAAAACAAGTTAGACGCCCTCTACTTTGTTGTTGCAAATTTTACGTGGTACGCTACGGGCTTAGCAAGAACCGTTCTCACCTACGCATCAAAACCACAACGATAGTTTGTCAAATAGACTCCGTTTAACCTTCGCAAGGACCGGCGTAGTCACACTTTCGGTTCAACTAAAGTGAGAGAGATGACACCCGCCAGCCACCTTTAAGCACGAGTGCTCGTGAACGGTGAAACCAGTCTCGCGTAAGCTGCACGCTGTAATGTCGGTCCGGGCCGCTTCATCTCACAATACCGCTGAACCAAAGTATGACATGCCGGTAGGCAGTATGACTTGTATCGCCCACAACTCACTTGTGTTCTACCGTGCAAAAACATCAAACCATAAAAACCTAGGCTCGGATGCCCTTTGTTGGGGAGCGTAGTAATTTCAAAAAATTCCCTACGCACACACGCAAGATCATGGTGATGCATAGCAACGAGAGGGGAGAGTGTATGTCCACGCACCAGAGACCGTGAAGCGGAAGCGTTATAACAACGCTGTTGATGTAGTCGCACGTCTTCACGATCCGACCGATCCAAGTACCGAACGTCACGGCACCTCCGCGAAGTTCTCGCAGACATCGCTCAAAATTTCGATGACGATCCCCGGTCGATCCAAAGAAAGCGTCGGGGGATGAGTTCCACAAGACGACGGGCAGGGTGACGATGATGATGCTCCACCGACGCAGGGCTTTCGCTTAAGCTCCGCTGACGATATGACTTCTCCGCGCAGGCTTCGCTTAAGCTCCGCGACGATATGACCGAAGTGGAATATGGTGGAGGGGCACCGACACGGCTAAGGAACGATCCGTAGATCAACTTGTGTGTCCATGGGGTGCCCCTGCCCCGTGCATATAAAGGAGGGAGGGAGGAGGAGGCCGGCCTAGTAGGGGGCGCCATAGGGAGTCCTACTCCCACCGGAGTAGGATTCCCCTTTCCTAGTCCAACTAGGAGTCCTTCCATGTATTAGGAGTAGGAGACAAGGAAGGGAAGAGAGAAGGGAAGGAAGGAGGGTGCGGCTCTCCCTAGTCCAATTCGGACTAGGCCATGGGCGCGGCCTGCCCTAGGCAGCCCTCTCTTTCCCGCAGGGGCCCAATAAGGCCCAATACTTCTCCCCGGCGAATTCTCAGAACTCTCCCAGCTCGAAAAATACCGAATCATTCGGAACCTTTCCGAACTCGAATATAGTCATCCAATATATCGATCTTTACGTCTCGACCATTTCGAGACTCCTCGTCATGTCCCCGATCTCATCTAGGACTCCGAACTCCTTGGTACATCAAAACTCATAAACTCATAATATAACCGCCATCGAAACCTTAAGCTGCATGGATCTACGGGTTCGAGAACTATGTAGACATGACCTAGAACTATTCTCGGTCAATAACCAATAGCGGGACCTGGATGCCCATATTGGCTCCTACATATTCTACGAAGATCTTTATCGGTCAAACCGCATAACAACATACGTTGTTCCCTTTGTCATCGATATGTTACTTGCCCGAGATTCGATCGTCGGTATCCAATACCTAGTTCAATCTCGCCACCGCAAGTCTCTTTACTCGTTCTATAATGCATCATCCCGTAACCAACTCATTGGTCACATTGCTTGCAAGGCTTATAATGATGTGCATTACCGAGAGGGCCAGAGATACCTCTCCGACAATCGGAGTGACAAAACCTAATCTCGAAATACGCCAACCCAACATGTACCTTTGGAGACACCTGTAGTACTCCTTTATAATCACCCAGTTACGTTGTGACGTTTGGTAGCACACCCAAAGTGTTCCTCCGGTAAACGGGAGTTGCATAATCTCATAGTTACAGGAACATGTATAAGTCATGAAGAAAGCAATAGCAACATACTAAACGATCAAGTGCTAGGCTAACGGAATGGGTCATGTCAATCAGATCATTCAACTAATGATGTGATCCCGTTAATCAAATGACAACTCATGTCTATGGTTAGGAAACATAACCATCTTCGATTAACGAGCTAGTCAAGTAGAGGCATACTAGTGACACTTTCTGTTTGTCTATATATTCACACATGTATTATGTTTCCGGTTAATACAATTCTAGCATGAATAATAAACATTTATCATGATGTAAGGAAATAAATAATAACTTTATTATTGCCTCTAGGGCATATTTCCTTCAGGATCTACGTGTGAAGCGGAGTACATGGCAGCCTCGGAGGCAGCGCATGAAGCAATTTGGGTGAAGGAGTTCATCACCGACGTAGGAGTCATACCCAATGCGTCGGGGCCGATCAAACTCTTCTGTGACAACACTGGAGCTATTGCACTTGCCAAGGAGCCCAGGTTTCACAAGAAGACCAGGCACATCAAGCGTCGTTTCAACTCCATTCGTGAAAATGTTCAAGATGGAGACATAGAAATTTGCAAAGTGCATACGGATCTGAATGTCGCAGATCCGTTGACTAAACCTCTTCCGCGTGCAAAACATGATCAACACCAGAACTCTATGGGTGTTCGATTCATCACAATGTAACTAGATTATTGACTCTAGTGCAAGTGGGAGACTATTGGAAATATGCCCTAGAGGCAATAATAAAAGGATTATTATTATATTTCCTTGTTCGTGATGATTGTCTTTTATTCATGCTATAATTGTATTATCCGGAAATCGTAATACACGTGTGAATACATAGACCACAACATGTCCCTAGTGAGCCTCTAGTTGACTAGCTCGTTGATCAATAGAATAGTCAAGGTTTCCTGACTATGGACATTGGATGTCATTGATAACGGGATCACATCATTAGGAGAATGATGTGATGGACAAGACCCAATCCTAAGCATAGCACAAGATCGTGTAGTTCGCTTTTGCTAGAGCTTTTCCAATGTCAAGTATCTTTTCCTTAGACCATGAGATCGTGTAACTCCCGGATACCGTAGGAGTGCTTTGGGTGTACCAAACGTCACAACGCAACTGGGTGACTATAAAGGTGCACTACATGTATCTCCGAAAGTGTCTGTTGGGTTGACACGGATCGAGACTGGGATTTGTCACTCCGTATTACGGAGAGGTATCACTGGGCCCACTCGGTAGTGCATCATCATAATGAGCTCAAAGTGACCAAGTGTCTGGTCACGGGATCATGCATTACGGTACGAGTAAAGTGACTTGCCGGAAACGAGATTGAACGAGGTATTGGGATACCGACGATCGAATCTCGGGCAAGTAACATATCGTCTGACAAAGGGAATAGTATACGGGGTTGCTTGAATCCTCGACATCGTGGTTCATCCGATGAGATCATCGAGGAGTATGTGGGAGCCAACATGGGTATCCAGATCCCGCTGTTGGTTATTGACCGGAGAGCCGTCTCGGTCATGTTCGCATGTCTCCGAACCCGTAGGGTCTACACTTAAGGTTCGTGACGCTTAGGGTTGTATGAATATGAGTATGCAGCAAACCGAAAGTTGTTCATAGTCCCGGATGAGACCCCGGACGTCACGAGGAGTTCCGGAATGGTCCGGAGGTAAAGAATTATATATAGGAAGTGCTGTTTCGGCCATCGGGAAAGTTTCGGGGTCACCCGGTATTGTACCGGGACCACCGGGTGGGGCCACCTATCCCGGAGGGCCCCATGGGCTGAAGTGGGAGGGGAACCAGCCCCTGGTGGGCTGGTGCCCCCCCCCTGGGCCCCCCTCTGCGCCTAGGGTTGGGAACCCTAGGGGAGGAGGGTGCCCCACTTGCCTTGGGGGGCACTCCACCCCCCTTGGCCGCCGCCCCCCTGGGGACCCTATATATAGAGGGGGGGAGGGAGGGCAGCCGCACCCTTGCACTTGGCGCCTCCCTCCCCCTGCTACACCTCTTCCTCCTCCCCAGTTGCTTGGCGAAGCCCTGCCGAGTATCTTCAGCATCCACCACCACGCCGTCAGGTGCTGCTGGATCTTCATCAACCTCTCCTTCCCCCTTGCTGGATCAAGACGGAGGAGACGTCACGCTGACCGTACGTGTGTTGAACGCGGAGGTGCCGTCCGTTCGGCGCTAGGATCTCCGGTGATTTGGATCACGACGAGAATGACTCCCTCAACCCCGTTCTCTTGAACGCTTCCGCACGCGATCTACAAAGGGTATGTAGATGCATCTCTCTCACTCCTTGCTTGATGAACTCATAGATGGATCTTGGTGAACGTAGGAAATTTTTTATTTTATGCAGCGTTCCCAATAGTGAGGGCGCCTGTCATCCTGCTGTCGAGGCACATATGATCCACTCCTTGGGAGGGGGGGGGAGTAGGCACTCGACGGCGATCATCACGATCGAGTCGGCGATCATACTGCTCACTGTTTCTGTACTGATCATGTCGGTCACCATGTCCCTCACGCCTCGGGGGCGATCTTGGGCTGTGAGCCGACTGTACTGTATCCGCAACAACGGACCTGCTATGGATCCTATTCCGTGACTACGACACAACCATATTCTGCTCTCCTGCTGCCTGGAGCAAAGCTCTTATCTGCATTAAACCTCTGCCAGCTTCTGACTGGGAGGGCTGAATTGACCCTGCTATTCGAGCTGCAGCTGTAAGATTTTGAATCGGAGTACGATATACCTGAGTTGGAGGTGGAAAAAGTTGGCGTCGATTGGATTCTTGAACCCTTTGTCGCGCACGCTCGTCGAGTACTCTCTGGATATTTTCCAGTCGAGTGCGCTCAGCCAGATTGGCGGCCTTGGGTCCTCCAAGGCCCGGGCCTCGGGGGTTTCTCCAACGATAGGAGGGTGAAGAGCATCCATGTTCCGGCGGCGAAGCTCTTCCCTCTGCTCCGAAGAGAGGGGCTCGGGACGGTATTCCTCGTGAGCATGCGACTGATCGCCTCTGCCGTCGCCACCGTCGGCGCGAGGGAAGCCGGAAGGACTGCGAGGTCCATCGAC
This sequence comes from Aegilops bicornis, assembly GCA_021605145.1. Lineage (NCBI taxonomy): Eukaryota > Viridiplantae > Streptophyta > Magnoliopsida > Poales > Poaceae > Aegilops > Aegilops bicornis. Next base: position 476,171,250 of record CM038672.1, on the reverse strand, counting down.
CATCAGGACCTCCGCCGATGGATCACTGTTGTCGCACTCGGATGCGGTCTCTGCGGAGCCAGTCGACAGATCGAACAGGCTGTAGAGAGATTCGTCGGGCTCGTTCGCCGTGACTTGAGGGGTGGCTGTTTGGCGAGCCACTGCGTGCCTCACCCATCGCTGAAGCCTTGACCGACCGGAGCGCTTGCACCGGCGGGCAACGGGGAGGGAGGACGCTACAGGTGCCGGCCGATACTGGGTCGACGGTTGCCTCAGGAGGACGCTGCAGACGCACGCGCGAAAGTGTGTTGCCCCGCGGACGGGGAGTGCATCGACGTCGAGTGGAGCCTCCTGAAGCCAAGCGGAGTCGTCGGCGACGAAAACGAGCGCACCGAGACGGATCTCGTGGCCCTCAGCCAAACCTCCGCCTGAAACCATGATGAAGGGGATCGGAAAAATTGCAACTTCTCCAACAAGTCGCTAAGACACCTGCCCCACGGTGGGAGCCAACTGTCGTGGTTCTGAGTCTGACAGTAGAATAGGGGGGTAGGAATGTAGAGGCAAGATCTCAGCTATGGAGGAGTTGTACACGCTAGTTTTACGAGTTCAGGCCCTTCTCGGAGGAAGTAACAGTCCTATGTCTCGGAGCCCAGAGGCGGTCGACTGGATTATACGCGTGTGAGTTACAGGGGGTGCAAACCCTTGTCCCAGAGGAGGGGGGTGGCTTATATAGAGTGCGCCAGGACCCCAGCTCCCCTCCGTTACATAGGATTCAATGTAAATAAAGAGGTGGCATTACAGGTAACGCTTGTATTGAAATGTTGTAAATGGTCATTAAATATCTAAGTAAATGCCCGACCGTTGCTGCGCGGAGCGGCTTTAGGTCTTCTTATCGTTGAGTGGTTTGATGGTCGAGTGACCTAAGTGAGATCACCGAGTGGATGGTAGGTCGAGTTGACTTCACTTGACGCCTTTGCTAGATCCCTTCTTCTGATACTTGAACTTCTTTGTTCTTAGGACTAAGACCTTAGGTAGGATGTATAGGTCAGGCCTATTACCCTACCCTAGGTTTATGTCTACATCAGGCGCCACCACCACCTCCACCATGTCGACTGTGCAAGTCAAGGTGCGCCAGCAGCCTTGCAATTGGCACGCTGTTCGACATCTACTTCCAGCCGAGTTTTCTTCATGCAGTGGTAACAAATTATATGAAACTTGTAACGACTATTTTGTTTTTAGTGTTATTGGCATTAATGCGTTGTGTCATTTTGCTTTTTTTACATAGATCGTCCCATGCAATGTGAGGTTGAAATTCAACAAGCTGATCAGAGACATTGTGACCTTTGAGGCTCTAGGGCCCCCTACACTATGGAGGTCGAGAAAGGATGCAATATGTCGCAGATTGGAGGAGAAGGATGGGTCTGTTTCCTCGCCCACATGGGTATCACTGGTAGTGAGTTGATAAGCTTCTCCTTCAGAGTAGAAAGACCCAAGCTGGCTGTCATTTATATCAACACGGAGGAAGATGATGAGGACCCACTTGATGAAGCCATGTATGCTCAAAGAATGAGGCTGAGTGAGGAGGAGGTGTGCAACCTATGGGACATAATTTCGCCATGTGCTGACTTTGTCGGGGTGCCATTCGTGACCCGCCTGACAAGTACCATGGTTGATCGTCTTGTCATGGTATGTTATACTTACTATAGTAATTTGATGATGTGCTTTATTGTTATACTTACAAATGCAAATTATCCGATGATATGCTTAGTGAATCCGATGATATGCTTAGTGTAGAGTCCAATGATATGTTGTGTGGAAGCTAGCCGATGACATGCTTATTAGTGTAGAATCCAAGGAACTGTTAATACTATAGATAATCCATACTTACTAGTAGAATTCATGCTTAGTAGAAATGTAGTACTGTGTCTTTTAGTAGTGTAGAAATCTATACTTTTTTGACAGAAAGACTGTAAGGGAACCCCCTAGAGTATAATTGGTGCAACAAACCCAAATTGCAAGTACCATGCCTTAAACCTGGGTGGGTGGGAAGGCATCAGCCCCTTCCCACCACTAGGCTATGCCTTGGTCTGCTGTAGAAATCTATATTTAGTAGAAATATATTTGCAAGAGTATGTGCGAGGCTACTTATTAATTGATATGTTTTTCTTATTCAGAAATTGCCAAAGAGCCTATCTGTGAGTTGTGGTATCGAGCCTGATGAAGAAGGCTCAGCTGGAATACGCCTTACGGTAAGGGGCTCTGTCACCACCTATGCGTACGGCGTGGACATGGACGGTCACACACACTTAAGCTTTGTTGGGTGGAAGAGCTTCCTCGTTGGCAAGAATCTTCGTGTTGGACAAGCCATCCTAATTACTATCAGGAACACCCACCGCCAAGGCTTGAGGATGACGATCGTCGTTGATATCATCTAAAACTATATATGTGTGTTGCTGTATGACTACCCAGTAGACTGCTATATATGTGTGGTTGTATGACTACCTAGTACTGCTTATCATATATGCTACTGTAAGAACCATATATGTGTGTGAGGATGCATGTTGACTATATATGAGTACCTATAATGCTTAATGATATTGTATGACTACTGTATGACTATATATGAGTATCTGGTATTGTGGTTAATGATATTATTATCTGGTATATGTGAAATTGCAGTTTATTGAAGCGAGTACTGTTCTACATCAATAAAAAGAAGAAAAAAATGTTGAAAGATATAGCAGCAGTGCGGGGACAGGAAAAGCGCTACAGCTACTTAATAGTAGCGTGTGACATAACATCGTTACTGATATAGTTACTAGTAGTAGCGCTGGGTTAGAATGCGCTACTACTACCAGTTAGCTGTAGCGCCGTAGTAGTAGCGCGGCCACCCGCGCTACTGATAGCATTAAAACCCGCCACTACTAGGGTTTTCCCTAGTAGTGAAGTATTGATATACAGATTCGCTACATTTTCATAATTTTTTGGAATTTTTGGATTTACAAAAGTATGGTTTTTGTTAAGATCAATATAGATTGTTCTGTTTTTGACAAATTATGCTTTCAATGCATAATTTGTTGTTTTGCAGTTTCTATGACTTATATTCGTCAATATAAATTATAGAAATGATAAGGTACAGTAGGCATTATGTGGTAACAATTATGAATCTTGTCTTGATAGTACCAAAGTGAATGATTTGCTCTTTATCATACTAACCTGTCTCACGAAGTTCCGTTAAATTTTATGTGATTGAAGTTTTCAAGTTTAGGTGAGATATCGATATGACGAGAATAAGGAGTGGAAAGACACTAAGCTTGGGGATGCGCAAGGCACCCCAAGGTAATTTTCGAGGAAGACTCAGGCATGTAAGCACGCGGATGCCCCGGAAGGCATACCCTCTTTCGTCTTCAACATTATCGGTAACCTCCTATTTTTTATCACATGATATGTGTTTTGCTTGCAGCGTCATTTTATTTTATTTGAATTCTGTTATTTAGAATCATGTTTTGTATCGTTATTTCAATAAGACTATCGAGTATAGCATTTACCATGTTTAGTTTGCATGTCATGAGTTGCTGTTTCAAAACAGAAAGTTTTCTATTATTGTATTAATTTTCCAGAAAAGTCAGAATGCGATAAATTCTTGAACTTTAGATACAGTAAAATGTAACAAAATTTATGTTTCCTCGTAATTTTTCAGAATTTTTGAAGTTAAATAAGTATGAATTTTGTTTCATCCTTTATAGACTGTTCTGTTTAGACAGATTGTTATTATACTTGCATATCTTTGCTTGTTTAATGTTTCTATTTGTGGATATGAGTATTAAATATGTAGAGGCATTTAGTATGCAATGTTTAATTATAATTTTAGTAATTTGCTACAGTAGAGAATGCTAAGGTTATGAATTGATTTATCCTAACTTATCTCATGAGTTCTTGTTAAGTTTTGTGTGGATGAAATTTTTAAGACTTAGGAGAAACTATGATATGAGAGGAATTAAGGATACACAAAAACTCAAACTTGGGATACCCAAGGCTACCCAAGTTAATATTCCAAGAATCTCAAGCATCAATGCTTGGGAATGCCTGGGTAGGTATCCCACCTCTCTTCATCAACAACTATCGGTTAGTCTCGGTTTAGCCCAAGTTTTTATATGTTATCATGATGTGTGCTATTCTTGGAGTGTCTTTTTTGTTTTATTTGATGTTTGATACAATATTTAGATCTGAAATTTTGATTCGAAGAGTCTTTATTGTAATGACCCGAGACCGACGCTCCAGACGCCTTCCATGTTTTTCGTTGTCGCCGTGTGATTTTTTTTTGTTTGTTGCGTTCATCATCGCATTATTCGCATTGCATCGGCACTTCGTGTCATCATTTTTTTAAAGATTGCATCGGTTCGTAGTTGCCGCGCCCCCTGCCTTCGTTGACCGTCCCGGGACCAACCAGGTTTTTTGAGTCCCTCTTCTCTGGCCGCATAATCTCTCTGCACAGTGCATAGACCCCTCACGTGCGCGTCCAAAACTTTCCCGAACCCGAACCGGACTGTCGTTACCGATGGGTCCGGATCATCCCCAAACATCCTTAAAATATCTTTGATTTCTTATTTGAACTTCCGTAGTTTATTATTCTCGACAGTCCGATTATGATCGGACAGACTAAACCCACTCTCATTACCCTATATATAAACCAACCCCATACCTAATCTAGCCTAACCCTAAAACCTAGGAGGTTTGTCACTCACCGCCGCCACTCCACCAAAACCCCCTCTGGATCTCCCCTGCCCGATCCACCCAAGCAGCCTCCACCCCTCCTTGATCCACCTCGCCCGCAGCCTCTCCGCCTTGCTGCACGATCGGGAGAGGAGCTCCTGATCTGAAGCTTCCCCGTCTCCTGTGTCCTCCCGTCCCCGAGCAGGCAAGCCACAGGAGAGCTTCGCCCCTGCCGTCTCTCTTCTCCTTCACAGGACCTCGACCTCGCTGGAGCCACCACCCGCTGCGTCAGGCTGGCCCCTCACCCTGCGCCCTTGTCTCTTCTCCCTTCCCTTCACTTTCTCTCTCTCTCCTCCCATCTCCCTGCTTCCTCTCTCGCAGGGACCACAGGGCACATGGAGCTCCATGGCCGCCCGATGCTCAAGTCACCACTGGGAACCGCTCCTCCGCCTCAGGTCCACCCAGATCGGACTGTCCCGGCCTTCCCTGCACCACCTGACAGGAAGCGCCGCCGCCTTGCCCTTCGCCGAGATGACGAGGACGAGGACGCCAAGTCCTGTGCTCGCTGTCGCCTCGCGTGGTCTTCTCAACCCTCCAGCAGCTCGCCACGGCCTTCTTCACGCCCGCAAACTCCGGCCTCCCTCGCCTTCCCCGCGTCACCGGAGCCCCGCATCCAAGTCCCGTGCACCCACGACCTCGCTGCAGCTTCGCGCCACCGCAAGTCCACGGCGTCGTCGGCCTCTGCTTCCCCTGCTCCAGATCGAGCGCCTCGCTCGCGTTGACCGACCAGCCTCGGCTCGTCCATGGCCGCGCCACGCCATGGCCTTGTAGCTCCCTTCCGTCGAGCCCGGCCTCCGTTCGCCTCCACGCCGTCCCCGTCGCCAAGTCCGGCCGCGGCCGTCGCCCCTGCATCCCCTGCTTCATGAACGAGGCGCACCCCTCGTTGACTTGGTCCAGCGCCAGCGTGGTCGGCCTCCTAGTCCCAGCAGCCTCCAAGCCCAGCACCACCAACCTGGGCCTCAGCCCATGGTGAGCCGCCCCAGTACCTGTAGCTCCAGATTCGGCCCAGTGTTGTTTTTTTCATGTGGGGGAATTTGCCTAATAATGCTGAGAAAACATATTTACAGAAAAACCCTTCATGTTCATGCATATAATAACTTCATAATGGTGCATCGGATTAAAACAAGATATATATGTAAAATGCTTAGTTTTTCATGTACTTCCATAATTTCCAACTTTAATCCATGTTTAAAATATTTAAATTGTTGTTTGCATTAATTTGCATAAATAACTTGTTAAATGGTTTATTTCATAACTAATTAACCGTAGCTCCGGTTTAAATGAACTTTATATGTAAATGGGGTAGAAAAATGCATAGTTTAACTTGGTGACACTACTTTACATGTTTAACAACTCTAAAATATGGTTTACAGAAGAACAGTACCAAATCCAAAATATGCACATGGGGATTTTTCGGAATTGTTGTTTGTTGTTTCCGGCCTCATTTAAACTTTCCTAGATGGGTAGTTCATGTATGTTCACCCTCTTGCCATGTTAACCAACATTTAATATTGTTGAGTAGATTAAACGGGAAAGAACTAAATAATTGTTGTGGGGTTTCGTCAATATGCAACTCGTTGCATATTGAGCTCCACTTAACTTGTAGTGTTGTTTGTTGCACTTTGCCATGTCATGACTCATTAAACCGGACATGCATCATACTTGATTGTGCATCATGTCATCTTTATGTGTTGTGTGTTTACTATGTTGTTTTCTTATTTCCAGTGTTGTTTCTTCTTGATAGTTCCGGTAATGTTGCGATTGTGAGGATTCGTTAGACTACGTGGGTTCGTTTTCTTCATGGACTCGACCATCTTCTTAGCGGGATTTCAGGCAAGATGACCGTTACCCTAGATACCACTATTATCTTTGCTTCGCTAGTTGTATCGATGCTATCGCTATGTCGCGCTACCTACCACTTGTTTATCAAGCCTCCCAAATTGCCATGACAGCCTCTAACCTTTTTTTCATCATCCTAGCAAACCGTTGTTTGGCTATGTTACCGCTTTGTTCAACCCTTCTTATAGCGTTGCTAGTTGCAGGTGCAGGTGCAGTTGCAGGTTGTTCCATGTTGGAACATGTGTATCAAGGGATATCACAATATCTCTTATTTAATTAATGCACATATATACTTGGTAAAGGGTGGAAGGCTCGGCCTTTTGCCTGATGTTTTGTTCCACTCTTGCCGCCCTAGTTTCCGTCATACAGGTGTTATGTTCCTTGATTTTGCGTTCCTTACACGGTTGGGGTTTATGGCCCCCCTTGACAGTTCGCTTTGAATAGAACTCCTCCAGCAAGACCCAACATTGGTTTTACCATTTGCCCAACATAATAACTAAACATGTTAATAAACTTGACACATAGGGAGTTAGCGCTACTTGAGGTTCGTTATTCAACATAATATAGGGGCCAGTGCTGAGGGTGCTGGTCCAAACTGGGCAACCTGCGGGGTCACCACGGGGAAACTCGAGGTCTGGCTTTACTGGTGTCGGCACGTCGGGAGGTCTTACTGGACTTGTTTTACAATTGTCAAAATGTCTTATGCACCGGGATCCCGAGTTTGATCGGGTTGTCCCGCGATGCAGGATTGTCTCCGTGGATCGTGAGCTTGTCATGGGCTATGTTGGGACTCCCCTGCAGGGTTTAAAGTTTCGAGAGTCATGCCCGCAGTTATGTGGCAGATGAGAATTTTTAATATCCGGTTGTAGAGAACTCGACACCAGATCCGAATTAAAATACACCAACCGCGTGTGTAACCGTGACTGTCTCATTTCGATGAAGTTTGGGAAGAGAACACGGTGGGGTTATGTTTGAACGTAAGTAGTTCAGGATCACTTCTTGATCATTACTAGTTTGCGACCGTTCGCGTAGTTTCTCATCTTATTCATGTACTCGTAAGTTAGCCACCATACAATGCTTAGTGCTGCTGCAACCTCGCCACTTATCCTTTCCATACCCATTAAGCTTTGCTAGTCTTGATGTAATGGGATTACTGAGTCCTTGTGGCTCACGGATTACTACAACAACAGGTAAAGTGATGCTTTGACGCGAGAGCGATGCTTGATTGTTTGGAGTTCTTCTTTCGCTTCTTCTTCTATCAAGGGAATAGGTTCCGGGTCGGGTGCCTGGGATTAGTAGGGTGGATGTCGTTCTTCTTTTTCGTTTGATTTCATCCGTTGTCGGATCTGCTCTTCTGTATGATGATTGCTATGTATTGATTAGTTATTGTATTCATGTTGTAGCTTGTGGCGAGTGTAAGCCTTTATCTTGTATTCTCATCTATTCTGTACATGGTATGTTGTAATGATGTCCACTTTGCTATGCGCTCGAAATGCGGTTGTGCCCTAATCATGAATTCATCACGTGATTGGGATAGAATCGCGTCTTGGGCGCTACATTTACATAGATACCTATTTACTTAGCTACTCTTCGTTCTTCACTTATACCTATTTACTTGTGCTTTGATATGTCTCCAATGTATTTATAGTTTTTTTTGTTCCATGCTATTAAAGTATCATTCTTGGATGTTTTATGTTCATTTACTAGCAACTTTATATCATTTTTGGGACTAACCTATTGACATAGTGCCCAAAGTGCCGCTTGTCGTGTTTTGCTTGTTTTTTACTTGACAGAATATCCATATCAAATGAAGTCCAAATGCAGCAAAACTATTTGCAGATTTATTTCCGCCTAGAAGACACCCAGGAGGCCAAGGAGGTGCACCAGGGGAGGCCCGTGGGGCCTACTAGGGACCAAGGCGCGCCAGAGGCCCCAGGCGTGCCCTGGTGAGTAGTGGGGCCCATGGGAGGCTTTTCCATGGCCTCTCAGCTCTATAAATACCCAAATATTCCAGAAACCCTAGGGGAGTCGACGAAAGACAATTCCAGCCGCCGCAAGTTTCAGAACCACAAGATCCAATCTAAAGGCCTTCTCCGGCACTCTGCTGGAGGGGTCAACGATCACGGAGGAGTTATTCATCATCACCCTTGCCCCTCCGATAATGTGTGAGTAGTTCACCGCAGATCTACGGGTCCGTATGTAGTAGCTAGATGGCTTCTTCTCTATTTTTGATCTTCAATACAATGTTCTCCTTGATGTTCTTGGGGATCTATTTGATGTAATGACTTTTGCGATGTGTTTGTTGGGATCCGATGAATTGTGAGCTTATGATAAGTTCTATCCATGAATAGTATTTGAGTCTTTGTTGAACTCTCTTATGCATGATTGTTATAGCCTCGTATTTCTTCTCCGAAACTTTGGTTTGGTTTGACCAACTAGATTGATTTTTCTTGCCATGGGAAGAGGTGCTTTGTGATGGGTTCGATCTTGCGGTGCTCAATCTCAGTGACAAAAGCAGACATGACACGCATGTATCGTTGCTATTAAGGATAAAAAGATGGGGTTTATTCCTACATGAATAGATGTTGTATACACCATGTCATTGTTCTTATTGCATTACTTTGTTTTTCCATGAAATTAATACACTAGATGCATGCTGGTAGCGGCCGATGTGTGGAATAATAGTAGTAGATGTAGGCAGTTGTTTGGTACACTAATCTTGGAAGTGATGCCTATAGACATGATCATTTTCTTGGATATCTTCATGATTATCGCTTTTCTATCAATTGCCCAACAGTAATTTGTATACCCACCGCATGCTATTTTCTCGAGAGAAGCCTCTAGTGAAATCTACGCCCCCGGGTCTATTTCCTATTATATTATTTTCAGATCTTTTATTCCAAAAACGCAAAAATACCTTGCTGCACTTTTTCTTTATTTATTTTATTTTGTGTTTTTGCTAGATCTATTTATCCAATCTCATACAATTTAATCTATCTCAATACCGAGGAGGGATTGACAACCCCTCTTACGCGTTGGGTTGCAAGTTTTTGTGGTTTGTGTGCAGGTGTTGTTTACATAGTGTTGCTTAGTTCTCCTACTGGATTGATAATCTTGGTTTCATAACTGAGGGAAATACTTACAGTTGTTGTGTTGCATCATCCTCTCCTCTTCGGGGAATTACCAACGCGGATACAAGCAATCATGCTTCATTTATATCCTAAGTGTAAATTGTTGAATGCATTGAATATCGTAAATATGAAATTATACATGTTTGATATGCTTAGTAATACTTTCACGATGGGTTTAGAAAGTAAAATCTATTGAAAGTTGACAATCACAATATTGGTCATACAAGCAATTCATTAAAGATTAGTATAAGGAAGAGAAATTTCACATAAAATATATTATATTAGACATCTTTTATGATTGTGAATACCCATTAATTATTTTAAAACTTGATCAAATAAGTTGAACTTGGACAAGCAAGACAACGTAATGAGTTATGTTTGGGTATATTTGCATAGAAGTTATATTGTTATGGATCCTCCAACATTTGGTGCTTGTTTATAATCTTTGCTAGCCAAAAATTTCTGTACTAAGCAGGAATACTGCTTGTGCATCCAAAATCCTTGAGCCAAGTTTCTTCCATGAGTATCCACCATATCTACCTATATACGGTAATACCCTGCCGTTCCAAGTAAATTTGCATGTGCCATCTCTAAAACCTTCAAATGAACATCTGTTTTGTGTACCCGTACCGTTCATGGAGCGATGGGGTAGTCAATACCTTCCATGCTAAGTGTGATTTACTCACCGACAAGAGTTTATTCACTTGTCAAATTTGAGGGAGGCTGGTAAAAGGGATGCCCAGTCCTGCTTAACGTAATAGAAAAAATAAAATAAAAACGAACTCCCCCCTAGAAAGTTGATTGATTGGAGGGCACCCATGGATTCAGCTAGCGATGGCTTGTGTTTGTATGGTTGTGGGGGAGTAAAACCTTTTTCATTATGGGAACTGCCATTAATGTGTTTAGCATGGAAGATATTGAAAACTTTGTCATTAAACCTTTGACATGAAAAGTACACCTCTCAAATGAAATTATCTCTATTTTAACCAATGAGCTCTGGCACATTAGCAAATCCATGCTTCCCTCTACGAAGGGCCTATCTATTTACTTTTCATTCCAACCTCAATTATTATACATTTGGCAAGCATCATGCATGTGGTGGGGAAAGATCCAGGCACATATATCCAGTCAAATATATTTGATCATAAGTTATTATTGTTGGAAATTATCTCTATGATAAGTAAGTTGGGAGGAGAAAATTTACACCCCTATCCTCCTATGTGTTAGATGGATGTTATTTGTTCTAAAAATAAGCTTTCTATGCATTATAAATCATAGAAGACTACATAATAATTGAGTATGTGGAGCTCTAACTTAGAGTTTTCTGAAAATAAGTTGAATTGCAATTGTTTGGTGACTAAGAACATAAGCTGTTAAGTTTCAAGAGAATGCATTGTTTGAACCATAACATGTGAATTGATTGCTACTTTATCATGATGAGTTTTATGAAAAAAAATTGTTGTTTATGATGCTAGGAAAAGTGATTGAAATTATCATTGACCAAACTTATGCACTATGCTAACATTCATACTTTATAAATTATTTCTTTTATCATTTACCTACTCAAGGACGAGCAGGAATTAAGCTTGGGAATACTAATGCGTCTCCAACGTATCTATAATTTATCAAGTAGTCATGCCATTCTTACAACAATTTTATATGGTTTTGGTGCACTTTTATATGATTTTCATGAACTAACCTATTAACCTAGTGCCCAGTGCCAGTTGATGTTTTCTGCATGTTTTTGGTTTTCGAGAAAATCCATACCAAATGAAGTCCAAATGACACGAAAATTTATGCTGATTTTTTATGGACAAGAAGATACTCACGGAGCTTCGGAGAAGGACCATACGAGGTCTAGGGGGCCACAAGCCTTGGTAGCTCCCCCTAGGGCGCGCCACCTGAGCTTGTGGGTACCTCGGCAACCCTCCTAGCGTGATTCCAATGCCAAAAATTCCTATAAATATAGAAAACCCCAAAAAGTTAACCTAGATGAGTATTTCCACCGCCGCAATCCTTTGTTCAAGGCGATCTCATCCGAGCTCTGCTTCAAAGACCCTACCAGAGGGGGAAAGTCATCACTAGAGGCCATATTCATCATCCCCGCTACTTCCATGATGAGGTGGGAGTAGTTCACCCCCGGGGCTGAGGGTATGTACCAATTGCTATGCGTTTGAACTCTCTCTCTCTCTCTCTCTCTCTCTCTCTCTCTCTCTGTGTGTGTGTGTGTCCCAATCTTGATTTGGCACAATCTTTATGTACCATGAGCTTTGTTAATATAGTCGGATCATATGGTGTTCTTCCCTCTCTATATTTGTTGTGATGAATTGAATCTTGCCCTTTGAGGTTTCATTGTTATTGAATTGAATATTTTGGATTTGAGATCACTTGATGTATGTCTTGCATGTGGATACCCGTGGTGACAATGGGGTATTCTATTTCGTCACTTGATGTATGTTTTGGTAATCAACTTGCGCATTCCCGAAGTGACATTGGGGTAATCTAGGCACATAGGTTGATACACGTTTTCATCCTACCTTCTCGATAGAAGCTTTGGGGAAATTTTTGAAGTTCTTTGTGTTGGATTGAATATTATGAATCTGATTATTTTCTATGCGTATCAAAGAATTAACTCATAGATACTTGTGGTGACATTGGAGTATCTAGGTGACATTAGAGTTGAATGATGTGTATCATATGGTGTTATTGTAGTATGATCTCTAGGTCGGTTTGTGAAACTTATAGGGATGGCTCAATAGGTTGATCAGAAAGATAACTTTGAGGTGGTTTGCTACCTACAATAATTTCATCTTATGTTCTCCGCTATTGATAAAAACTTTGGAGTGATTCTTTATCGCACATTAAGGGATTGTTATATGATTCAATTATGTTAGCACTATTGAGAGATTGCACTAGTGAAAGTATGAACCCTAGGCCTTGTTTCTAAGCATTGATATACCGTTTTGCTTGTTGTTTGCTACTTGTTACCTTGCTGTTTTTAATTGTTCAGATTATAAAAACCCATATCTACTATCCAGACTACACTGGTATTATCATCTCTTTGGCGAACTATTGCACCTATACAATTGACAACTATATTGGGTGTGTTGGGGACACAAGAGATTTCTTGTATTTGATTGCAGGGTTGTTTGAGAGAGACCATCTTCATCCTACACCTCCCATGGATTGATAAACCTTTGGTCATCCACTTGAGGGGAAATTTGTTGTTGTCCTAGAAAACTCTGTGCTTGGAGGCCCAAGAGACTCTATAAGAATAAAGTCGCGTAGTAGATATCGACAGGTCTCTCCGTTTCCACAACCATCTATATACTTCATGTGTGGCCTGAGGATTTGGATGTCTCCAAGTACGCCAATGGATATGACATCTCCCATCACTAAATTACCGAAGGTAAATAAGCAACACAAAGCAACACGCATAATTAGACAACACATATCAAATAACCACTTACTAATCAGCCGACCCATAGCCAACAATTACTCAAATAACATCACATAAAAGGGGGTTTAATGTTGTTACAGCCCATCATGGAGACCATGATGGAGGAGGAAGAAGGGATGGTGATGGTGGTGATGATGGCAATGACGCGGATCAAGATGGTGATGGCGGTGGCGGCCCATGGCCGCGCCCCACCGGGGCGGCTCCCTTCCGGTGTCCTTCAAGGTTGCAACAATGGTGTCTTGATGTGGACGATGGATGGACTTGGAGAGGAGATGATGAATGAGGTGTGATGAAGATGGAGGCGGCAGCTAGGGTTGATGTTGTTTATATAAGAGCTCTCTCCCAATGCCTCCTCCCTTGATGTGGCCCCTCTCCTTTGATCCAAGGGCTCTAGGTGAGTCCAATCTTCTCCCAAATCATCCCTAGAAGGCCGGGGAAGTTGTTGGTGTAAACGGGATGAAATCCACAAAGAGTCCCGTCACGAGAAGCAACTTTTGACGCTTATCCGGGCTTCATACGGGCATCCATACAACCAGCAGCGGACACATAGAACGCCGTCTTTGTTCTAACCTCTTGTGGTAAAACAACCGCCATTTCTTCATACAAACTTTAAATTTGACGTTCTTGGACTCGTTGGGTTTGTATGAACTACGTTGATCCATTTATGGTTTTAGATATTGGAGAACTTTGGGAAAATTATTTTTTCCAACTTCGAAATGGCTAAGTATGGGGTCCTGGGTGTCCACCGCTTGTACTGTACTCTTTTCATTGTGCTAATTGCTTGGGAAGTCTGCATCACCTACGAGACACACAAAGACAAGGGAAAATAATTAAAACTAACAAAGAATAAAGATTATGCAATGCTCACAGTGAAAAGGATAAAAACTAGAAATCATTCATATTGACATGATATGACTTAATATACAAAGAGAATATGCAAAAAATGAGCTCTAAATATGCATAAAATATGGATCCATCAACCAACCCAAGATTAAACCTTCCTCGTCCTTGAGTAAGAAGGTTGACTATCTAAGCTCATGTTGGGAATCGTTGCATGGAAAACAAAAGAAATTCTATGCACACACAATGATCTATCCATGGAGATGCATAGCAGCGAGGGGGAGAGTGTGTCTATGCACCCTTGTAGACCGTAAAGTGTTTAACAACGCGGTTGATGTAGTCGAACTTCTTCTAGCTCCGACCGATCAAGTACCGAACGTACGGCACCTCCGAGTTCTGCACATGTTCAGCTCAGTGACGTCCCTCGCCTTCTTGATCTAACAAGATGTCGAGGTAGTAGATGAGTTCCGTCAGCACGACGGCGTGGTGACGGTGATGGTGAAGTGATCCTCGCAGGGCTTCGCCTAAGCACTACGAAAATATGACTAGGGGAGTAAACGGTGGAAAGGATACTACACACGGCTAAACAATTGTCTGGTGTGTGCTAGGGGCTCCCCCTACATATATATAGGTGGGAGGGGGAGGGGAGAGGCCAGAAGGCGCCCCAAGTAGGGCCGAATCCTACTTGGGTTCCCCCTTGGCCGCGCCCCCCTTTCCATATTCGCTGGAGCGGGAAGGAAAGAGGAGGGGGGAGAAAGGGGAGGGGGAGGACGAATCCCCCTTTCATTTATCTTCCCCCCTTTCCTTCTCCCCCTGGTTCGGCCAATATGGGGGGCGCACCAGCTCCTGGTGGCTGGTGCGTTTCCCTCTTGGCCCATAAGGCCCATATCTTTGCCGGGGTGTCGGATTCTTCCGGTGACCCAATAAGTACCCGGTACCACCCCCGAAACACTTCTGGTGTCCGAATACCAATCATCCTATATATAAATCCTTACCTCTCGACCATTTCGAGACTCCTCGTCATGTCCGTGATCTCATCCGGGACTCCGACCAACATTCGGTCACCGAATCACATAACTCATATAATCGTCATCGAACATTAAGCATGCAGACCCTACGGGTTCAAGAACTATGTAGACATGACCGAGCCACCTCTTCGGTCAATGATCTATAGCGAAACCTGGATGCCCATATTGGCTCCTACATATTCTATGAAGATCTTTATCGATCGAACTGTTATGACAACATACATAATTCCCTTTGTCCATCGGTATGTTACTTGTGCGAGATTCGATCGTCGGTATCTTCATACCTAGTTCAATATCGTTACCGGCAAGTCTCTTTACTCATTTTGTAATACATCACCTTCTGACTAACTCCTTAGTCATTTGCTTGCAAGCTTATGATGTGTATTACCGAGAGGGCCCAGAGATACCTCTCCGATACTTGGAGTGACAAATCCTAATCTCGATCTATGCCAACTCAACAAACACCTTCAGAGATACCTATAGAGTATCTCTATGATCACCCAGTTACGTTGTGATGTTTTATAGCACACAAGGTATTCGTCCGGTATCCCGGAGTTGCATAATCTCATAGTCGAAGGAATATGTATTTTACATGAAGAAAGCAATAGCAATAAACTGAATGATCATTATGCTAAGCTAACGGATGGGTCTTGTCCATCACATCATTCTCCTAATTATGTGATCCCGTTATCAAATGACAACACATGTCTATGGTTAGGAAAACTAAACCATCTTTGATCAACGGGCTAGTCTAGTAGAGGCTCACTAGGGACATGATATTTGTTTATGTATCCACACATGTATTTAGGTCTCCGATCAATACAATTCTAGCATGAATAATAAACCTTTATCATGAATAAGGAAGTATAAAATAACAACTTTATTATTGCCTCTAGGGCATATTTCCTTCAGTCTCCCACTTGCACTAGAGTCAATAATCTAGTTCACATCGCCATGTGATCAACACCCATAGTTCACATCGCCAGTGACCAATACCCAAAGAGTTTACTAGAGTCAAATAATCTAGTTCACATCGCCATGTGGTTAATACCCAAAGAGTATTAAGGTGTGATCATGTTTTGCTTGTGAGAGAGGTTTACTCAATGGGTCTGTCACATTCAGATCCGTATGTATTTTGCAAATTTCTATGTCTATAATGTTCTGCATGGAGCTACTCTAGCTAATTGCTCCCACTTTCAATATGTATCCAGACTGAGACTCAGAGTCATCCGGATTGGTGTCAAAGCTTGCATCGATGTAACTCTTTACGACGAACTCTTTATCACCTCCATAACCGAGAAACATTTCCTTAGTACTATTTTGGTACCTAAGGATAATTTTGACCGTTGTCCAGTGATCTACTCCTGGATCACTATTGTACCCCCTTGCCAAACTAATGGCAAGTCACACAATAGGTCTGGTACATAGCAGGGCATACTTTATAGAACCTATGATTGAGGCATAGGGAATGAATTTCATTCTCTCTATATATTCTGTCATGGTCGGGTTTTGAGTCTTACTCAACTTCACACCTTGTAACACATGCAAGAACCCTTTCTTTGACTGATCCATTTTGAACTTCTTCAAAATCTTGTCAAGGTATGTACTCATTGAAAATCTTACCAAGCGTCTTGATCTATCTCTATAGATCTTAATGCCCAATATATAAGCAGCTTCACCAAGTTCTTTCATTGAAAAACTCTTATTCAAGTATCCTTTTATGCTATCCAGAAATTCTATATCATTTCCAATCAACAATATGCCATCTATATATAATATCAGAAATGCTACAAATCTCCCACTCACTTTCTTGTAAATACAGGCTTCACCATAAGTCTGTATAAAACCATATGCTTTTATCACCTCATCAGAGCGTATATTCCAACTCTAAGATGCTTGCACCAGTCCATAAATGGATCTCCGGAGCTTGCACACTTTGTTAGCACCATTAGGATCGACAAAACCTTCTGGTTGGATCATATATAACTCTTCTTTAATAAATCCATTAAGGAATGCAATTTTGACGTCCATTTGCCAAATTTCATAATCATAAAATGCGGCAATTGCTAACATGATTCGGACTGACTTAAGCGTCGCTACGGGTGAGAAGGTCTCATCGCAGTAAACCCCTTGAACTTGTCGAAAACCTTTTGCGACAAGTCGAGCTTTGTAGACGATGACATTACCATCGGCGTCAGTCTTCTTCTTGAAGATCCATTTATTCTCAATGGCTTACTGATCATCAGGCAAGTCCACTAAAGTCCATACTTTGTTCTCATACATGGATCCTGTCTCAGATTTCATGGCCTCAAGCCATTTATCAGAATCTGGGCTCATCATAGCTTCTTCATAGTTCGTAGGTTCGCCATGGTCTAGTAACATGACCTCCGAACAGGATTACCATACCACTGGTGCGGGCATGTGCATTCGACCTATGAGGTCCAAAGAGTAACTTGATCTGAAGTTTCATGATCATCATCATTAGTTTTCTCTCTAGTTGGTGTAGGCATCACGGGAACATATTTCTCTGATGTGCTACTTTCCAATTCGAGAGAACGTACAATTGCCTCATCAAGTTCTACTTTCCTCCCGCTCACTTCTTTCAAGAGAAACTCCTTCTCTAGAAAGGGCCCATTCTTAGCAACAAAGATTTTGCCTTCGGATCAGTGGTAGAAGGTATACCCGATAGTTTCTTTCGGGTATCTTATGAAGACCCATTTATCCGCTTTGGGTTCGAGCGTATCAGACTGAAGCTTTTTGACATAAGTGTCGCAACCCCAAATTTTAAGAAACGACAGCTTAGGTTTCTTGCCAAACCACAGTTCATACGGTGTCATCTCAAAGGATTTAGATAGTGCCCCATTTAACATGAACGCGGCTGTCTCTAATGCATAACCCCAAGACGATAGTGGTAAATCGGTAAGAGACATCATAGAACGCACCATATCCAATAAAGTATGGTTACGACGTTCGGACACACCATTACGTTGTGGTGTTCCAGGTGGCGTGAGTTGTGAAACAATTCCACATTGTTTTAAATGAATGTCAAACTCGAAAGTCAAATATTCACCTCCTCCATCAGATCATAGAAACTTTATTTTCTTGTTACGATGATTCTCCACTTCACTCTGAAATTCATTGAACTTTTCAAATGTTTCAGACTTGTGTTTCATTAAGTAGATATACCCATATCTACTCAAATCATCTATGACGGTCAGAAAAAAAACGATACCCGCCTCGTGCTTCAACATTCATCGGACCGCATACATCTGTATTATTTCCAATAAGTCATTGACTCACTCCATTGTTCCGGAGAACGGAGTTCTTGTCATCTTGCCCATGAGGCATGGTTCGCAAGTATCAAATGATTCATAATCAAGTGATCCAAAAGCCCATCTGCATGGAGTTTATTCATGCGCTTTACACCAATATGACCTAAACGGCAGTGCCACAAGTATGTTGCACTATCATTATCAACTTTGCATCTTTTGGCATCAATATTATGAATATGTATATCACTACGATCGAGATTCAATAAACCATTCACATTGGGTGTATGACCATAGAAGGTTTTATTCATGTAAACAGAACAACATTTATTTTCTGACTTATATGAATAAACGTATTGCAATAAACATGATCTAATCATATTCATGCTCAACGCAAACACCAAATAACATTTATGCGCTTTACACCAACGTAACACTAATCCGAAGGTTGATGGAGTGCGCAATGGTGATCATATCAACCTTGGAATCATTTCCAACACACATAGTCACCTCGCTTTTGACTAGTCTCTGCAACTCCTGTTTCGAGTTACTAATCTTAGCAACTGAACCGTATCAAATACCTAGGGGTTACTACGAACACTAGTAAAATACACATTAATAACATGTATATCAAATATACCTTTGTTCACTTTGCCATCCTACTTATCCGCCAAGAGTTTAGGGCAGTTCCGCATCCAGTAACCAGTCCCTATGTAGTAGAAGCACTCAGTTTCACGCGTGGGTCCAGCTTTGCGCTTCTTCCCATGAGTGGCAACGTGTTTGCCATTCTTCTTAAGTTCCCTTTCTTTCCCTTTCCCTTTTTCTTGAAACTAGTGGTCTTGTTAACCATCACCACTTGATGCTCTTTCTTGATTTCTACCTTCACCGATTTCAGCATCGCGAACAGCTCGAGAATCATTTTCGTCATCCCTTGCATATTATAGTTCATCACGAAGTTCTAGTAGCTTGGTGATAGTGACTAGAGAACTTTGTCAATCACTATCTCATTTGGAAGATTAACTCCCACTTGATTCAAGTGATTGTAGTACCCAGACATTCTGAGCACATGCTCACTGGTTGAGCTATTCTCCTCCATCTTGTAGGCAAAGTACTTGTCAGAGGTCTCATACCTCTCGACACGGGCATTAGTCTGAAATACCAATTTCAGCTCTTGGAACATCTCATATGCTCCGTGAAGTTCAAAACGTTTTTCAAGTCCCGGTTCTAAGCCGTAAAGCATGGCGCACTAAGCTATTAAGTAGTCATCATATCGAGCTCGCCAAACATTCATAACGTTTGCATCTGCTCCTGCAATAGGTCTGTCACGTGCATCAAGGACATAATTCTTCTGTGCAGCAATGAGGATAATCCTCAGATCATGGACCCAGTCCACATCATTGCTACTATCATATTTCAACTTATTTTTCTCTAGGAACATATAAAAAATATAGGGGAGCTATATCGTGAGCTATTGATCTACAACATAGATATGCAAAACTATAAGACTAAGTTCATGATAAATTAAGTTTAGTTAATAAAATTACTTAAGAACTCCCACTTAAATAGACATCCCTCAAGTCATCTAAGTGATACGTGATCCAAATCAACTAACCCATGTCCGATCATCACGTGAGACGGGGTAGTCATCAATGGTGAACATCTCTATGTTGATAATATCCACTATATGATTCACGTTCGACCTTTCGGTCTCCAGTGTTCCGAGGCCATGTCTGTACATGCTAGGATCGTCAAGTTTAACCCAAGTATTCCGCATGTGCAAAATTGTCTTGCACCCGTTGTATGTGAATGTAGAGTCTATCACACCCGATCATCACGTGGTGTCTCAACACGACCATTTATCAGAAAGTAACGGTGCATACTCAGGGAGAACACTTTTACCTTGAAATTTAGTGAAGGGATCATCTTATAATGTTACCGCTGTTCTAAGCAAAATAAGATGTAAATAAGATAAACATCACGTGCAATCAAAATGTGTGACATGATATGGCCATCATCATCTTGTGCTTTTGATCTCCATCTCCAAAGCATCGTCATGATCTCCATCATCACCGGCTCGAAACCTTGATCTCCATCGTAGCGTCGTGGTCGTCTCGCCAACTATTGCTTCTACAACTATCGCTAACGCATAGTGATAAAGTAAAGCAATTACATGGCGTTAGCTTGTCATACAATAAAGAGACAACCATAAGGCTCCTGCCGGTTGCCTGATATCTTACAAAACATGATCATCTCATAAAATAATGTATATCACATCATGTCTTGACCATATCACATCACAACATACCCTGCAAAAACAAGTTAGACGTCCTCTACTTTGTTGTTGCAAGTTTTACGTGGCTGCTACGGGATTCTAGCAAGAACCATTCTTACCTACGCATCAAACCACAACGGTGTTTCGTCAAGTTTGTTGTTTTAACCTTCTTCAAGGACCAGCCGCAGTCAAATTCGATTCAACAAAAGTAGGAGAAAGAGACACCCGCCGGCCACCTTTATGCAAAACTAGTTGCATGTCAGTCGGTGGAACCGTCTTATGTGCGTGGACATGCAAGGTTGGTCCGGGCCTCTTCATCCCACAATACCGCCGAATCAAAATAATACGTTGGTGGTAAGCAGTATGACTATCACTGCCCTCAACTCTTTGTGTTCTACTTGTGCATATCATCTACGCATAGACCTGGCCCATAATACCACTGTTGGGAATCGTTGCATGGAAAACAAAAAAAGTTCTACGCACACGCAATGATCTATCCATGGAGATGCATAACAAGGAGCGGGAGAGTGTGTCTACGTACCCTCGTAGACCGTAAGCAGAAGTGTTTAACAACGCGGTTGATGTAGTCAAACTTCTTCTAGCTCCGACCGATCAAGTACCCGAACGTACGACACCTCTGAGTTCTGCACACTTCAGCTCGGTGACGTCCCTTGCCTTCTCAATCCAGCAAGACGTCGAGGTAGTAGATGAGTTCCGTCAGCACGACGGCATGGTGACGGTGATGGTGAAGTGATCCTCGCAGGGCTTCGCCTAAGCACTACGAAAATATGACCGGGGAGTAAACGATGGAAGGGGTGTCGACTTTCACACACACACACAGATATATATATATATATATATATATATATATATATGTGTGTGTGTGTGTGTGTGTGTGTGTGTGTGTGTGTGTGTGTGTGTGTGTGTGTGTGTGTGTGTGTGTGTGTGTGTGTGTGGGAAGGGGAGGGAAGAAGCCAGGAGGCACCCCAAGTAGGGTTGAATCCTACTTGGGCTCCCCTTTGGCCTCGCCCCCCTTTCCATATTAGCCGGAGGGGGAAGGAAAGATGAGGGGGGAGAAAGGGAAGGGGGAGGTCGAATCCCACCTTTCCTTCTCCCCCTGGTTCGGCCCATATGGGGGGCACACCAGCCCCTGGTGGCTGGTGCGTTTCCCCTCTTGGCCAATAAGGCCCATATCTTTGCCTGGGGTGTCTGGAACCCCTTCCAGTGACCCGATAAGTACTCAAGACTTCAAACACTTCCGGTGTCTGAATACCATCGTCCTATATGTCAATCTTTACCTCTCGCCCATTTCGAGACTCCTTGTCATGTCCGTGATCTTATCCAGGACTCCGAACAACATTCAGTCACCAAATCACATAACTCATATAATACTATATCATCATCGAACATTAAGCGTGCGGACCCTACGGGTTCGAGAACTATGTAGACATGACCGAGACACCTCTCCGGCCAATAACCACTAGCGGAACCTGGATGTCCATATTGGCTCCTACATATTCTACGAAGATCTTTATCGGTCGAACCGTTATGACAACATACGTAATTCCCTTTGTCCATCGGTATGTTAGTTGCCCGAGATTCAATCGTCAACCTTTTGGGGATACCAATTCCACCCATTCGGAACAAAGGAACTAGAACTTTCTTAAGCTTCTTCATACCTAGTTCAATCTCGTTACCGGCAAGTCTCTTTACTCGTTCCGTAATACATCACCTTGTGACTAACTCCTTAGTCATTTGCTTGCAAGCTTATGATGTATATTACCGAGAGGGCCCAGAGATACCTCTCCGATACTCGGAGTGACAAATCCTAATCTCGATCTATGCCAACTCAACAAACACATTCAAAGATACTTGTAGAGCATCTTTATGATCACCCTGTTACGTTGTGATGTTTGGTAGCGCACAAGGTATTCCTTCGGTATCCGGGAGTTGCATAATCTCATAGTCGAAGGAATATGTATTTGACATGAAGAAAGCAATAGCAATAAACTGAACGATCATTATGCTAAGCTAACGGATGGGTCTTGTCCATCACATCATTCTCCTAATGATGTGATCCCGTTATCAAATGACAACACATGTCTATGGTTAGGAAACCTTACCATCTTTGATCAACGAGCTAGTCTAGTAGAGGCTCACTAGGGACACGGAATTTTTTATGTATCCACGCATGTATTTAGGTTTCCAATCAATACAATTCTAGCATGAATAATAAACATTTATCATGAATAAGGAAATATAAAATAACAACTTTATTATTGCCTCTAGGGCATATTTCCTTCAGCTCATTGTTGCTAACTCTAAGCACATATTGAAAACCAAATTCCAAAAGTGTTATCCATGTTTATCTTACAAGTTTGCGAAAGTTAGCTAGCATGGAGTAGTACCTACAATCCTATTTGTTCCATTGCCATGGAGGTCAAGAAAGAGGAAATACTTTTGGGGAGTCCAAATTCTCATTGCCAAAGGTTTAGAGAGAGTGTCAATATTATGTTGGGAACAAAGCAATGTTCGTCATAGACAAAATAAATCATGCATTAGCGATCGCTTCAAAAAACCAACCCGAGGCCTACTAGGTACAATAGCAAGATTGGTTGTCCGCGTTAATCAACCGCTCAACTACCTATGTAGAGCTGAGTGCAAGCATATGCCTCACACTGATTATTGGGGTTTGAGAAGTCAAAAACAAAGAAAAACTTGCATCAACGCAGCTAACCACTAGGTAATGGAGAAGTCCTTATGATCGTTGTCAACGCAAGGAGTAGGGATCGCCATGCAACTAGGATGCACATAGAGCTATGAATATGTGAAAGCTCTCCTATGGACTAACTGGGGGTGCATCCAACTTGCTTGCTCATGAAGACCTAGAGCTTTTGAGGATGCTCATCATCGGAATATACAAGCCAAGTTCTATAGTGTAATTTCCCCACTAGTATGAAACATGAAGTGCATGAAACTTTCTACTTTACAATGCATGAAGTGGTCCTACTTTGAAGCACAAGTGTATACTAAAAAGGGATAATGGTGTTGCTCCTTCTCTCTTACCTTTTTCTTTATTTTATCTTCCTGTTTTCTTTATTTTTTTCTTTTTTATGGCACCTCCTTGGTGCATCTTTTATTTGATCTCTCTCATTTTTGGGGGTAGAAGCAACACCATACAATGGTGAATGATACACTTTCTATTGACACACTTCAAATAAAATAATCATAACTCAGAAATGAATACTCAGGAGAAACTCCATATGATGAAAGCCTCTGGCAGTGTACCAATATGTGCAATGATCAAGTGTAGCATAGATATCAACAAACGGACAAGCCATGAAACATATCGAGCTAGCCATACTATGATCAGTCAAGGCAAATGATAAACATGTTTCTAGTCATGTAGTGTAACAATGATGGTAGTGCAAGGCGATATACTCGGAATGGCTATGAAAATGCCATGGTAGGTAGTTATGGTGGCTGTTTTGAGGAGATAGTGGGCTTATGCATAGGAGAACAAGAGGAAGTCCTCCCACGGGTTTGGAAGTACCTCTGAAGTATGTGCCAAGTCTTAATGTGTGAGTGGGCAATGCAAGGTACCGTAGAGGCTAGCAAAATAAGATGAAATGGAAATGCAAAGGTTTCAAACTTGCATTAATCATAAAGAACTCAAACATTACACAAGACCATCACGGTGTCATATTGCATAAGACTCAAAAGCTAAGTACCCCAATGGGATAGTTTGGTGGGGGTAAACCCCCTTGTGCATCCTGGAACAACCAAAGATGCCGGGTTCATAAAAAAGCCTCTACAATCATTTGTTAGCGTAAGCAAAACCAGGGTATTGCTAGCCTGGTGTATTGGGCCTTGATGATGGGCCCACACAGACTCCTCGACGAGAGCATAACCCTTGAAGACCCCGCTCTACCCAGTGAACCATGACATGGGCGATTGAGGAATGGCTCCAGATGCAGAGTCAGGACGACCTGGGGAAGCTCTTCGCGGGAACCACCTGGGAAGCTGTGTTTGTGCGTCATTGACCCGTCCAGGGAGTAAGAATCCTGGCTTTGGGAGGTTGCACGACATCCCATGCGTCGATCACTGCTGCCAGCACCAGCAAAGGGATGGCTGCTGAATGACCAGTCGGTACGCATGGGCTCCGACAAGGTCTCCGTAGGGATGAGATCACTCACAATGGCTACAGGGCAGTTCACCTGCTCCCTGCGCTGCTACAAGGGCAGTACCTCATCGATGCCCACCCCATACGAGGAAGGAAGCAGGTGAGTATCCTGGTGCAATACGCTGCCCCGGGAAGTCATCATCATCGCACGTACGAGCGTGCCATGAACGGCCATGTCTGGACAGTACAAGCTAGAGCCAGCCTACCCAATGTTATATTCAGCCAATGAGGGTCCTTGGAAGGCAGTATAAGGGCATGAACTATGCTGGCATATGGATACAGATGCCCCATGAGAAAAAGTAGTTTGAGGCACCTGCGTTGATTTTCTTGTTCCCAACGCAAACTACCACTAATGGGCCTCATAAAGGAATAGAAAATAAAGATTCTAGTACACATGCATCTCTACTCTCCACTCCAACCTTTTTAGCTTTTTACATCGGACCACACTTTTTCTTTCCGAGCACCCGCCTCCTGCAGAGAATCTCACTTCCCCATCCAAACCTACTTTTCTTGACATCCGAACCTACATGAATGCGAGGCATCACCCTGTGGCTATGCATTAGCCATGCCCTAAATAGGGAAGGGTTGTGGCTTTACAGGAGGTCAGATTCATTCACAACACAAGTCACATATTGTAGCCAACTATCACTGAAATAAGAAAGCAGTGCAGGAGTAGGGTATTACACCAACACGGTGGCCTAAACCCGGGTATTTCTGGCGTGTTCTTATCTATGTTCTTCCTCCTTCGATCGACCATGGCTTAGCAAGCTAGACGCGTTAGTCCCTATCTGAACTCTCAAGGGGTTGTAGCTGACAACTGAATGTATGGTTCAGACACCGACATTTGGCATGCCAGGTAGGGGACTAAAGCGTTTCTAGTAATCTTAGTCTACATATTTTGCTTCTTGGAGCACTCTAAAGTAGCCACTCCGGCATTCGGCAAGGATGGTGCATGGCACGCTTACCCAGGCTGCGGTGTGACCCCATGCACATCAGCCCGGACTGGGTCTCCTTCCACAATGCCATGGCGGCGTGATGCCCACATGGACGGGACGCGGTCGGAGGGACACTGTTGGAGGCGCCTTGCCCCCAAGGAACCACGGGCAGACAAGGCACGCATAGATCTCCCTCGAGTGCCTCCGGTAGGGGCCAGGGAAGCATCTTAGGAGCTACATAGGTCATTTTTGCTAGATGCATGGACGAACCCGGGGGATTCCCAGGACTGGCATCATGGCGGCGTTCTTCTAGAACGTCTGCAGCCTTAGGGTCCGCGTGGAGCTTGCTGCGCGGAGGGTGATTACTATCGCGGATCTCTACTACATGGCACGCCAGTGCGCCTGATCCATGGAGGCCAGCATTTTCCCGGGATCTCACCGTATCTGTCGTGCTCGGCCAGTTTTCCCGGGGGTCATCGCCCCTCCGTACGGGCCTGAGCATGTTCGATCGGCTTTACGGCTCGGTCCCATCGCTTCGGGCAGACCCGCTTGTGCTGAGTCGGCAGTTGCACCAGCCACCCCAGCAGAACCGATTGTTCGGGAGGTTCGTCAGGAGCCAGAGAAGTCCTCATTTGTCATGAGATCACCCTCGACGGAGGCGTTTCCCATGACATCCCTGTCAAGGCGGGCTTCTCCACCGCGTAGGCCCGGGGGCTGCTCTCGATGCCTCGGAACATGGCGACATGCTGCTTCATTGACCAAGACACCGCCTTGGGATCGTCGGCGCTGAGCAAACGCCGACCCGTAGTAGGCACGTACCAGACCTCCTTGTTTTATGTCTAAAAAGCTAAGTACTCTATTAGCCATGTACTTTGGATCTCCCTCGTTAAAAGGAGCATCATGGCATGCCCATGCTATGTACTCTTGTAGTCTTGTTCCCTTTCCCCATACTTACACTCTCCATGTGTATTCATCGAGTCGGGAAAAGGGGGCACAAACTCCTGGATGCGCGCATGCATCTAAGCTATTTCCTTCCCGGAATCCCTTCAACGTATATCAGTCGCGGCCGTAAAACGGAGCTTCCAGGAAAATTCACCCCGTGACCAGCTCCCGGGAACGCTCTGTCGCCCCAAAAGGCAAGGCATACACGCTGCATTCCGGACCCGCTCCAACGTATCTGTGTCGCATTTTTATTGTGATCGGAGATGGTTACCCTGGCTACATGGTTTCCACTGATTATAGCACAGGACCCGGGAAGAACAGTGTAAGCACAAACTTACTAAAAGATATTTTGGATTCCTGTAAGCAATCCTTAAACTCTTATATATGAACTAAGACATGCATACTTAATAAAATCTTCTATACTACTGTGTAGCTACATCACTGGATCAGGTTCCTAAAAACAGGAATACAAACTAAAGCAAAAGAAACTTCGTGGATTGGCAGTGATGGCAGCGGCCACTACATACTTGGTAGTAAGTCTTCTGAGAAGGTGGCTTCACCCTATGTGACACCCCAAAATTTTAACCTTGTTTTATTAATTAAAATTTTGCCAGAAAACTAAAACTTTTATTTTCTGAATTTGCTTTTGATTCCAGAACCATTATGTTCTTTATTTTTATGGAGTTTTTACCCTAGGTGAAAACTTTCCAATTATATTATTGGACTTGTTTACCCTTTCAAGAAAAACACTTCTATTATCAGTGGATTTATTTGCATAATTTTTGCTCTTTGAGCTTTATCCCTTAAAGTGGGTTTTCAGTAGTTTTGAAGCCCTATTTAAACTACAACCATTTGATAAATTTATTTAAAATTCCAACCAAAATTTGGAGATGTCATGTGATGTTTTTAAATCACTTTTATGCAAAAATATCTTCTGTTCATTGGAGATTTTGAGCTCTACACCAAATTTTCAAATCTGGTCCAGTGGGCAATTTTGCACTACAACCTATTTAAATATTTCTTAAAAACTTCCACCAAAATTATGGGATGTCAATAGGAGTATATTATTCAACTTTATGCAAAAACCCAGTTATGTTCTTTGAAAAATTTGAGTGAATCAACCTCAGTTTCATTCTGGTCCAACTTGATGATTTGTACAACAACCACATTTTAACTTGCTCCTTTACCCATGATTCTTTTTCCTGCTTGTAGTCCTTCCTACAAAACCCTTAGGTCCAGGAGCATGAACCCATTGGAATATTTTTAGTCCATGTAATAGCAGCCTTTAGTTTCTGCCCAAAATTGTTTTTTCTCAAATATTTGCACTAACAAGTTTCTAGCTTTGGCCAACTAACCCTGCCACCATCACCTACACCTAAGGAGACTAGGATCTGGAGGTTTTGGCCACTCCAAGAGCTGCCTAGATGCCTCTAGCATTTTGTCAAACACCTGGTGGGCATGGCCAGATTTGAGATGGATTTTAGTTTGCTATATGAACTTGATCCTCTGACCCAGCAACCTTGTCCACTAAGCCCCTAGCTACTCCTAAACTAGGTCTGCTAATTGCCAGCCTCACCCAAGTCCTGTGGCATGCACTGGCATTTCGCCGAGCACCCGGTGCGCGTGCTCTGGGAGCGCCCAGAGCGCATGTTTTGCACGCGCATGCACCGAGCCGCCGCGTCTCGCAGCCGCCCACCCCGCGCCCGTTCTGGCCCTTGGCCTCTAGCAGCCAGCACAGCCGCCTCCTCCCTCGCCGCAGAGCCGCCGCTGGCGCCCCACAGCGCCGCCGTCAGGTCGGCCACGGCGGGTAGCGGCCGGCCACAGCAGGGCTCTACCACGAACGGTGCCGCCCGAGCCACCGCCGCGCGCCAGCTGCCCTCTGGAGCAGTCCAGACTCATCCCCTCGCTTCAAATGCGCAAGCGCTGTCGCCGCCACGCCCTCCTCTGCTGAACAGAGAGGCGGTTCGCCGGCGTTCTTATCCACCGCCGCGAGAACCGACCTCGGCCGCCTATATAAGAGAACCCCGCGCCTCTCCGAACCCTCAGGCAGACTCACACCATCCTCCTAGAGCTCCCCTAGCTCGCAATCGACCAGGGGAGACCATCTTCCCCGTCTCCGGCCAGCTCGGCCACCGCCGCCTTCCGGCCCCGTTCTTCGCAACCAGACCCTCCCCCGGCAATCCAACACCACCACCCGACTCCCCTTCGTCTTGCGGAGCCGCCCAAACCCCCTGCTGCGACGGAGAGCCACCGTAGCCCAAAACCCCCTTTGCTCCCGAAGCCACCGGCCGCCGCGAAGCTCGCCGCCGGCGACTCCCTCCGTCCCCACCTACCTAGCGACCACCGGGAGGACCGCCCCGGAGTGGCGAATCCATCCCCGTCCTCGGAGCCCCGCGAGGAGCCGCCAATCGCTGGCGACGGTCGCCGGAGTTCCGCTTCGCCGGACAGAGGAAGGGGGGGGAAGGCGACTGGTCAAACCTGACCAGTGGGCCCCCTGGACCCACTGTCAGCGACCCACGCGCCGTCCACGCTGGATAAGTGAAGACGTAAACGCCAGAATACGCCTTCGACGTGGTTAGTTTCGAAACGTTTTTCTTTTTCTGTTTTATTTTTAAAAACAGAATTTGACCAAAACTTTGACTGGCTATAACTTTTTAAATATAACTCCAAATGAGTTGACTCTTTTTCCTACCTCTCTCAAATATTGCCTAGTATATTTCTAGATTTATTTGAAAAAAATTCAGACAACTTTTTTTACCACTTTTAAACTATGCGTTAATTCGGATATTTTCAAAAATAGGATTGTCGGAGAGAGAAGAAAACTTCCAAAAGCTTTAGGATGCACCCTGTCTCTACACAACTTTAAGGCAAGCATTCTGAACCCTGGCATAATATTGTGCGTGTTATTTACACGAATACAACACCTTTTCGACACGGAGTATCCATTATTTTATGTGATGATAGGTTCCTACTCATGAGTGCATATCGATGTTTTCATGCTATTGGAGTTTGGTATGATTGTGATAGTAGTCACCATCACATGCCTTTCATGCATACCGGAAGGAATCCGGGAAAGCCCCTATCTTGGGTAGACACGGGTTTGTCCCTAGTCCTCCGTCGAGACGTTTGTGTCCGGTACGGCATGGTGAGGTATGTCGAGTGGTGACTCTGTCTGTTGGTTGAAGTATATATTGTTATGCTAGTCATGCAGGGAATATTTAAACCTCCTGAGTCGACCATAGATCGAGTCTTGTTCCGGTAACCCCCATACTTGCTTCGTACTACCACTTGTCCCTGCCATAGGTAGGGTACAGTTCAGTAAGTTGTCAACCCCTTTCCTAGCACACACCGCATGTAGAGGCCATGGTGGAAGATACCGGAGGCATCCGGTAGGCATGCCACCTGGTCCGGGGGCATGGGTGTTTTCGGTTGTAGCCGAAGGGGTGGCTCCCCTAGTTTGCGCGCGTGATAAATTTTGTGATCCCATGCTAATTCGAGGTTGTAGCCTCCCCACTTAGAGTTTCACTTAACAGGTGTCTTGGGTGATTCCAGACACCGGTAAGTTAGGCTGGTGTGTGCGGATAGGTATGTTTTCAATTAAAAGGCCGTAGACGGAATTAGTCCCGATGGACTAAAGGAATCCGTTACTCGTGGGTAAAGAGTACACCCTCTGCAGAGATTAAACATCTATTCAAATAGCCGTGTCCATGGTTAAGGACTACAGTCTGGGATGGGTCAAGTGTCGGTCTTAATGTCGGTCTTCAGAGGAGAAACTGTTAAACCATATCTTGGATCATGACTTGTGACTTGTGATGATCATGATTATTTATTATGGACTAACCCGTTATATTATTTGAATTATCGAATACCCTTGGGATGGTTCTACCTCCTGGATATTCACTGTGATTATTTATAAGCCCTTTTATGTGGTGTCGCTGAGACGCCCGACTGTGGCATACTTGTTATTTATTTACTCTATAAGCCCTTTATGTGGTGTCGCGGAGACGCCCGACTGTGGCATGCTTGTTATTTATTTACTTTATAAATCCCTTTATGTGGTGTCGCTGAGACGCCCGACTGTGGCATGCTTGTTACTTATTTATTTTATAAGCCCTTTATGTGTTGTCGCTGAGACGCCCGACTGTGGCATGCTTATTATTCATTTACCTTATAAGCCCTTTATATGGTGTCGCTCAGACGCCCGACTGAGGCATGCTCGTTATTTACTAACCTTTCGAGGCGTCGCTTCAGACACCCGATTGGTGCATTTTATTACTACTCGGTTATTGCATATTCATGTATATAAATAACCTGCTTGCATGCATCAGAAATTTTATTTTGTGACTGATGTTGTGATCATAGAATAATTCAGAGCATGATTATCGTTTGTTATATTATACCCGTGTTCATAATGTTTGCGAGTACATTCAAAGTACTCACTGGCTTGTCCTCGGCTATTGTCTTGGCCAGATACATGCTTGGAGAGGAGCGTTGCGATGACAGCCTGGAATCTAAGCAATGGTGATAGCAGCCTCGCGAAGATAGGAGTTAACCTGGTCAGCTGTTCCTGTGGGAAATGGAGTCCCATAAACGCCGATGATCCACAAACCGCTTCCGCCATCAACCACTAGAAACCATCTGTTGTACTTATAGGCCAGAATGGTCTTGTACTACATATTTTGCCTTTTGCTTGGAATTTCTGTATCAAGTTGGTGCCTCATCAGCTAACAGTAATCCTGGGGCTGGTGAGCATAAGGGCCATTTTCTGGGAATTAATGTCCCAAAAAATCCTGTCCTGACACCCTACTGTGGAGCCATCCTCCTCACCCTCTCCAGTGGTGCTCTAGGGCCGCTGTAATCCCCGTCCTTCTCCACCCGCACCACCGCAGACACATGGCTCACCATGGCCCTCAGCGATCGTGCACAGTCCTCGGGCACTAGCTCCTCTGTGATGGCGTCCACCGAAAAGAAGGGGTCACGGTGGTGGAGCACGGAGAGAATGCACACGCCACCACCATAGTAGCCCGTGCCTTCTCCTTCTCCAGGTTGTCACCTACCTCCTCACGAAGGTGGGTGAGTGGTCGGCCAGATGGCGGAAGAAGCCGACAAGGTCCACCACCCGATGTTCGTCGAAGTCGACGTGGTGGTGGTACAGACTGAGCCCCAAGGCGAGCATTACCCCGCTTGCCTGACGGTAAACCTCGCGTAGGACCTCATGTTGCTTGCCGATTGGTGACCCACAAGTATAGGGGATCAATTGTAGTCCTTTAGACAAGTAACAGTGTCGAACCCAATGAGGAGCAGAAGAAAATGACAAGTGGTTTTCAGCAAGGTAATTACTGCAAGCACTGAAATAGTCGGTAACAGGTAGTTTGATAGCAAGATAATTTGTAACGGACAAATAACAGTGACGGTAAATAAAGTGCAGCAAGGTAGCCCAATCCTTTTCTGAAAAGGACAGGTGATGTCTACTACGCAACTTTATTTTTGTAGACATGTGTTGGGCCTCCAAGCGCAGAGTTTTGTAGGACAGTAGCAATTTTCCCTCAAGTGGATGACCTAAGGTTTATCAGTCCGTGAGAGGCGTAGAATGAAGATGGTTTCTCTCAAACAACCCTGCAATCAAATACAAGAAATCTCTTGTGTCCCCAACACACCCAATACAATAGCAAATTGTATAGGTGCACTAGTTCGGCGAAGAGATGGTGATAAAGTGTAATATTGATAGTAGAAATATATTTTTATAATCTGAATAAATAAAAACAGCAAGGTAGCAAATAGTAAACGGGCACAAAAACGGTATTTCAATGCTTGAAAATGAGGTCCAGGGTCCATACTTTCGCTAGTGCAATCTCCCAGCAATGCTAATATAATTGGATCATATAAACCACCCCTCAAAGTGTGATGAAGAATCACTCCAAAGTTCCTATCTAGCGTAGAACATAAGAATAAATTGTTTGTAGGGTACAAAATCACCTCAAAGCTATTCTTTCCATTCGATCTATTCAAGAGGTCGTTCTAAAATAACACAAAGCTATTCTTTCCGTTCAATCTATCATAGAATTCGTACTAAAATAACACCAACGAAAATTCATATTCATAATACTCAATCTAACACAAATAACTTCAAAGAGTGCCCCAAGATTTCTACCGGAGAAACAAATACAAGAACGTGCATCAACCCCTATGCATAGATTACCCCAATGTCCCCTCGAGAATCCGCGAGTTGAGTGCCAAAACATATATCAAGTGAATCAATATGATACCCCATTGTCACCATGAGAATTCAACTGCAAGACATATATCAAGTGTTCTCAAATCCATAAAAGTATTCAATCCGATAACAACAAAATCTCAAAGGGAAAAACTCAATTAATCACAACAAGATAAAGAAGGGAAAGCACCATATGATCCGACTATATTAACAAAGCCCGCGATACATCAAGATCGTGACATCTCAAGAACACGAGAGAGAGAGAGAGAGAGAGATTAAACACATATCTACTTGTACAAACCCTCAGCCCCGAGGGTGGACTACTCCCTCCTCATCGTGGTGGCCGCCGGGATGATGAAGATGGCCACCGGAGATGATTCCCCACTCCGGCAGGGTGCCAGAACGGGGTTTAGGTTGTTTTCTGTGGCTACACAGCCTTGCGGTGGCAGAACTTCTGATCTAGGTTAACCCCGAGGGTTTTTGGAATATTTGTGAATTTATTGGGTAAAGAGGGGTGCGGGAGGCCACGGAGGTGGGCACAGCCCACCTGGGCATGCCTTGGCCCCCAGGCGCGCCCTGGTGGGTTGTGCCCCCCTTGGGGCACCCTCCAGGTGCTGCTCTGGCCCATTGGTGATCTTCTGGTCCATAAAAATCCACAAAAAGTTTCGCGGTGTTTGGAATCCATTTGATATTGATTTCCTGTGATGTAAAAAACAAGCAAAAAACAGCAACTGGCACTGGGCACTAGGTCAATAGGTTAGTCCCAAAAAGTGATATAAAGTTGCTATAAAATGATTGTAAAACATCCAAGAATGATAATATATCAGCATGAATACTTCATAAATTATAGATACGTTGGAGACGTATCAGCATCCCCAAGCTTAATTCCTACTCGTCCTCGAGTAGGTAAATGATAAAACAAATAATTTATGAAGTGTGAATGCTAGCAAAGTGCACAAGTTTGATCAATGACAATTTCAATCACTTTTCCTAGCATCATAACAACATTTCTTTCTCATGGTAAAGTAGCAACCAATTCACATGTTAAGGTTCAAACGATGAATTCTCTTGAAACTCAACAACCTATGTTCTCAGTCACCAAGCAATTGTAATTCACCTTATTCAACAGAGTTTAAGTAAGAGCTCCACATACTCAACCATCATATAGTCTTCTATAATTGCTAACACTCATCGCATACACATGAGCAAAACATTTAAACCGGGCACATAGAAAGATAGGGGCTTATAATTCCGCCTCCCAATATATTCACCTCAAGGGTGATCTCGACAATAATAACTCATGCTACCCATATCCAACTGGATATATGTGCCTAGACTTTCCTCACCACATGATGCTTGCCAAAAGATAAAAATAAAAAGGAATAGAGAGAAAATCTTTGACTCTTTGCATAAAATTAAATACATAAAAGTAAAGGATAGGCCCATCGCAGAGGGAAGCAGAGGTTTCCATGCGATTATTTGTTTGTATGCTCAACCCCTTAGTGCAAAAGAACGTCACGTTATATCGCCCCTTATGATAGCAACCTTTATTATGCAGTCTGTCGCTTTTATTCTTTTCCATCACAAGTTCGTACAACGCTCAATTTTCTCTTACACTAAATGATCTAACACTTTTAGAAGCAATTTTTATTACCTTATTGCATCGGTGACAACTTACTTGAAGGATCTTATTCAATCCTTAGGTAGATATGGTGAACTCTTGAAAATAAGATTTGGGTTTAAGGGTTTTTGGATGCACAAGTAGTATCTCTACTTGGTGCAGAATTTTTGGCTAGCAAAGATGGGGGGCAAGAACCACATATTGAAGGATCTGTGACAATATAACTTCTATGTGAATATGAACAAACATAAACCATTACATTGTCTTCCTTGTCCAACGTCAACAATTTTGGCATATAATATTTTGATGGGGGCTCATAATCACAAAAGATTTCCAAGATAGTGTAGTTGCATGTGAAAGTTATCTTCCTTATACTAATTGTTCGTGAATTGCTTGTATGACCAATATTGTGATTGTCAAGCCTCAAAAGATTTCACTTTCTAAACCCAATGTGGAGCTACCACTAGGCATGATATGATTTCATCTTCATGACCTTCAATTTATTCAACAATTTACTCATAGGATATAAGTGAAGCACAAGAGTAAATGACAAGCTACTCCAAAAAGATATAAGTGAAGATCATGAGCAAAATATTTCTTTCTGTCAAATTAATTTAAGTGAAGCAAGAGAGAATTTCTTAAAAAAACTAAAGCACACCGTGCTCAAAAAGATATAAGTGAAGCACTAGAGCAATTCCATAAAAATGAGCTTCGTTGACGGGATGTGAGTGCCGCTTACCTAGCCTCCCTGGCAACTATTTGAGGACTCTATTTTATTTAAAAACTTTCAGATCTAAGTACTTTATTAAAACAGCAGTCAAAACAAAACGAAATGACATTCTAAGAATAGCACACATCATGTGAAGAAGCAAAAACTTAGGCTCAACCGATACTAACCGATAATTGTTGATGAAGAAAGGTGGGATGCCTACCGGGGCTTCCCCAAGCTTAGATGCTTGAGACTTCTTGAAATATTATCTTGGGATGCCTTGGGCATCCCCAAACTTGATCTTTTGTGTCTCCTTAATTCCTTTTATTTCACGGTTTTCCTAAATCTTAAAAACTTCATCCACACAAAACTCAACAAGAACTCGTGAGATAAGTTAGTATAAACCAATGCAAAAACCTTATCATTCTCTAGTGTAGCAAATAACTAGAATTATTATTCAACATTGCATACTAAATGCCTCTGCATATTTAATACTCCCATCCTCAAATAGAGTCATTAAACAAGCAAACATATGCAAACATAACAGAATCTGCCAAAACTGTACAATCTATAGAGAATGCAAGAGTATCAATACTTATTCAACTCCAAAAATTATGGAAATTTTACCACACTGTATAAAATTTATCAAAGATTATTTTGCAAAAAAATTCAACATTTTATCACATTCTGACTTTTCTAGGGAATTTTTGCAACAGCGGTAAACTTTCTGTTTTCAAACAGCAACATGTAGACTTGTAAGATAAGCATAGTAAAGGCTATCAATGCCTCTTTTATTGAAATAAAATATGCAAAATATTATTCTAAATAACAGCAATCAAATTCTAACAAAATAAATTGACGCTCCAAGCAAAACACATATCATGTGACGAATGAAAACATAGCTCCAAGTGAGGTTACCGATAATGTTGGAGACGAAAGAGGGGATGCCTTCCGGGGCATCCCCAAGCTTAGTTGCTTGATATTACTTGAATATCACCTTGGGGTGCCTTGGGCATCCCCAAGCTTAGGGTCTTGTCACTCCTTATTCTTCTCATATCGACATCTCACCCAAAACTTGAAAACTTCAATCACACAAAACTTAACTGAACTTCATAAGATAGGTTAGTATGATAAAGAGCAAACCATTTCACTTTGGTACTATCAAAGAAAAGATTCATAATAGTTTCCACATAATGTCTACTGTAGCATATAATTTCCACAATTTATATTGATCAATATAAGCCATAGAAACTAGAAAACAAGCAAACTATGCATTGAAAACAGAATTTGTCAAAAATAGAACAGTCTGTAATGATCTGGATAACTACCATACTTCTGCTACTCCAAAAATTATGAACAAATTAGGACCACGTGAGAAATTTGTATATTAATCTTATGCGAAAAGAATCAACTCAAAAGAACTCTTCTGTTAAAAATGAGAATTATTTTTGTGAGCGCAAAAGTTTCTGTTTTTCAGCAAGATCAAATCAACTACCACCCAACATGATCCCAAAGGCTTTACTTGGAAATTTATTGAAAAAAAAGCAATAAAACATGATCAATACAGTAGCTTAATCATGTGAACACATAAAAATAGTAGGGGTAAATGTTGGGTTGTCTCCCAACAAGCGCTTTTCTTTAATGCGTTTTAGCTAGGCATGATGATTTCAATGATGCTCACGTAAAAGATAAGAATTGAAACACAAAGAGAGCGTCATGAAGCATATGACTAGCACATTTAAGTCTAACCCAATTCCTATGCATATGGATTTGTGAGCAAATAATTCATGTGAACAAGAATCATCTAGCATAGGAAGGCAAAACAAACATAATTTCAAGATTTTCAACACATAGAGAGGAAACTTGATATTATTGCAATTCCTACAAGCATATGGTCCTCCCTCATTATAATTTTTAGTAGCATCATGAATGAATTCAACAATATAACTATCACATAAAGCATTATTTTCATGATACATGGGCATAGAAATTTTATTACTCTCCACATAAGAAAATTTATTCTCATGAATAGTGGTGGGAGGAAACTCAACAAAATAACTATCATGGGATTGAAAATTCAAATCATGATGACAAGTTTCATGGTTATCGTTATTCTTTATAGCATACATGTCATCACCATAATCATCATATATAGCAACTTTGTTGTCATAGTCAATTGAAACCTCTTCCAACATAGTGGATTCATCATTAAATAAAGCCATGACCTCTCCAAATCCACTTTCATAATTATTACAATAAGATTCAACACCCTCCAAAATAGTGGGATCATTAGTAACTAGAGTTGACACTCTTCCAGACCCACTTTCGTCAATATAATCATCATAAATAGGAGGCATGCTTTCATCATAATAAATTTTCACATCAAAACATGGGGAAGTAAAAATATCATCTTCATCAAATATAGCAACCCCAAGCTTGTGGCTTTGCATATCATTAGCATCGTGGATATTCAAAGAATTCATACTAACAACATTGCAATCATGCTCATCATTCAAATATTTTGTGCCAAACATTTTATTGACTTATTCTTCTAACAATTGAGCACAATTTTCGGAACCATCATTTTCAAGAAAGATATTATAAAGATGATCAATAATATGATGCAACCTCAATTCCATTTTTTATGTAGTTTTCTTTTATAAACCAAACTAGTGATAAAACAAGAAACTAAACGATTCAATTGCAAGATCTAAAGATATACCTTCAAGCACTCACCTCCCCAGCAATGGCGCCAGAAAAGAGCTTGATGTCTACTACGCAACTTTATTCTTGTAGACACGTGTTGGGCCTCCAAGCGCAGAGTTTTGTAGGACAGTAACAGTTTTCTCTCAAGTGGATGACCTAAGGTTTATCAATCAGTGGGAGGCATAGGATGAAGATGGTCTCTCTCAAACAACCCTGCAATCAAATACAAGAAATCTCTTGTGTCCCCAACACACCCAATACAATGGCAAATTGTATAGGTGCACTAGTTAGGCGAAGAGATGGTGATAAAAGTGTAATATTGATGGTAGAAATATATTTTTATAATCTGAATAAATAAAAACAGCAAGAAAATAGTAAACGGGCACAAAAACGGTATTGCAATGCTTGAAAATGAGGCCCAGGGTCCGTACTTTCGCTAGTGCAATCTCCCAGCGGTGCTAATATAATTGGGTCATATAAACCACCCTCAAAGTGCGATGAAGAATCACTCCAAAGTTCCTATCTAGCGGAGAACATAAGAATAAATTGTTTGTAGGGTATGAAACCACCTCAAAGATATTCTTTCCGTTCGATCTATTCAAGAGTTCGTACTAAAATAACACAAAGCTATTCTTTCCGATCAATCTATCCTAGAGTTCGTACTAAAATAACACCAAAGAAAATTCATATTCATAATACTCAATCCAACAGAAAGAACTTCAAAGAGTGCCCCAAGATTTCTACCGGAGAAACAAAGACAAGAACCTGCATCAACCCCTATGCATAGATTACCCCAATGTCACCTCGGGAATCCGCGAGTTGAGTGCCAAAACATATATCAAGTGAATCAATAAGATACCCCATTGCCACTACGAGTATTCAATTGCAAGAGATATATCAAGTGCTCTCAAATCCGTGAAAGTATTCAATCCGATAACAACGAAATCTCAAAGGAAAAAAAATCAATTCATCACAACAAGATAAAGAAGGGAAAACACCATATGATTCGACTATATTATCAAAGCCCGCGATACATCAAGATCATGACATCTCAAGAACACGAGAGAGAGAGAGAGATTAAACACATAGCTACTGGTACAAACCCTCAGCCCCAAGGGTGGACTACTCCCTCCTCATCGTGGTGGCCGCCGGGATGATGAAGATGGCCACCGGAGATGATTCCCCCCTCTGGCAGGGTGCCGGAACGGGGTTTAGATTGGTTTTCTGCGGAACTTCTGATCTAGGTTGACCCCGAGGGTTTTTGGAATGTTTGTGAATTTATAGGGTAAAGAGGGGGTGCGGGAGGCCACCGAGGTGGGCACAACCCACCTGGGTGCGCCTGGGCCCCCAGGTGCACCCTGGTGGGTTGTGCCCCCCTAGGGGTACCCCCAGGTGTTGCTCTAACCCATTGGTGGTCTTCTGGTCCATAAAAATCCACAAAAGTTTCACGGTGTTTGGATTTCGTTTGATATTGATTTCCTGTGATGTAAAAACCAAGCAAAAAACAGCAACTGGCACTGGACACTGGGTCAATAGGTTAGTCCCAAAAAATGATATAAAGTTGCTATAAAATTATTGTAAAATATCCAAGAATGATAATATATCAGCATGAATACTTCATAAATTATAGATACGTTGGAGACGTATCAACAGGCCAAAACAGTCTCTTATAATAAGCAAAGTGTTCTTGAGGGCACACGGGAATTTCATCTAGTCACTTTCATCATGTTGGTTTGATTTGCGTTCGCTACATTGATAATTTGATATGTTGGTGGGCCGGTGCTTTGGTCTTGTTCTTACTTGAACAAGCCTCCCACTTATGATTAACCCCCTCGCAAGCATCCACAACTACGAGAAAAGTATTAAGATAAAATCTAACCATAGCATTAAACATTTGGATCCAAATTGGTCCCTTTTAAGTAAGCGCATAAACTAGGGTTTAAGCTTTTGTCACTCTAGCAACCCATCATCTAATAACTACTCCACAATGCATTCCCTTAGGCCCAAAGATGGTGAAAGTGCCATGTAGTCGTCGTTCACATGACACCACTAAGGGAATCACAACATACATATCATTAAAATATCAAACACATATCAAATTCACATAATTACTTGCAACATGATTTCTCCCGTGACCTCAAGAAAAAAAGTAACTACTCACAAGTGATAATCAGGCTGAAGATCAGAGGGGGATTAAATAGCATAACGGATTTGAACATACAATCTTCCACCAAATAAACCATATAGTAATCAACTACAAGATGTAATCAACACTACTAGTTAGAACACAGATTGAACACAAGAAATGAACTAGGCTTTGAGAGGAGATGGTGTTGTTGAAGATGTTGATGAAGATTGGACTCCCAGAGATGAGAGGGTTGTTGGTGATGACGATGGCTTCGATTCCCCCCTCTGGGAGGGAAGTTCCCCCGACGGAATCGCTCCACTGGAGGGCAAAAGTGCTCCTTCCCAAGTTTTGCATCGACCGCGGCGCTCCATCCCGAAAGTCCCCTCCTTATTTTTTTTCTAGGTTCAAAGGACCTATATACCATAAGATGGGCACTGGAGGTGGGCTGGGCTGACCACAACCCACCAGGGCGCGCCTGGGGGGGCCTGGCGCACCCTGGTGTCTTATGGTCACGAGATGGCCCCCCTCCGGTAGTTATTTGCTCCAGTATTTTTTTATATTCCAAAATAATTCTCCATAAATTTTCAGCTCATTTGGAGATATGCAGAATAGGTATCTCTGGCGTAGCTTTTTTAGGACCAGAATTCCAACTGCCGGTATTCTCCCTCTGTGTGTAAACCTTGCATATTATCAGGGAAAAGGCATTAGAATTACTCCATAAAGCATTATTATGCATAAAAACATTATAAATAACAGTAGGAAAACATGATGCAAAATGGACGTATCACCGATCTCCACCAACGTGCCGCCAAGGCGCCTCGGATCTCGTCCCACTCCCGGTGCTCTCGGGCCACCAGGCAGGACATATGGAGGGTCTCCTGGGTGAGGTTTCCCCTCACCTCCTGCATATCCTTCATGGTGTTGCGGAGCCATGTCCGGAGCTCTCCGTTCTCCTTCTCGTGCCGTGTAAACATGTTGGCAGCGTGGGTGCGGAGGTCGCTCAAGGTGGCATCCTTCTTCGCCAGCGCCTTGTCCTTCGCCACTAGTTGGGCCCCCTAGCAGCCAGCTCTCAGTGCAGTTGCGCCACCTCGCGAGAAAGATTGCGAGCGGGCACTGTCGTGGAATTGTCACGGCAGATGTCCTCATGAAAGGACTTAGTCGCGGGGCCATCGAACGTGTTAACTTAGAGGGGTTAAAGCGGACGCAAAGACACAAGGGTTATACTAGTTCGGCCCCTTCGATGAAGGTAAAAGCCTACGTCTAGTTTGTAATGGGATTGATGTGATCTCGGCGACTAGGGAGCAATAGCTTCACCTAAGCCTCGAGTTATAGTTGTCTGTCCCCTAAACCGCCGCCGGGTCGTCCCCTTATATACACGGGATGACGATCCGGCGGTCTCTGAGTCCCGAGGCGGCTAATACCGGTGTCGGCTCGGTCTCTTCTTTCTCTTATCTTACAACAAGTTACATGGTTATGGCGGTTTTACCATTATGGGCCCTAATTAGCCCATGGGCTCCGGGCCTCTAAGCTCTATG
This sequence comes from Aegilops bicornis, assembly GCA_021605145.1. Classification (NCBI taxonomy): domain Eukaryota; kingdom Viridiplantae; phylum Streptophyta; class Magnoliopsida; order Poales; family Poaceae; genus Aegilops; species Aegilops bicornis. The sequence goes on along the minus strand of CM038672.1, from coordinate 476,129,686 downwards.
GCGAATCGCCACCTTACGAGTCTTCGTGGGCTCCAATTATGGTCGAGGGTGAACCGCCCCTCTGAGGCGGTTTATATTCAGTAGTTACATCCCCAACATTAGTCCCCAAATTGACTTGAACCTGTTCATGTTAATCTTCAACATCTTAGAAAAACTCTGAATATCTTCCTTCATATTACGTAAACCGCCATCTGCTTAAACCGCCGTGACGTCATCCTCCGACCCCAGCAACAGAGCATCTTGACGTCATCTTCATTAAAGAAGCCCAAACAATAAGATTCCCTTCATTTAATACTGTCCCGGAAATCGAGGCGACCGCTGCGCCATTTGCCGCTTTCAACTCATCGATTCTCGCTACCACAATTACTCTGTCTCATTATAAATAGACCGGAAGGCCCTTTCTCTTCTTCCTCCTTCCGCACTTCTTCTTCCTCGCGACACTCCAGCTCTGAAGCTCCGCCGTCGCCTCCGACCTCTGAACGGTGCCCTAGCACAAGGCCGCTGCATCAACCTGGTCATACCAGAGACTCTCGGGGCTCCTCCGCTGCTTGTGTATCTGGTAAGGCTCTTCCTCATGCCCTAGATCTGCAGCTTAAGGCTTACATTACGTCTGCAAAGTCGTTCCTAGGTGTTCATCCCTAGTCTCTTCATACCTGCTCTGCCATGGCTTCTTAATCCAACCGTAGCATATATCTCGTGCGGTAGCTGCTCCGCCTTCAGCTTAGCACTTCGCAAATCTTCTTTTTCACTCAGACCCTCTTGATAGAACGCCCGAACTTCCTTGTCCTTTATAAAGCTTGTATGGATCGCAGAAATTTTTCCTTACTGAATCTTCGGTAGATCCAAATTAATTCCGTTCATGTGTGAAACCTGTTTACATCAACACTTAGCAGATTTTTGATTCTGTCTCTTCCTCCTAAGGGCGGTTTAATTTTTTTGATAGCTAATCCGCCACACTCCATTAGTCCTCAGTTAAACCGGAAATTGGAACTGAATACCAAACTGCCGGTTTAACATTGAATAATATGCCTGAACCGTTAACGGTGAACCGGTCTTTACCTTTCCTTTCGCAGCTTTTTTTCTTCCGGAATGGCCAAACAATTCTCAGCTTGCAATTGGGTCCGGTCCAAGATCACTGAGACGCAACTCAATGGGTATGTCACCACCGGCGCTTTAGCCTCCAAGAATGTCCTTCATTGGCGTGTTAGGACGCCGAATGCCCTCTGAACCTCAAGAAGGAAAAGTAATCATATTTATGCAACACTTAGACCGGGATTCAGCCCGCCGGATCAAAATTCTTCCGGATGTCCTCGCAAGTTTCCAACTCCATCCACAAGATATTGGTCCGAACTCGTGTCCAATATATGCAATTTCCAAGTGTTCTCAAGTCTATCTTCAAGAAGAACCATCTGTGGAGTTATTCCAGGATTTCTTTCATTTGAACCGCAGACGGAGTTTTCGGATGGTCCTAACACGGAGGCGGGTGGCGTTTCAATCCAGAAAAGGAAGGAAGTAGACTTCCCTCACGCAAAACACCATAGCCATCCGAAAGATTGGAACCAACCCTGGTTCTATTGCCGGAATACCGCTCCTAACAGCGAAAACCCCTTGCCGGGTTACCGCCCTCACCGGCTTAGCAACCATCACCCATTGCCTTTATGCTTGACCGCCGCAGAACGGAAGAACTTTGCGCCTCAAATTATCAAGCTCCGGGCTCTAATGGCCAATGGCTTAACTGGCATTGACCTTGTTCGATGTTGGGTTTCTTGGGGCATCTTGCCATTAAGCCGCCGCCCCGGATTGATGCATGAATACACTGGTAGCATCAAAGACCCTCAACGACGTCACGAGCTACCAATAACTGAGCTGGAAGTTACTGAGACAGTGAAAAGGATGCTCGATGAACCGATCTCCGTCTGCAGCCAAACCGGGTTGGCCCCATTCTGTGTTTCCAACAAGCCGCCTGCGGTAAGACTCCGCTCATCGCTCTACTGACTTTTTAATGCCTTATTGATATATATATTAATCCTTGTTACTTCTTAGGCTAACAGCTCATACGGAAGCGAACCAAACCGCCCGGGTCCTCGCAGAAAGTCCAAGACCACCAAGAAAGCTGGTAAGAGGAAAACCGCCAAGTCCTACGAACCGTCGGAAGATGAAGATTGAAGCTGAGGTAAAACTTGATTTACTTTGTCCCTTTTATCATTCATCCTATTGGCGGTCACAATTCCCGGGATGATGTTGAGGCCAGCCATGCCGATCTGTTGAGGTAATCCTTCTTTCTTCCGAATCTGATCTTGTACGGTTAAAAGAATTACGCTTGATCCGAAAAGTGAAAAAATCTAACTCCCGTGCTCATTTAAATTCAAATCTTTCTTTGAAGACACAGCAAGCTGAAGAACGCCGTACAACCCGGCACAGCGGTCAACAAATTACGTCGTCCGGTTTACCTGACACCCCAACCCGGAAGCGTCGTCCAGAGGTGATTTGTTCTCCTGAAAAGCGTTATCCTTTGAAAGGTTTCTTCCGATGTCCTCTCAATCCGTCGATCCGAATTACGGGCCTCTTCCAACTCATCCGGCGGTTCATCGACCACTCAACCGCCTCCTCTTAAAGTTGCTTCTTTGGGTGAGCATATTACTCTTTCTTTTTGCATTTGTCGGTTTATCACACTCTAACTCCGAATGTTGCAGCACCAAGGCTCGCTTAAGTAAGAAGGCGAAGACCCTTGACCCTACTGCGGACGTTGATCCGGAGAAGACTCCAGAGCATCATGGCGAAAAGCCTGAAGTCGCGAAAGACAGCTCTGCCGGGTTTAACCAAGACGACAGTGCTAATCTGCTGGAGGTTGAACCGGCTGTCCAAGTGGAAACATCACATCCAGCTCCATTGAGTCCTGCAGCAGAACAGGTTTCTGATCCGCCGAGCCCGGGTATGAAAGCATCAAGCCCAAGAAAGAATGCCAATCCGGCCAGTCCGGCCAAAGATGATGATGTCGTAGTGACGGGCACCGCCTATACCGCCCCTGGCCATCCGGTTGCTCTATCAAAACACAGCGCCAAGGAAGAGTCTACTGCCATGAGCAAAGAGAAGGGAAAGACTGATCTGTCAGCTTATGACAATTTCTCTGCCCAAGAACTTCACTCCGGCTTCCTGAACCGACTCTACACAAGTCGTGACCTCAAAGCCGGTCTGGTGAATCTTATGAAGGAACGCTATGAGGTAAGGAGTTATGTCTCTCTTGTACTTCTGTTGTGTAGTAGCCCCCAAGGGCGGTTCAAGCTGAGCATAGTTAAACCGGACTTAATAAAACTCATACGTCTCAAACTTCAAGGTCAGTAGCCCCAAGGGCCGGTTCAACTTAGCATAGTTAAACCGGGACTATAAGTTGTATCACCGTAGCAAAACATGTTTGAGCAATTAGCCATTAGCCCCCAAGTGCCAAGTTGAATACCTGTATTGAGCTTGGGACTTCATGATGAAACAACTGACGTGATTCCTTTTTTATCAGAGTGGGATATGCCAACAAACCGGACAGCTCAATGACCTTCGTGCCAATCTGAGACCCAACAAGCGAAGCCTCCAAGGCCAAGGATGAGTTGAAAACCGCCTTGACCACTATGGAGCAGCTCAAGGAGTGGTTTAAATCTAAGCAGGCCAACTGGGAAACGGAGAAGGCCGGGTTGCTAAAACGGGCTGAAGATGCTGAAGCAGCTCTTAAACCGGTGACAGAAGAGCTCACCGGACTAAGGCGCCAGATTAATGCCATGACCTCTGCGATCTTTGGTAAGAGATGTTTCAACAAGGTTTGTGATTACTATTCCGTTTTGACATTTCCACCGGTCTAACCTGAACTTCTTTAAACCGGTATAGGGAAGCGTATTGCTCATCTGGGCTCGGACATGCGGAAGAAGCTCAAGGCCGCATATACGCTGATTGAGCAACTGTATACCGGCACCCAGCGAGTCATATGTGCGACATCGTATGATAACGCAGCTCCATCTTTGATCAAAGATACGCTAGACCGGCTATCCATGATCCCGGCACAACTTGAAGAGTTGAAACGATCCATGACCCGGCCGGCACTTTATTGGCTCTAACTTCGCGCCAAAGCATGGATAGCGGACCTTGATCCGGTGACATAGCCAAGGGCTTCCCGGTAGCTCAAGAAAATGGCGAAGCCTTTGATAATAATGCCCTCAAGCGGATAACAAAGGAGATGCGTCCTCTGGCGAGTCAAGCTGGCGGCGAAGCCAACTGGCGGTTTACCGCTCTTTCTATGATGCAAACAACAGCGGGTGGAAGTTGTCATTCGAAGTGCAGAACCTTGTTCCCCAATCCGTAAGCACACTTATGCCCTCGACGTTGATCCGCTGAGCTTATAAGTGAAGAGGTTGTCTTTCAGGCTTTAAACCGGATTGACTGGTCCACCAATGACTTCCGGCCATTGGGTGATGAGGAGGAAGAAGCTGAACCGACGCCAGACGACCCATCTTCTTCACGTCAACCCGGCAAGGAAGCTTGATCCGTCAAGCCAGGTTGATGCATCATAAGCTGCTAGTCATGACACCATTCGAAATATTGGGCCTCTGAAGGCCTTGTAATAGAATAGCCATCACTTTTTGTTTTGAATATGCCTTTATGCCTTCATTCTGCAACCTTCGCAGAGGTGCCGATACTTTTGATTGAATAATTGAAACCTTCAATCTATATTGCCCGCAATCACAAATTAAATCGCCACGGCGGCTTGTGTCGCCATGACCCGGCTTGTGACGCTCATATGTATATGTAAGGAAATATTGAGGTATATGATCAAAATTTTGTGATACAAAAATACACCTTGTTGTCCGGGCATGAAGTTGGCTTAGCCAACCTGGAAGCGGAGGTTTGTATAAACCATTACCATCAAAGGAGAAACAGCTCATGTGTTTATAATGCCGGTTTACCATGTAACCATGCCGGGTCATGTTAAGCCCCCTGTTACTCCATAATGGGATGTTAACAGGAAAAGTCAAACCGGAAAAGTTATTTCCGGATTAAAATAAACCGAAAGCCGTCAATTGACTGGTTGAAACGGTTTGAAAAAATGTTATCGGTTTAAAAACGCAACAAAAAAATCAAATAACAATTTGCAGAAAGAGGCTTTACTGAGCCGATCAGATGGTATTACCATGGTCGGACACGACCAAGCTCCCAATAAGGTGTAGCCAAGGTTGGAAAAAGCGGTAGGCGTAAGCGAGGCGGTTGGCCTTCGCCTAGTGCCTAGGCGTTGCTTAAGCGCCCTAGTCGCAGCCTAGGCGGTTATAATTTTTACTATCAGGGTGTTTATGTGGTTATTATATGTGTATTTTATTAATTTAAGGCATATAAGTATGTTTACTACCAGCTACTATGATTGGAATATGGCCCTTTTGGCATATCATTGCAATATGGCATGATTTCTCGCTTGGGTAGAGAATTTCTTACTTGCTCTGCCTAGACTTCTGCCTATGCCCTAGGCGAGGCGTTTGGCCATTGCCTAGCGCCTAGGCGTGCCTAAGCGCCTCCTAGGCACTGCCTTTTCCAACAGAGGGTGTAGCTATGGTTCAAGTCAGCCAGGTCCCCAACTGAAACCGTGGCATTATGCCGATCAAGTGGCGTGGCAATGGTTCGGGTTCGACCAAGCCCCCAAGTGACTCTATGGCCTTAGGCCGATCAAGAGGCGTGGCTGGTTCAGACTTGACCATGTCCCCAAGTGATCTGGTGGCTTTCGCCCATCAAGAGGTGTGGCATTGGTTTGGATACGACCAAGCCCCAAGTGACATCTAAAAGCTTCGAAAAGGAAGCTCTGGGGAAAGCGGAGGCCGCTTTTAAGACAACAACTCCATGTACCCAAACCGGATGCTTACAGAACGGATACCCCGCTTTAGCCGAGGCTCCGGTTTTATTGATTTTATTCATAATATATACTTTGTCATAATATGTACATAAGGAGAGCCGATGGCTCGGGTATAATAAGGCCGAAGATGAGCTATATTCCACGGCCTGTTGGTCTCCTCTTCTGACGTGCGTGATTCTTTATGCTCTCGTATTTCGATCAAATAGTATGACCCACAGTGCAGATTCTTGCTGACCACAAAAGGCCCTTCCCAAGGTGGGGATAGCTTGTGCATAGCTGTTCGGTCTTGAATGAGCGAAGCACCAAGTCTCCTTCTTGAAAGGTTCTAGTTACGACCCGGCCGATCGTGATACCGACGAAGATCCTGCCGGTAAATCGCCGAGCGAGCAGCCGCCATATCTCGCTCTTCATCCAGTTGATCCAAAGCGTCCTGCCGTGCTGTCTCATTATCTGCCTCAACATAGGCCGCCACACGAGGTGAGTCATGACGGATATCGCTGGGGAGGATCGCCTCCGCTCCATAGACCATAAAAAACGGTGTGTATCCAGTGGATCTGTTAGGGGTAGTATTTATACTCCATAACATGACGGTAACTCTTCTACCCAACAGCGGCGTCCTCTGTAGAAGGGACCATAAGCCGGGCTTCATACCTCTCAGGATCTCCTGATTAGCTCGTTCTGCTTGACCATTGGACTGTGGGTGAGCTACTGAAGAAACGTCAAGCCGGATGTGCTCACGTTCACAAAACTCCTTCATGGCACCTTTGGACAATATCTGTGATTATACTGTGTGGAAAACCAAACCGGAAGATCACCTTTTTGATGAACTGAACCGCCGTGGCCGCATCACACTTGCCAACAGGCTCTGCCTCGACCCACTTTGTAAATTTATCAACTGCCACCAACAAGTGTGTATTTTTGTCCTTGGACCTTTTAAAAGGTCCAACCATGTCCAACCCCCAAGTCGCAAACGGCCAAGTAATTGGAATCATCCTCAATTCTTGGGCCGGTATATGAGCACGTCTAGAAAACTTCTGGCAACCATCACATCGCTGACCAGATCTTCCGCATCGGCATGGGCAACAACCAATAAAAACCATGGCGGAACGCCTTTAGCCACCAAGGATTTTGAACCGGCGTGGTGACCACAGTCCCCTTCGTGGATCTCACGCAATATTTCACAGCCTTCCTCGGGGGACACACAGCGTTGAAACGCCCACGACAATCGCAATGATGCAACTCGCCATTAACAATGGTCATAGACTTAGACCGCGGACTATCTGTCGGGCCAACATCTCATCTTACGTAACTCGCCCGGCTCATGTACGCCAAATAAGGGAGCGCCCAATCCAGAATGACATGCGAGGCTGCCACCAACAGAGCCTCCGGATCAGGAATAGCCAAATCTGCTTCATCGGGAGCTTGGTGACGGGTTGTGCAAGACGTCAAGGAAGACATTAGGCGGACCGGTTTATGCGTTGAGAGCCCAACCGCTTAAAGCGTCCGCCGCTTCGTTCTTCCGTCGATCCACATGGTCCACGATAGCCTTTGAAATGACACGCAACAACATCCACCTCCCGACGATATGCGGCCATGAGTGGGTCTTTGGAATCCCAAGTGCGGTGACACTTTCTGGGCCACCAAGTCCGAGTCACCAAGCACTTAACCCGCTTAGATTCATCTCCTTAGCCATCCGAAGACCATGTAGCAAGGCCTCATACTCAGCTGCATTGTTAGTACAAAGGGAGCGATGGCGGAGGGCGTAACAAAACTTGTCACCTCGTGGGGAAGTTAACACGACAGCCCTCGAGCCTTCCAAATGCTGGACCGTCCAAAGTGGATGGTCCAATAAGTATGATCCGCTTTTCTTCAGCGCTTGTAACTCCGTCCAATCATTAATGAAATCCACAAGTGCGGGATTTTCTTGCCGTCCGAGGCATATACTTTAAACCGTGCGGCCCAAGCTCTATCGCCCACTTAGCAATCCGCCGCCGCCTCCGGCTCATGTATGATATCACCTCAGCGAGCTGAACTGACCACCGTGATGGGATGCCCTTGAAAATACTGCTTCAGCTTCCGTCTTGCCATAAAAACTCCATACACCAGCTTCTGCCAATGCTGATATCTCTGCTTGGACTCAATAAGCACCTCGCTAATATAATAAACCAGACGTTGAACCGGATGCTCCTTCCCTGCCTCCTTCCGCTCTACCACAATGGTTACGCTAACTGCCCTAGCATTAGCAGCAACATATAGCAGAAGCGGCTCTTTGTCAATGGGAGCGGTGAGTACAGGCGGGTTGGCCAATTGCCGCTTCAAGTCGTCCAACGCTTCATCAGCAGCCGGGCTCCAGACAAACTGATCTGTCTTCTTCAGCATCTGGTACAAAGGAATGGCCTTCTCTCCGAGGCGGCTGATAAACCGGCTCAACAAGAGCAATCCGCCCGCCAATCGCTGGACATCATTGATACACTTTGGCTTAGCCAGGGAGGTGATAGCTGTAATCTTCTCCGGATTAGCTTCTATCCCCCTGTTGGACACAAGGAAACCCAATAACTTGCCTGCCGGAACACCGAAAACACATTTGGCTGGGTTAAGCATCATCTTGTACACCGCAAGTTGTCAAAGGTTTCTTTCAAATCCTCAATCAGTGTTTCCTTCTTTCTTGACTTAACCACAATATCATCCACATAAGCATGTACGTTACGGCCGATCTGTTCATGCAAGCAATTACATGCAACGCCGATAAGTTGCTTGGGCGCTCTTGAGCCCAAAAGGCATAGACACATAGCAGAAGGCTCCAAAGGGAGTGATAAACGCTGTCTTCTCCTGGTCCTTAACCGCCATTTTGATCTGATGATATCCAGAATATGCATCCAAAAAGCTCAAACGCTCACAACCCGCCGTAGCATCAATAATCTGGTCGAATGCGGGGAGGCAAAAGGATCTATTTGGACAAGCCTTGTTAAGATCTGTGTAATCCACACACATGCGCCAAGTGCCGCTTTTTCTTAAGGACCAGCACCGGATTAGCAAGCCACTCTGGATGGAAAACTTCAACGATAAAACCCGCCGCTAAGAGCACAGCAACCTCCTCTCCAATGGCCTTACGCCTTTCCTCGTTAAACCGGGCGAAGGAACTGCTTTACCGGTTCGTACTTGGGATCAACATTAAGAGTGTGCTCACGAGTTCCCTCGGTACACCGGCATGTCGGAAGGCTTCCATGCAAAATGTCCCGATTCTCACGGATGAACTTCGATGAGCGCTTTCCTATTTAGGATCCAAGTTGGCACCGATGATGAACTGCTTGGACGAATCACCGGCACGAAGTCAACAAGTTTAGTCTCGGTACCGATTTAAACTTCGTAGGCGGATCATGCTCTGTAGTTGGCTTCTTCAACGGGGTCATATCCGCCGGATCAACATTATCTTTATAGTACTTTAGCTCTTTGGTGGCACAAACCGACTCTGCGTAAGCCGCATCACCTTCCTCACACTCTAAAGCAATCTTGCGGCTCCCATGAACCGTTATCGTTCCTTTGTGACCCGGCATTTTTAGCTGCAAATAGACATAACAAGGCCGTGCCATGAACTTGGCATAAGCCAGCCGCCCAAACAGGGCGTGGTAAGGACTTTGAATTTTCACCACTTCAAACGTCAATGTTTCCGATATGGAGTCATGTTCATCCCCAAAGGCCACCTCCGGAGCTATTTTACCAACTGGATATGCTGATTTGCCAGGCACCACACCATGAAACACTGTATTGGACGGCTTGAGATGTTTATCTGTTAACCCCATACGACGGAAGGTCTGATAATACAGGATGTTGATGCTGCTCCCTCCGTCCATAAGCACCTTGGTGAACTTGTATCCTCCCACCTGAGGTGCCACCACTAGGGCTAGCTGACCCGGTTTGTCAACCCGGGGAGGATGATCCTCTCTACTCCACACAATAGGCTGCTCTGACCAGCGTAGGTAATGAGGCACGGCCGGTTCAACAACGTTGATCGCCCGCTTCGAAGTTTCGGTCTCGCTTGTCCAAGCTAGTGGTGAAGACGTGATACTGCCCACCATTCAACCGCCGGATTGCTCGATAACCCGACCGCTGCTGCTGCTGATTGTAACCACCTTGGTTGTTACGATTGTGCTGATTGTTACGATTGTTACGCCCGCCGATTACCATTAAACCCGGACCGAATTTCCTCCACCGTAACCCGGGCGGACCACGAACCGCCGCCGGGGCCTTTGATCATACCGGAAAGCGTCGGAACTTTTGAACTCCTGCATAATGTAACAATCCTTCCAGAGGTGGTTTGCTGGCGCCTCCTTCGTCCCATGCTTCGGACAGGGTTGATTCAACAGATAATTCAACCGGTTCGGATTGTGATTAGGGGCACCACCTCAGTTCGGATGTTTACCCTTGCGTCGTTGGCCCTTGTCCTGCGCGTTGGTGTTGGCTACAAAGCCCATGTTACCATTCGCCTTACGCTTGTTTCCTCCATTACCTGCCGAGTGTTGCTGCTGGCCTCTGGAGTTGCTGCTCGCTTTTCCTTCCTGTTTCATCCTCCTCCTCGAACTCGGGATCCTTGGTACTATCGTAATCAGCATACTTCACTAAAACGCCCATGAGAGTGCCCATGTCATTGCAAAACGCTTCATGCGACTCCAGCTTCAATTTTAAAGGTTTGAACCGGCAGTTGCCCTCTAGGGTTAAGATTGCAGAATCAGTGTTGATCCGGTCTGAAGAATGTAGAACTTCTGAAACGTGGCGCACCCAATGGGTTGTGGATTCTCCCTCAGCCTGGACACAAGCCGCCAAGTCCACCATAGACATGGGCTGCTTACAGGTGTCTTTGAAATTCTGAATGAACCGGGTCCAGAATCGGGTCCATGAACTGATGGAATTGGGTGGCAAGTTTTTCAACCAAGCACGGGCCGTGCCTTCAAGCATCATGGTAAAATACTTTGCACATGCAGCTTCATCCACATCCAGCATCTCCATGGCCATCTCATAGCTTTCTATCCATGCTTCTGGAGCCAGATCGGCGGTATAATTGGGCACCTTGCGTGGCCCCTTGAAATCTTTGGGCAAGCGTATATTGCGTAAAGCGGGGACGAGGCAAGGCACCCCCAAAGAGCTAGATGTAACTCCATGCTCGAAGATAGTCGGTCGAACCGGCGCAAGCTGACAATCCTGATGCTGTGCTGCTAACTCGGCCCCCCTACGTGCCCTTCGATTGGAATCGCCTCCAACCGCGCCGCAGCCCCAACAAGGTTATCCATCGGGTTGGAGTAGTGACCTGGAGGTGTTTGCACAGCTTGAGGCGCGCCGGCATGATGGCGAGGTAGATCTATCACACGAGGCTGAATCGGCGCCCGTCTGTGTAAGCTTCCGCCGGTTCACCATGGCAGACATCTGGTCCCTACTCCTGGGGTGTTGAAGAGGTCTCTTCCCTCGAAAACCGAGGGCAAACGGGATCTGTATTTCCTCTTCATGACTTCATGCGACGCATTCTGATCCAGCATGAGCCTATAAGCCTGCGCATCCAAAGCGGCCCGCTCTGCCACCATCCTAGCGTGCAGAGTCGCCAGATCCGCTTTAGCCTGAGTGATTTGCTCCTTCACCTTTGCAATCTCTGCGTTATGCAGATCTTGATCTGCCGGGTTAGCCTCTGCCATGAGCACAGCCAACGCATCAAATAGTTCTGATAAAACTTGAGCCGGCGGGCGCACAGGGCCTCCTGCCCCGGCTGCCACCGCTGCTGTCGAACCGGCGACCATTGTCGCAGCGGTTGAGGAGTGAAGCGCCGCCAGTACCGCCATGAATATTCCAACCCGGTTGGGCAGATCAAAGGGTCCGGAATCTTGTCACCGTCGGAACAGCCCCAATCCGGCCATCTTGCACCGGTACAGAGATTCGATTTCTCCGGTCGATGACTCGTCATCCGAGTAGACAACAGTTTCGCCACGATGCTGATCCGTCCTCGTAGTTTCTTCCGTGGATGACTCCCACGAAAAGCACGCTTGACAGCCGGTTTAGCTGGGCAGGTTTCGCCACCGAGCCGTCTCGATGAGGTCGGTGCAGATGTCCGGCTCAGCCCTCGCTCACCGATCTTGCCGATGAACACGTGTATGCTACCAAAGGGGACCCGGTACCCGTACTCAATCGAGCCGCCTCGGGCCCCACCGCATCGTCGATGTAGAGCTTGCCGCGACGACTCTTGGTCATCCGCCCACAAAGATAGCCTTCGAGTCCTTCGAACTTGCCCTCTAAGATCATCAAACCATCGTGCGATGGCCCCATGGTGGGCGCCAACTGTCATGGAATTGTCACGGCAGATGTCCTCATGAAAGGACTTAGTCGCGGGGCCATCGAACGGGTTAACTTAGAGGGGTTAAAGCGGACGCAAAGACACAAGGGTTATACTAGTTCGGCCCCTTTGATGAAGGTAAAAGCCTACGTCTAGTTTGTAATGGGATTGATGTGATCTCGGCGACAAGGGAGCAATAGCTTCGCCTAAGCCTCGAGTTATAGTTATACATCCCCTAAACCGCCGGGTCGTCCCCTTATATACACGGGCTGACGATCCGGCCGGTCTACAGAGTCCCGAGGCCGGCTAATACCAGTGTCCGGCTCGGTCTCTTCTTTCTCTTATCTTACAACAAGTTACATGGTTATGGCGGTTTTACCATTATGGGCCCTAATTCGCCCATGGGCTCCGGGCCTCTAAGCTCTATGGCGAATCGCCACCTTCTGAGTCTTCGTGGGCTCCAATTATGGCTGAGGGTGAACCGGCCCCTACAGGGCGGTTTATATTCAGTAGTTACATCCCCAACAGGCACCGTGACAGCCAAATGCGGTGGTGATGAGGCAAATGGGGGGGTGCTTGGCCGATCAGCACGAAGGATGGAGAAGACGAAGAAGGAAGAGGTGGCGCGACATGAAAGATCTACTCTCCAGACGTTTTATAGGCGGGGAAAGTGAGACGACCACTTCTCCGATGTTACTCACGCGACCTCCGCCCCCTGCTTCCACAAGCATCACGACCACGAAAACCAAGGAGCCACCTGCTTTACAATGTTTTATTACGATCGTAAATGCGAAGTGACCGGGCGGCGAAATGACTGGGCTGCAAGGCTGCGGTTTCCCACAAAGGGGCAGCGAGTGCCACGTTCTCGTCCTTTGTGGACTCTGGGCCCCACCGCCTCCGACGCCTTCTCATATGTCGCTCGGACGGCATGGGTGGGGGCTACACTGGGTGTACACAGCCGCAAGGCTGGGTGGCCTGCTGTGTAGGTCAAATCTCAACTTCCTAGATGAAAGTGTTGTTCCGCGACAACAAGGACTCTCAAACAAAGTAGCCAGAACAAAAACATAAAATAAACATTCATACAAGGGTTCAAGGGGGGCATCATACGCCCGTGAAGGAGAACTCTAAGTATATATTACAAGAAGAGGGGTGGGGCGCTCTAATCATCAAGCTCAGGATCCGCGTCCTCATCGGAAGGGTCGCCGGTAGGCACGGGTGTAGGACCTCGTCTTCATCACCACCACAGACGAACAAGTCGACTAGCTTGTCCGCCAGAGGCTGGACACAATGACTCGAGAAGCCTCGCTACCGCTTGGAGTTTCCCAAAGAGCCGTACCACGTTGGCAAATGGAAACCCAGCATCGGCGCATTGAAGATATGTGAGGATGCACTCACCAACCTGCGTTGCCAGCTCCCTGCTTTCCTGCTCGATGGTTTGGTGGAAGTCCTTCACAACCTCCGCCAGCTTGTTGATGGACTTCTTGAAGAATAGGGCATAACTTCCATGTTGTGCGCCTAGAAGTTAAGGGAGCCCGAGAGGACCATGCCCAAAGATCTCGGCGATGCTGAAGATGTGGTCATAAACCTTCTTGAAGACCTCACACTTCATCTTCCGTTGCCCTCCGAGTTGGTGTATCGTCCCCTCATTCTTATCATTGGTCTCCACCAGCTGGGAGTACTTCCCTTAGAGATGCGTCAGCTCCTCCTGGAGCTCCCCGCTTCTTCTCGGCATCGGTCTAGGCCTTCTCGCTTTCAAAGAATCAAGACCGGGCCCCCTCGACGGAGCCCTTCGTCAACTTAAGCAGCTCCTCCAATGATGCGCATTTGGCCTTGAGGGTTCTCCTTTCCATGGAAAAGCGTGATTCCTGGGAGTCCAACCACTGTTAATACTCTGCACAAGCCTCGTACTTCTGCTTACAAGAGACTCTATGAAGACCTTTGTATTCTCTACATCTAGCATTTGGCCGCAGCTAAGCCGGGCGACCGACTTCTTGTGAGCTTCATTCGTTGCCCGGTCCAAGATCATTTTGGATTCCGCCAAGGCTTGGGCAACCCACTCCCATGTGTCCTCGTCCTCTTATCAAGCACGTGTGGACTGAGCACAAAAAACTCTCCACCCATCACAAGAGCTTGACGTCCTTGGGCCAGATCCCCCCTCTTGGCCGCCAGGCCAATCTCGAGCCGGTCGACCACCTTATGCACCGAATGAATAAGCCTCCCGGAGGGCACACCGCCACCACCGGTGCCTCCCAGGTGGAGCACAGGCCCCATGTCCCATTTGGAACTACCGGCAAATGGCGATTCCTAAACGGTCTCTTCCACCGCAAGAGTGACCGCGTCTGTCGGTGTCAAAACCGGCGGATCTTGGGTAGGGGGTCCCGAACTGTGTGTCTAGGCGGATGGTAACAGGAGACAAGGGACACGATGTTTTTACCCAGGTTTGGGCCCTCTCGATGGAGGTAATACCCTACTCCTGCTTGATTAATATTGATGATATGGGTAGTACAAGAGTAGATCTACCACGAGATCAAGGAGGCTAAACCCTAGAAGCTAGCCTATGGTATGATTGTTGTTCGTCCCACGGACTAAAACCCTCCGGTTTATATAGACACCGGATAGGTTAGGGTTACACAGTCGGTTACAATGGTAGGAGATCTACATATCCAGATCGCCAAGCTTGCCTTCCACGCCAAGGAAAGTCCCATCCGGACACGGGACGAAGTCTTCAATCTTGTATCTTCATAGTCTTGGAGTCCGGACATGACGATAGTCCGGCTATCCGGACACCCCCTAGTCCGGGACTCCCTCAGTAGCCCCTGAACCAGGCTTCAATGACGACGAGTCCGGCGTGCATATTGTCTTCGGCATTGCAAGGCGGGTTCCTCCTCCGAATACTTCATAGAAGGTTTTGAACACAAGGATAGTGTCCAGCTCGCAAAACAAGTTCCACATAACACCGTAGAGAGAATAATTTTTGCACAGATCTGGCGACGTATTCCGTGGCGTGACATCACCACGGCCGTGCCTTTATATGAATCATTTTACTGTTCCACCTCAGCGTGTTTAGCGAGGCGGTTTCCTTGGCACGCCTTATCAAAGCATAGATCGTGCCCCTTATTCCGGATTCTCATCAATACGGACGTGGGTAACCCATCCGCGCCATTGATTACGGCGCTTGGGAAATAAGCGAGTTTTACCAGTTGGTGGGCGACGCATAGCGTCGTCTGTCCCATATAAGGGATAAGGATCCACCTTTTCACCCACGCCTTCTTCCTCCTTTGCTTATCCATTTCACAAGACTCGAGCTCCAGCGCCCAAGTCCGCACATCCCACCTCAACCTTCTCCAACCATGTCGAGGCGGAGGCAGGTGGATGGCCTCCTCCGTCACGGAGGGCACATCACAAGATCAAGGGAAGCCGGATACTTGTCCGGCGACATCAGCGCCTGAGCTGCCCGATGCGGGGCAGCTTATTCCAACCCCAGTGCCCCATGAGAGGGTGGTGTTTCTCCCCCACTTCCTCCGCGGACTAGGTTTTCCACTTCACCCATTTGTCCGGGGGCTCATGTTCTACTACGGCCTGGACTTCCACGACCTGGCCCCGGATTTCATCCTCAACATCTCGGCGTTTATCGTCGTGTGCGAGGCTTTCCTCTGCATCCAGCCCCACTTCGGCTTATGGCTGAAGATTTTCAACGTCCGCCAAAGGTAGTGGGCGGCCGCTGCCGGAGTGCGGAGGCGCCATGGTTGGCAAGATGGCCAAAGTCCCATGGCTCAAGGTTCCTTCGTGGAGACAATAAAGGGGTGGCAATCGGGTGGTTCTACATCACCGAGCCCCGCAACACCGAATGGGTGGCGGCCCCGAATTCAGATCTGGCTTCCCCACACGGCTCTCGTCATGGAAAGAGACGGGCCCGACGGGGGAATTCGGACGAGACATCCGGACTTCAAACATGCGTCCGAAACCTAGTGGCCAAGAATCTTAGGCTTGTCGACGTAATCCAGGTGATGCTCATCCGCCGGATTCTCCCATGCCAACAACGGGCCTTCAATTTGTGGGAGTTCGATCCGACATAGCACCGAACCTTGAGCCGGCTCTTCGACACTACGTACGAAGACGCTTGGAAGGTGCTGTTCAAGGGCGCCGAAGTCCCAGCATCCACTACCAAAGATCGCGGATACAGCTCGCAGCGTCAAGCCGGCGAGGTAAGTTATTTTACCCTTTACGGGACTCTTTTTTCATAGATTGACTCTACGTGGGATCTAAAACTCCCTAATCTTTGACAGATCGGTCAAGACGCGTCGACAGATTAACTGTCCGGCTCCTTTGCCGGAAGATCCGGAGGACGCCTGATTGACGGCTGCTCGCACCGTACGTGGTGCCGGAGAAGAAGGCCAAGAAGGAGGCCATGGGAACTCGAAGGAGCTCCCGATGCCAGGTCCTGTCAGATTCTGAAGCAGAATCTTCTCCTGAAGACGAGGAGGAAGAAGAAGAAGCTCCTCCCCCAGCGGGGGAGGAGAAGAAAAGGAAGGCCGCCCAACTGGGGAGGCCGGAGGGTCCAAGAAGGGAAGAACCCTTCCTCCGGAATTCTCCACCAACGTCGACGACGACGAGGAGGATTGGCCTACAAGGGCCAAGCCCCTGGCGAGATCGTAAGTGTCCGGATACCCATGGCTTTTTATTATTGCAGAGTGTTCTCTAATGTAGAACAACCGTGTAGCCCGCCTAAGGGCGAGTTTGCCGATTCATCGAGCGGGTCCCTGGGCTCGTCGGAAATGGAGAGTACTTCGCTTCCGACCGCCTCCTCGCCTCACACTGCGGATGACGCCGCGGTGGGGCCCCAAGGGGGGCTTGGTCAAGAGGAGGTAGCTCCGGAGGTGCCACAAGGCAACCTCCCGAACTCCAGGCGCGCGGGGGGCAAGACCCCCAGGGGCTCTAAGCCCGACCCTCGTCCGGACCATGCCGGAACCATCAGCGGTTCCGAAGTCCGGCGAGCGCATCCTTCGCAAGAAGGGTAAGATGCCGGTGTCCTCCGTCCAACCGGAGGCACCGGATAGCTCTGAGGCGCTAATGCCGCTTCCATCGAGGAGGAACACCGCCTTTATGAGTGCGGTGATCCGGACGATTCGATCCGCCAAGAGCGGATCGAAAGCTGTACTCAGCCTTCTAACAGGCTTTGAGGTAAGTTTAGAATATGTAAAAATATTACCGCATAGACAAGAGTTCTCGATGCTTGGTTCGGTGTTCGGAAAGAAAAGCCGGACTAAGGATCTGAAAAGATATACGCAGGAGTCTAACATAAGTATGTAAATATGGGAATGCAGGCTGCGCTGCTGACCTCTGCTGCACTGACTGCGGAGGTCAATGCATTGAAGCAGAACCTTGAGCGGTCCGAGAACGAGCTCGGACAAGCCAAGAAGCAGCTCGAGGACAAGGAAGGTAAGTAATACCTTAGTAAAGAAGTACCTTATAGAGAAGGTTTTGGTTGCAAAAAATAACAGGAATAACTTGGGTACTACAGGGGCCACGAACGAGGTGGAGACCCTGAAGGAAGCGGTGTCCGTGGCCGAAAATAAAGCAGCTACGGAACGCACCGAGCGAGAGAAGGGGGAGGCGCAGCTGGCGGAGGTGCGGCAAGAGCTCCAGATTCTCGTGAAAAAACACGAGGGTTTGGAGCGTGACTCGAAGACCCGAGAGTCCGAGCTTGCCTCGGCTCTTGAGAGAGCCAAAGCTGCTAAGGCCGAGGCCCAAAAAGTCCTCCAAGAAATTGAAGCACTAAAGAAGATAGCGGCGGGTAAGGCATTCTTTATGCAAAGCAAGAATGTAAAAGTCAATTACCTATTACTTACCCGGATTCGGAGCTCTCCAGGAGCATTCGCAGATTTGCCCCGTAGTGCATCTGATGCTGCCGCATTCTACCGCACCCAGGAGGGGAGCTCCACTGAGAAGGTGTTCTGGTCTCAATATGCTGAGGCCGGACATCCGGTGTCCCTGAGCGACCAGCTGAAGCAGCTGGTCGAGCTCCACAAGTTCGTCGAATAGGCCATGAAGGGCCTTATAGCGCGGCTGTGGCCATTGGAGGCCATGCCTGGGAGCTACTTCGGCTTGGTGCAGCGGCTGGTGGATGCCTGTCCACGGATTGAAGTCGCCAAGCGCTCCGTCTGCATTGAAGGGGTCCGTCGGGCCCTTGCCCGTGCTAAAGTGCACTGGGGCAAGCTGGATGCGGAGAAGCTTGTGACGGACGGGCCACCGAAGGGCCATGAGCATCGCACGCGCGAGATGTACTATGAGGGCCTCCTGAAGGGTGCCCGCCGAATAGCGGATGAGTGCTCCAGAGATGTAATTTTTGAATAAACTTGCATTTGTTATCCTGTACGCTGAAAACTTGTTCATATGCGCTAAGCAATGCTTGTTAATTTAAAATATTACCTTCTGTGCGGCCGTTTATCAAATTTGAGAGATGGCAAGTCGTTGGCTTTAGCCCCCATGCCACGAAAAGTCTTTGGGGTGTTCGGGATAAACTTGAGCACTCTTGTTCCCATTCTTGGGTCCATCTAGGGAGGCGCTCAACACAACGAACAAGGAAACCAGACTTATAATGCTTGAACACTCTCACTTAGCCATAGAATTCTATAATTTTAAATTTAGGCGAAGCCCCTAGTATTCAGAAGACCGAGTTTGGGGCGCTATCCACGCCTTGGCCGAACAATTCCGGTTCCTCGCTCTAAGCGGCATAAGTCTTTAGGGACCCGAAAAAACCTCTCGAACAGCGACCGGCTCTCGCCTTATCATGACGGTCAGTTTTAGCTTTCTCCATTAAGGTGCTCGACCCAAAGCATAATCGGGGCACAATCGCAGTGGTTCTCCGGTGCTACCTTAGCCGATATAGCGGAACGTAAGGTACCAAAACACGGGAGCCGGAAAACCCAACTATTGACCCAAGACATGATTCGGAGCCAATTCATATAATGCTATAAGTTCGGGTGCCGCACTTGTGAAAGTGTTCGGACTTATCACACCATAATTTTGGGATACTTAAGCCCTCGAGTATTGGCCGTACCAAAGTGTACGGTTGCAACATGTCGTGAAATGAACATATGTATATATAAAGGAAGTAGAGCAATAATAAGCGAAATCTATGTATTGTTTATTCAAAAAGGTACTGCAATGGGAGCAGAACGATACAAATAGTGCGATAAGCAAGGGATGGGACTATCTAACATGTCCCCCTCCAGGGGTAAGCTGCGGGATGGTATGTAAAACAGGTATAATGCTCGTAATAGAGACCACTGAACACTCGACGTGGCTTTCCGCTTCCCTGGCTGTTGCATCGTGAGTTCGGCGATTCAAGTGCCGGACAGGACTTCTCAAAGACGGAGTCCTGAAAGTAAAAAAAGGAAGAAAAGAGGAAAAAGAAAAAAAGAGATGACACAAACGGGAGCCCCTGGTGCGGTCGAGCCGCATTCTTGGCGTGCCGTTGTCTTGCCCCTCCCCATATGCCCATGGTATCTCCAGAGCGTAATTATGTGCGCGTAATACTAGCTTCGCAATTTCGCGAGGGCTGGGGTTGGAGCCGGATTGCTACTCGTGCTTGAATCGTGCCAAGTGGTCTTGTTGTAGGTTACTCTGGGCGTGCTTGACAGTGTCCGGACGCTTAGTGGCCGGACTCAAGAATTGCTGTGAGAGGCTGCTTTGTACCTCCGCCGCGAGGGCCGCCGTGTGCTCCTCCATTCGGAGAGCGTTCGGTGTTTCCATTGACCGTGATTACTCCTCGAGGGCTTGGCATCTTGAGCTTGAGGTATGCGTAGTGCGGCACCGCATTGAACTTTGCAAATGCGGTTCGTCCGAGCAGTGCATGATAGCCGATGCGGAATGGGACGATGTCGAAGATTAACTCTTCACTTCGGAAGTTATCCGGGGATCCGAAGACCACTTCGAGTGTAACTGAGCCCGTACAACTGGCCTCTACACCCGGTATGACGCCTTTAAAGGTCGTCTTTGTAGGTTTAATCCTTGAGGGGTCAATGCCCATTTTGGCGCCGTATCCTCGATAAAGCAGGTGTTCAGTTGCCGCCGGCCCATCAGGACTCTGGTGAGGTGAAATCTGTCGATAATTGGGTCAAGAACCAATGCGGCAAAGCCGCCATGACGGATGCTAGTGGGGTGGTCCCTTCGATCGAAGGTGATCGGGCAGGAAGACCATGGGTTGAACTTCGGGGCGACTGGCTCCATCGCATATACGTCCCTTAGTGCACGCTTCCGCTCCCTTTTGGGTATGTGGGTTGCGTATATCATGTTCACCGTCCGCACTTGTGTAGGAAAACCCTTACATCCTTTATTGTTCGGGCGGCCGGGCTCTTCCTCGTCATCGCTATGCAGCCCCTTGTCATTGAGTTCGGCACTTTAGTTGCTCGCTTGCTTGAACACCCAACAATCCCTGTTGGTGTGATTGGCTGGTTTTCGGGGTGCCATGTATCCGCACAAGCGATCGAGTATGCGGACCAAGTTGGACGGCCCTGGGTATTTCTTTTGAATGGCTTCTTCCACGACCGGGTTTAGAGCCTCTGAATCCGGCATTGACAGCCAGATCTTGATGATTATCGCCCGTTGATGCGGCGCTTGTTCTTGTTGCGACGTGACCTGCCATTGCTGTCCTTGGTATCCGAACTATCGTGGTGTTTGGCCAAGTTGTTGCTTCGAGCTAGCCGTTGTCTTCTCCCGCAAAAGCGAGTCATGAGGGTTGTGAGGGCTGCCATAGATTTCGGCTTTTCCTGTCCTAGGTGCCGGGCAAGCCACTCGTCATGGATGTTATGTTTGAAGGCTGCAAGGGCCTCTGCATCCGGACGATCAACGATTTGATTTTTCTTTGTGAGGAACCGTGTCCGTAATTGTTCCGGCCGATTCTTCCGGCTGCTGAATTATGTGGCTAAGGTCTCGACGTTCGGTGGTCGCACATATGTGCCCCGGAAGTTATCAAGAAATGCGGCTTCTGTGTCCTCCCAACAACCAATTGATTGGCCGGCAAGCTGTTGAGCCAATGCCGAGCTGGTCCTTTAAGCTTGAGTGGGAGGTATTTGATGGCATGTAGATCATCACCGCGGGCCATGTGGATATGGAGGAGATAGTCCTCGATCCGCACCGCAGGATCTGTGGTACAATCGTATGATTCGATGTTTACGGGTTTAAAGCCCTCGGGGATTTGATGATCCATTACTTCATCTGTGAAGCATAGTGGGTGTGCGGCGCCTCTGTGTTGGGCTATATCACGACGCGGCTCAAATGAGCTTTGTCTATTGTGTTCGGCCTTGCCGGAGTTTCTATATCCGGCGTGACGGTTATCATCACGTGTCGTGGGGCGCCCACACGATCCGTAGATTGATCTTGTATGTTTTGCCTTATCCTCCAATATATCTCGCAAGTCCGGCGCGTTTTCCCGTGCCCTGATACTTTTGAACGGCGTCGGGGTATGGCTTGAATGGAGGGTCTAGAGGCCTCTCTATCGCGGCCACGGGGTGTCCGGTCTGCCATGTCGTGCGCTGGTGACTTGGGTGCTTCCTCCTCTAGTCGAGGCAACGGCCTGCATTTGGGGTAGCTTTTGGAGGGGCGTTCGAGTTCATACTCTTCGGCTGCAAGGACTTGATCAGTCCATCCGTCACCTAGCGTGTCTTGATCAGCTCTAAGTTGTCGCTTTTTCTTGAGGCTGCTTGCCGTGGCTATAAGCATGCGTTTGATACGCTCTGTTCGGCGGGATCCTCGAGCACGACAAATCCGTCATCGAGCCTTGCCTCATCTTCGGAGGGAGGCGCATAATTATCGCCCTCAACCTCTTTTTCTGCCAGACCGTCAGGCGGGCTTGCTTCTCCTCCTCCCCGGCGAGTCCCGCTAGAGGGGTTCTCTTGACATTGTCCGGTGTTATTATCTCCGTGCGGAATCACCATTTTTATTGTGGCGGGATTTAGAGCGCGCCACGACGCCGGGCGCTCGGGCGGTTTCTTGAGGGGTCATCCTCCGTTGTTCCATCGTCGTTCCCATCTTTTGGGATGTCCACCATATATATGTCATATGACGAGGTGGCCTTCCAGTGCCCTGTAGGCGCTGGGTCTTGGTCGTCTCCGGCATCGTCGTCCATACCATCGATGTCTTCGGAGTTGTAGTCTAGCATGTCGGTTAGATCATCGACAGTGGCTACAAAGTGGGTGGTGGGTGGGCATTGAATTTCTTCGTCGTCTGCATCCCAACCTTCCTGTCCGTAGTTCGGCCAGGGCTCTCCGGATAAAGAGAGAGACTTTAGTGAATTCAGGATGTCGCCAAAGGGCGAGTGCTGAAAGATGTCCGCGGCAGTGAACTTCATGACCGGCGCCCAATCGGATTCGATTGGCAGGCGCTGGAGGGTTCGGAGTCCGGAGAGGAGTCCGCACCTGAGTCGAGGTCTTCGCAAAGGACAGGCTTGGAGTTCGGCTCGATCGCCATAGAGATTGTAGCCCCCGAGGCGGTGTCCAACCACTCGTCCTCGATCGGGGAATTCGGCTCCGGATCAAGGGCCGGAGCGGGTGCTGGTGCGGCCTCCAGGACACCGTTTGGCTGCAGAGCTAGATCATGCCCATCGAAACAGTGCGGCACGCTTGGCTGCGGCTCGAATCCGTCGAATATCAAGTCCCCGCGGATATCGGCCGTATAGTTCAGACTTCCAAATCTAACCTGGTGGCCAGGGGCGTAGCTTTCGATCTGCTCCAGATGGCCAAGCGAATTGGCCCGCAGTGCAAAGCCGCCGAATACGAAGATCTGTCCGGGGAGAAAAGTCTCACCCTGGACCGCGTCGTTGTTGATGATCGAAGGAGCCATCGGGCCTATCGATGACGCATACGAGGAACTCTCAATGAAAGCACCAATGTCGGTGTCAAAACCGGGGATCTCGGGTAGGGGTCCCGAACTGCGTCTAGGCGGATGGTAACAGGAGACAAGGGACACGATGTTTTACCTGTGTTCGGGCCCTCTCGATGGAGGTAATACCCTACTCCTGCTTGATTAATATTGATGATATGGGTAGTACAAGAGTAGATCTACCACGAGATCAAGGAGGCTAAACCCTAGAAGCTAGCCTATGGTATGATTGTTGTTCATCCTACGGACTAAAACCCTCCGGTTTATATAGACACCGGATAGGTTAGGGTTACACAGAGTCGGTTACAATGGTAGGAGATCTACATATCCGTATCGCCAAGCTTGCCTTCCACGCCAAGGAAAGTCCCATCCGGACACGGGACGAAGTCTTCAATCTTGTATCTTCATAGTCTTGGAGTCCAGCCGTGACGATAGTCCGGCTATTCGGACACCCCCTAGTCCGGGACTCCCTCAGCGTCCCCGCCGCCATGCTCAACCATGTCGCCGCTCAGGACAGGGGCACCTGTCGGGTGATCCCCTCTTGGGGCTGAGGAAACAGGGGCAACACTCCCCGTGGTGGCACTCAGCAGGGTCCCAGAGCCTCCCGCATTCTCAAGAACGGGAGCCTCCGGAGCCGGAATGCTCTTAACAGAGCCCGCCGCCGCAAGAATGGGTTCGACCGGTCGGAGCCTGCAAGATCTCCGGGAGCAATGCCCCACTTGTCGCATCCAAGCAGGCCCCTCAGTATGGCTTCATGTTATGTGTTGGTATGGAGCATCCCGACAGAGGACGGCAGAGCCGGGATCTCATCGGAGTGGAACAAGGTCTCCATGATCCACGCCAAGCTCTCGTCATCAATGGAGGCCCAGTGAAGATGTCGGTGGTCCTTGTTACCCTTGAGAAACCAAGTCGGCTCTTTCCAGGCTTGGAGGGAGGGCGATGCGGAGTTGCGCAAAGCTGCTCGCCAGCATACGACCATCCAGTTCCCACTCCGCGAACAATCCAACGCACTGAAGGACTGGCTCGAAATCCTTGCTGGTGGCTCGCCTTGTCCATCCGTTGTATTTCATCACAGAAGGAGGGCCCTCAGTTCTTGAAGCAAAGGGGAGCCCCGCAAGTCCTTGATGAGCGCCACAAGAATGAAATTCTTCTCCGTTTTCTTCCCAAGAAGACGGAAGGTCAAGCAGCCAGAAGTTTGATTGACTTTGGAGTTCAGGCGAGAGGAGTAGAAATTTCAGAAAAGTTCCAGTGGTGGACAAACTTCGACAAACCCCTTGTAGAGATGGGTGAAGATGGCCAGGACCAGCACCGCGTTCGGATGAAGGTGCATCATATGAAGCTGGTAGTGCCCCAGCACCATGAGGAAGAAGTCGGAAAAGGGGGTACCATGCCGGCGACGAGGAAATTGCCCAAGATGGGTACTATGTTGTTCTCCACCTCTTGGTTGCCCGCCTGTAGCAGCATCATGGGCCCCCACTCATTGTTCCTACCACCGACCAGGAAGCGAAGCGCCTGCACGCTGTCCTCATTCGTGAACTCCGATCCATGCAGGGTCGGCGCTGGCTCCTGCGGCTCGTCCTCCTCCTTGCATCCTTTCCTCTTGTCCATGATGGATTTGGGCCCAGAAGACACCATGGGAGAGGATAATCTTGAATGGGAGCTGAATATGGTGGATGAGGAAAGCACTGCGGCGGCGGCGTGAGAAAACCAGAGGGTGGAGACAATGGAATGGACGGATTGCATTTCGGCATCTCCCCTTCATAACCCAAGGGGCGTATTTAAAGGGAAACCGCCCGCTTCTCGGTGGCGACCACCCATCTTCTCCACTTCACGAGGACACGCTGCAGACGTAAGGCGGGGATCGAGGCGTCCCTGTTATTCCGGTCTGACAAGGCCACCCACGAAGACATCATTAAATGCGATGAAGGTAAAAGTCGTTGATACGTCTCCAACGTATCTATAATTTATAAAGTATTCATGACATGTTTACAACAATTTTATATGATTTTGGTGCATTATTATATGTTTTTTGGAAACTAACCTATTGACCTAGTGCTCAGTGTCAGTTTCTGTTTTTAGCTATTTTTTTTGTAGAAAAACTATACAAAACGAAGTCCAAACGCGATAAAAATTTACGGTAATTTTTTATGGACAAGAAGAGGCCGACGAAGCTTTGGAGGAGGATTAGACAATGTCCAGGGGAGTCACAAGCCTGGGTGGCGCCCCCTAGGGTGCACCGTCTGAGCTCGTGGGTCCCTCAGGACTCCCTGTGACGTGAATCCAACGCTGAAAATCCTATAAATATAGAAACCCCCCCAGAAAGAAACCTAGAACTTGCACGCCGCAGCCACAAGGCTCTGTTCTAAAGCGATCTCGTCTGGAGGCCTTTTCTGACACCCTGCCGGAGGGGGAAAATCATCACCGGAGGCCATCTTCATCATCCCGACGGTCTTCATGACGAGGAGGGAGTAGTTCACCCCGGGGCCTGAGGGTATATACTTGTAGCTATGTGTTTGATCTCTCTCTCTCTCATGATCTTGATTTGGCACAATCTTGATGTAGCATGAGCTTTGTTAATATAGCTGGATCATATGGTGTTCTTCCCTCTCCATCTTTGTTGTGATGAATTGAGTCTTGCCCTTTAAGGTTTCATTATTATTGGATTGAATATTTAATTTGAGATCACTTGATCTAAGTCTTGTATGTGGATACGCTGGTGACAATGGGGTATTCTATTGAGTCACTCATATATATT
This sequence comes from Aegilops bicornis, assembly GCA_021605145.1. Taxonomy (NCBI): domain Eukaryota; kingdom Viridiplantae; phylum Streptophyta; class Magnoliopsida; order Poales; family Poaceae; genus Aegilops; species Aegilops bicornis. The sequence continues at coordinate 476,103,859 of CM038672.1, read as the reverse complement.
TTGATAATCAACTTGTGGATTCCCGTGGTGACATTGGGTAATCTAGGCACATAGGTTGATACACATTTTCATCCTACTTTCTTCGATAGAAACTTTGGGGGTACTCTTTAAACTTCTTTGTGTTGGATTGAATATTATGAATCTAAAATTGTTTGATGCATATGGAATAATTGACTCATGGATACTTGTGGTGACATTGGAGTATCTAGGTGACATTGAGTTGATTGATGTGTATCATATGGTGTTATTGTAGTACGAACTCTAGGGCTGTTTGTGACAATTATAGGGATGGCTCAATATATTGATCATAAAGATAACTTTGAGGTGTTTCGCTACCTACAACAATTTCATCTTTTGTTCTCCTCTATTGATAAGAACTTTGGAGTGATTCTTTGTCGTACATTGAGGGATTGTTATTTGATCCAATTATGTTAGCACCGCTGAAAAATTGCACTAGTGAAAGTATGAACCCTAGGCCTTGTTTCTAAGCATTGAGACACTGTTTTACTCACTTTTGTTACTTGCTACCTTGTTGTTTTTAATTGTTCATATTATAAAACCCTATTTCTACCATTCATATTACACTTGTATCACTAACTCTTAGCCGAACTAGTGCACCTATACGACTGACAACTGTATTGGGTGTGTTGGGGATACATACGTCCGTGGTGGCTCAAATTCCATGATCCTGGATACCTGCAGGGTCGAAGAACGCGCGAGAGACAAGAGACAACTATGATGCAATTTTACTTCACACATACATGATGTTAATTCAAAGTCATTCCATCGATCCCTCATACAAACACATCAGGTTGCAAGTCTATGCATCAACCCATTACCTTAACAAATTACTCACACATAGTGATCGGATCACACGAAGAACTCATTGAAGAAGACATCAAGATGAAAGCTTTATTGATAATACGTCTTACCATGGTGGCCAGATGCAATACACGACTACAAGTATGGCTAACTTGGAGGTGGATTGCTCCGGTGATGAAGATGGCGGCGGCCACGTAGATGAGATGGGAAATGGCGGTGGCTAGGGTTTATGAATGGCTTCTGGTGCAAAGATGGAAGTTTCTAGCGATGCTCCTTCGCGATTCTGGTATAATAAGACCCTTTATAAAAGTTAGAGGGTTGGATGCCATGGTATCGTGGGCACTTGATACAAGCGTTGGTACAAGCATGTGCACTCGTACCAAACGCCGCTTTGCGTTTTGTTTTTTTTTTGTTCGCCTCCCAATTGATCTCTTCTTTCTTCATTTTACTTCTTTCCATATAAATGATGATTTTTATTCATGTGTGGTCTCTTTTCCCGTGAAAAAAATAAAGAGAGGATTTCGCAATCTCTTGCATTCATTAGTCATCTGTGGTAATATCGAAGGGAATATCTCAGATTTTATAAGATAAACTAGCTTGAAAAACGGTGTAATGAGCATAAAAAATACACTCGTCATGGACTTCACTTGCGACCTCTTAAAGTGCACACCGGTAAACTTATACAGACTTAGTGTATTAGCTAATCTAGCCATAGATCACTCAGGAAGTTGGCTACAATTAGGTTTTTGGATTACTAGAGAATTAGGAAATTTAGTTATTAATTCTAGAATTTGAATGGTGATTAAAACTCTTATTTGCATGCAACAATCTAGAATACTAGATGAACTGGAAAACATGTACATCAACATCACACATGTAACAACAACCATAATTAGAGACATTAACAGATCATGACACATGTACTTTTCGTTTGCAGCCGTAGTTGCCATAGGAGGATGTTGTTGATGATGACGTTGGTGAAGACCAGTTGAATCAAACAATGTTGGAGATGTCGGTATGCGACGCCGCCCTACTTGGATGGAAGACGACCCGTAGTGACGAAGTTGAGCAGTAGTGCAAAGCGCTTCCAAAAAAACTAATTCATCCTCTCTTGGTGTAGGACCACACGGATGAGAGGTTCCGAAGACCTGCTCTCCTGCTCGCTGGTGCGTGCTGGCATTGAGTATGGAGTAGACTACGGTGACGGCGCAAGTTGCGAGATAAGGCAAAACCCTATCTTGTTTCGGAGTGTCTTTGGTCGTGGTTAAACCTGGGCAAACGTCGGGCCGGGCCGGGTTTTGGGCCGGGCTTGTAAAAGCCCGACCTTCATTTCTCAAGCCCGAGCCCGGCCTGAAGCCCGAAATACTCCCTGATTTGAAGCCCGAGCCCGGCCCGAACTCAAGCCCGAAGCCCGAAAGCCCGGCCCGAAAAATAGAAAAAGAGAAGCCCGAGCCCGGCCCGAACTACCTTTCGGGCTGCGAAACAAAGCCCGAGCCCGGCGCGAGTGTCAAGCCCGGCCCGGGTTTTTCGGGCCGGGCTGCCCATGCCCGGGTTTAGTCGTGGTCGATGACTCATATATATAGGAGAACACACGCGGTATCGTGTCATGATCACAATCTCAAACCGATTTGGTTTGCAAGTTGTGAACTTACCGGACAAGAAAATAATCAACTTCTCTGCCAAGGAACCAAAAAATAAAATGGCAAAAGGAAGTTGCGCTCAGATGGTGTCCTGGATAGGGGTCTCTCACCACGTCGTTCCCGGCCTGGTGGGCTGGGCCGAGGAACCCCCATGTCGGTTCAGGGGTAACACTGGACGGCCCATGGCATATCAATGGAAGGCCCCCGAAGACTTGTCGTGTGCTCCAAGAAGTTAGATTAAGTCAAAGATGTTGTTACCTTATACGTAGTCGACTAGGATACTATAATCCTAGAATCCAAGGTATTTATATAAACCGAGGGGTAAAGCTCGTAGAAGGACACACAATAATCTTGGGATAGATCATGTGTACTTGACACTCCAACCCAATGAAATAAACACAAGCAGAACATAGAGTGTTATCTCTTTGGTCCTTGTTACAATCGCATCTAAACGCTTAGTTTGAGAACCCTTACACGACATTTGCTGGATTTAGCTTCTTCATTAGTGGCCCATACATGTCCAGTTAAGCAGTTGCCACGATAAGCTGGGATCAAGATCAACCGGTAGATCGACGCCGGCGCTAATTTTTAAAACATATATTCTTTTATGTCTACCTTCCCGTAAACATTGTACATTTTTTGTATACATCAGAAACATTTTATATATACACATTTAATATTTTACAAATTCATGATTAACATTTTTAACATATTTTTTATGTCTGTTGTTGCCATACACATTCTACATTTTTTATACATAGCGGACATTTTTATATACACGTTTAACACTGCCCGGATACATGATTAATATATTTGAAAACTTATATATTTTGGTGTGTACTTTTTTCGTACACAATGTACATTTTCTATACATTTTTCATATACATGTAAAATATTTTTGCTCTAATCATTTCATAACTAAAACTTCAAAAAAAACCTCTAGTATTTTTTCCATATGCATTGTACTTTTTTGTATACACCGGAAACATTTTTTAATACACACTTAATTTTTCAAATGCATGATTAACATTAAAGAAATGAAAACTTATAGTATTTTTTGATTTCTACCATTTTCCATACGCATTGTACATTTTTGTACATGCCGAAGACATTTTTTCTATAAACACTAAACATTTTTTGATGCATGATTAACTTTTTTCAAATTTTATATATAAAGTGATTTTCATAATAGACATACTCGGAATATATCAAAATATAAGTAATAGTAAAAAAATAATGCAAAATGGTGAAAAAAAAACTAAAGGAAAAAAAGCGCCAGAGGCTTAGAGAAACTCTAGAAGACCCTGTATAATAGCGACCCGCATAAGGCGTTTACAGTTCGACGAAGAACAGTTTTGCGGGTCGAAATCGTGCGCGGCAGAGTAGACCCCGTATATGAAACTGTATAATTTGGAAAACAAAACTTTCACGAGAGAAATTGCGACAACACTAGTTCATCACATACTACATGATCATGCACTAATTCATCACATACTAAAAGATCATACATACTACATTCTTCTACTACTACTAAAGGGGGGTGGGAGATCTCGCGGCGGCGAGGCCGAGGTCAATGTACCAAAATGGACGAGCTCGCGATCGAGGACGACGCGGTGGAGGAGCTCAGTCCTCCTCGTCGGAGCTGACGAGATCGATGAACTTCTGCCTCTGCTTCTCGCGGATGCGTCGCCACTCGTCGTCCTTCTCCTTTGCGGCAAGGTTGGCCGCGACCGCCTGCTTGAGGATGAGGTCTTCGAGCTCCTTGTCATGGCGCCGGCGCTCCGCCTCCTGGCGCAAGCTCCATTCGACAATGGCGGCCGCAATCGCATCGACATCGGCCACGAAATAATCAGGCCCGATGACCCCTCGGCGCTCGATCTCCTCCAGCTCCTGCTTGACGACGATGAGCTTGATCTTCTTCGGCTCCTCCGACCACTCCATCTTCACGGGGAGAAGCGCTGTGTCGTAAGAGCAACAGCCCGCGGCGTGGTTAGAGCCTGCGGCGGAGGAAGAACCCGCGGCTGACTACGCTCGTGCCGACGGTCGTGCTGATGGTCGTACTCCTCCGTCTCATGACGGAGCAGCCTCGGCGGCGGCTCGAGACCCTTGTTCATCCACTTCCTCGCCACGCGCTTCCTCGCGTCGTCCGCGCGGACACGCCGCTCCCGCTCGGGGTCGCCGCCCCCGCCGGAGCTGCGGGCGGAGCTCCAAATGCGGCCCCACATGGCGGCTGGAGGCGGAAGGGGGCTCATCGGCGGCGAGAAATGTGAGGGGGGAAGTAGGGAATTGCGGCGAAACGCGGCGGTGGGGGGATAGGGTTTCGACCCGTATCTGCCCCGCAAACCCGTAGATATACTGCTTCAGGGGGGGGGGGCGGTTTGCGGGCCGTGGTAAAAAAAATTACAGGCCGGGCAAGTATAGGTACTCGGTTCTGCCTAGAAAATTGGGCCGAGCCCGTATACTCGCCGGAATTATGCGGGTTCTTGAGATATACGGGGTCTGCTAGAGTTGCTCTTATGTCCGTGTTGGGCAAGTCCAATATGGCGGCTGGCTTTCAGCGTTTATGTATTTTATTTTGTTTCACAGTGTTGCATTCCTTTTTTTGTTTTATTTTTGACTTTTTCTTGTTAAAATCACTTTTAAATAACGAACTTGAAATATATTAATCATGCATTATAAAAATTGTAAGTATATATACAAAAAATGTTTCCGATGTATACAAAAAATATATAGTGTCTATGGAAAAGGTAGACTTCAAAAAAAGTTATGAATTCAAAAAATGTTATATTTGCATGTGTTTAACATGTATACGAAAAACTATTTTTTAATTGTACAATGTGTTTGGACAAAGTACAAGTAAAAAGATATAAGTTTTTAAAAAGTTATTCATGCACTTGGATAATGTCAAATGTCTATATAAAATGTTACAGATGTATAAAATGTGTATGAAAAAGTAGACATAAAATATATTTTAGAAAAATATTATCATGTATATAAAAAATTGTAAACGTGTATATATAAAACATTCCTGATGTATAAAAAAATGTACAAGTTATGGAAATGATAGACATCATAAATGTAAATTGTCAAAGTAAACATACAAAGAAATCTCCTGGTGTATACAAAAAATGTACAAAGAAAGCGTAGAAAACAAATAAAAACCAAAAAGGAAAGAGAAAGAAACAAAGAAAGAAATGAAGAAAAACTAAAAAAAAACAGAAAACCATGAAGAAAAAAAAGGAAAATTGAAAGAAAAAATAAAAAAGAATGAAAAATAAAAAAATCAGACGCAACCCGTACTTAGAACGAGCAAGCAAGCAACCAAGCTAACGGGCTGGCCCATTGGCGCTAGCCATTCAGGCATGTTGGATGCTATCCTCGCTATAAACAAGATATTGCATTCACGCTCACTAAAGGTAGAGTAACTAGTCGACGAGCGTTTCTTCGGAAGTCTCGCAACAATCACTTGTGGGTGGGTTGAGAGCATGCCACTTGTGGGTGGGCTTTTTAAACATTTTTTTGATTTTTCGATTTTTTGGTTTTCCACTAGTCTTTCTTAGTTTTTGAACAAACAAAAAAATTTGTGTGCAAGAAACGCCTTTTTTCCGTGAGAGGTACAGTTTTGCTTCCACGAGAGATACGGTTGTGCTTTCGCGAGAAGCACGGCCGTGCCTCCTGAAAAGGAAAAAAATGTGTTTTCTGTTTTTCTTTCCTTCCGCTAGAGGCACAGCCGTGCCTCTTGGATTTTGATTTTTTATTTTTTTTATTTCTTTCACGAGAGGCACAGGTTGTGCTTTTCGCGAGTTGTCCCTTTTTCGGAAAGGAAAAAAAAATCTTGCTTCCAGTTCGGTTTTTTCATGAAAAAAAGTTCGTTAAAACCTATTAACATGAGATCTAGTTTTTAAGATCTTGACGCAAGGAATCCAACGGTGAAAATGATTCGAGATTTGGATGCACAGTTTTAGAGATAAAACGTTTTGAATAAATGGATCTATGCAAAAGGGAAAAACTTTCAGGTTGCGACAAGTGACGCACATGCAACACGCATTTGTCGTAATTCAAGAAGATGAGAGTGATCTTTGTAAGAAGTACTTCTCAAATAGTGATTTCGTCAGAAAGGGCGATATATATCATTTATGTATGACCACATGAGCACTATTGGGATAAACCCACTGCGTGTGCCTGTTTTCTTTTCCTTTTTTCATTCTTTTCCTTTTCTATTTTTCTAGCAGTTTGGTTGTATCTTTTTCTTCATAGTTTCAGCCTTTTTTGTTTACTTAGCTTATTTTATTTTTGGTTTTCCTGTTAAGTTTTTCTATGATTTTTTACATTCAGAAAGTAATCATAATAATGCATGATGAACTCTTTTTTACAGTATGTGGTAATTATTATTTTAAATAGAGTATCTATATTTTTTAATAAGTGACAACCATATTTTAAATACAAAATAAACACTTTGCAAATAATTGATTAAAAATCTTTCAATATGCCACTAACAATAATAAAATGTGGTAAACCTTTTTTACTATGCATTTTTTTTCAAATATGTGACAGACATTTATGAATACATGATGGTACCTTTTTAATGTGTGTTTACCGTTTTTATAAAATTCACGATGAACCTTCATATGCATTGGACAGTTCAGTTTCCCAGAATTTTAATATTTTAAATTTTTAAATCTACAAATAAATAAATTGGAAAAACATCGGCTTAACCCGGGATATGGTCCAAACCCACTTAGCTCTCACAGTGGACATTATTTGGGATTTGAGCCCAACCCAACCTAACCTGTGTAGAGCGTGAAATAGGAGGAGCTCTTTCAAGGGACCTCCTATTTTATACACTGCGTTTTTTCTCAAAAAGAAATTACGGATTGTAAGTCAAACCACTTCCCAAATGCACAAGGCATTTGTTAGCGAGTCGGCCCCTTTTGTGTTCATCCAGCAAGTGCTATGGAGCTATTTTTTTTCGCTTCGTTTACTTTTCTATGGTGTTAACTTGGTTTTCTTCAGAAAAACATCTTGGTGGACCTTTTGAAAGATCAAAAAAATGATACGAGATTTAAAAAATATTAGGGAATTTGAAATACGATCATTTAAAAATCACAAAAATGCTAATGAATTGGGAAAATGTTGCATGAAATATAAAGAACGTTCACAAATTCTAACAGTCTGTTTATGAAATTTCAAAAACATTCATGAATTAAAAGAATTTGGTAATAAAAAATCACGAATTCAAAAACATTCATTGATTTAGAAAGTGTTCATGACTTCAATTTTTTGTATTAATTTGAAAAATATTAATGAAATTGCTAAAAATGTTTGTGATTTTTTTAAATATCTTCTGGTACAAAAAATGTCTAGAAATTTTAAAGAGGTGGGGGGATTGTAGAAAGAAATACTAAAAGAAAATAAACTTGAAAAGTAGTAGAAAATGAAAAGGAAAAAGGAAAAGAAAAATAAAAAAATAAAAAATAAAAGATGAAATCAGAAAATTGCAAAAAGAACCAAAACTGAACAAAAACTCAAAAAGATAAAACCACAATAGGAAACCAGCTACTGGAACCATATACCAGAAGATTTTTTTAGGGGGGCCAAAGGAATGAAAGCGATTGAAAACAACCTAAAAATGATAGATGGAAAACTTTTCAATGGGTCTCGGCCCATGGTGTACTCTAGGATTCTCCCTCTCTCAAGTACAGTTTGGCGGGAATTTTGGCGGTAATAAGAAATACAAAGGACCAAAGGGCCATGCTCATATCCATAAATTTTAAGAAGGCTTATGTTTAGTTTGAGCCCCATATAGCCATCTTAAAAAAATAGCATTGTCAACAGCAAGGGCATCATGAAAATATTTGAAAAACTCTATTTGTTGGATTAGAGCGGTTTCCTTTGTTCCAAGGAAAAAAAAAGAGCAACAATTGATAGACTAGGTTTGCGAAATTACATTGCTAGGGGCTTAACAGAAGGGGATACCAAAAAATTATGGCCACCGGTTAGTATTGGGGTTCCATTTCCATTGGCAGAAGAAAAGATCCACCATATTTTCATGGAATTGGAGAGGTAGTAAGTTGGGTTTGGAAGTAAGAGAGAAGGAAACGCAAGAATAGGAGACAATGTAGGAGAAATGAAAGCACCGTTTTACTTTTATCTTTCCTGTTTTCTTCCTATGGTAGACTCAGAAATTATTAAAGCGATATTTTCTCGTTGAACCACAGAAATTGGGTACTCTACCATTTTTTTGGCGATTTTGAGCGCCCTCGTCTCACCCAGGCATTGATGAAAAAGGCATAGGCATTCACCAATGGGTCGAGGCTATGGACAACGCTCTACTTTGGCTAGCTGGCGTGAGGAGAAGATCAGTTGCCTCCTGGGCCGTTAGATATCGAGCAAGATGATATGTCTTCAACGTATCTATAATTTTTTATAGTTTCATGCTATTATATTATCTGTTTTGGATGTTTTATATGCATTAATATGCTATTTTATATTTTTTTGGACTAACTTATTAACCCAGAACCCAGTGCCAGTTTATGTTTTTTCCTTATTTTTGAGTTTCGCAGAAAAGGAATGTCAAACGGAGTCCAAACAGAATAAAACTTTGCGATGATTTTTCTTGGACCAGAAGACACCTGTAGGACCTGGACTCCAAGTCAGAAGACCCGCGAGACGAGAGCAAGGATGGAGAGCGTGCCCTAGGGGGCGCCCCCTTCCTTGTGGCCCCCTCGGGAGTCCCGTGACCTACCTCTTCGCCCTATAAATTCACATATATTCCAAAACCCTCAGGGGGAGCCACAAAAATACTTTTCCGCCGCCACAACCTTCTGTACCCGTGGGGCCTTTTCCGGCGATCTGCCGGAGGGGGATTCGATCACGGAGGGCATCTACATCAACCCTATTGCCCTTTAGATGAAGTGTGAGTAGTTTACCTCAGACCTACGGGTCCATAGCTAGTAGCTAGATGGCTTCTTCTCTCTCTCTCTCTTTGATTCTCAATACCATGTTCTCCTTGATGTTCTTGGAGATCTATCCGATGTAATCTTATTTTGCGGTGTGTTTGTCGATATCCGATGAATTGTGGATTTATGATTAGATTATCTATGAATATTATTTTAATCTTCTCTGAATTTTTATATGCATGATTTGATATGTTTGTATTTCTCTTTGAATTATCAGTTTGGTTTGGCCAACTAGATTGGTTTTTCTTGCAATGGGAGAGGTGCTTAGTTTTGGGTTCAATCTTGCGGTGTCCTCACCCAGTGACAAAGTAGGGTGATACGTCCATTTTGCATCATGCTTTTATATAGATATTTATTGTATTATGGGCTGTTATTACACGTTATGTCACAATACTTATGACTTTTCTCTCTTATTTTACAAGGTTTACATGAAGAGGGAGAATGCCAAATTTGGAATTGGCCGAAAAGGAGCAAATATTAGAGACCTATTCGCACAACTCCAAAAGTCCTGAAACTTCACGGAGGCACGTTTTGGAATATATAAAAAATACTGGAGAAAGAATCAACCAGAGGGGGCCCACACCCTGGCCACGAGGGTGGGGGCGCGCCCCCCTGCCTCGTGGGCCCCCTGGCAGGCCTCCAAGGCCCATCTTCTGCTATATGAAGTCTTTTTACCCTGGAAAAAAAATCATAAGCAAGCTTTCGGGAAGAAACACCGCCTCCACGAGGCGGAACCTTGGCGGAACCAATTTAGGGCTTCGGCGGAGCTGTTCTGCCGGGGAAACATCCCTCCGGGAGGGGGAAATTATCGCCATCGTCATCACCAATGATCCTCTCATAGGGAGGGGGTCAATCTCCACCAACATCTTCACCAGCACCATCTCCTCTAAAACCCTAGTTCATCTCTTGTATCCAATCTTTGTCTCAAAACCTCAGGTTAGCACCTGTGGGTTGCTGGTAGTGTTGATTACTCCTTGTAGTTGATGCTAGTTGGTTTATTTGGTGGAAGATCATATGTTCAGATCCTTTATGCATATTAATATACCTCTGATTATGAACATGAATATGATTTGTGAGTAGTTACGTCCGTTCCTGAGGACATGGGAGAAGTCTTGCTATAAGTAGTCATGTGAATTTGGTATTCGTTCGATATTTTGATGAGATGTATGGTGTCTCTCCTCTAGTGGTGTTATGTGAACATCGACTACATGACACTTCACCATTGTTTAGGCCTAGAGGAAGGCATTGGGAAGTAATAAGTAGATGATGGGTTGCTAGAGTGACAGAAGCTTAAACCCAGTTTATGAGTTGCTTCGTAAGGGCTGATTTGGATCCATACGTTTCATGCTATGGTTAGGTTTACCTTAGTACTTCTTTCGTAGTTGCGGATGCTTGCAATAGGGGTTAATCATAAGTGGGATGCTTGTCCAAGAAAGGGCAGTGCCCAAGCACCGGTCCACCCACATATCAAATTATCAAAGTAACGAACGCGAATCATATGAGCGTGATGAAAACTAGCTTGACAATAATTCCCATGTGTCCTCGGGAGCGCTTTTCTCTATATAAGAGTTTGTCCAGGCTTGTCCTTTGCTACAAAAAGGATTGGGCCATCTTGCTGCACCTTGTTTAATTTCATTACTTGTTACTCGTTACAAATTACTTTATCACAAAACTATCTGTTACCGATAATTTCATTGCTTGCAGAGAATACCTTACTGAAAACCGCTTGTCATTTCCTTGTGCTCCTCATTGGGTTCGACACTCTTACTTATCGAAAGGACTACGATAGATCCCCTACACTTGTGGGTCATCAAGACTCTTTTCTGGCGCCGTCTCCGGGGACTGGAGCGCCTTTGGTAGGTGGAATTTGGTAAGGAAAAATTTATATAGTGTGCTGAAATTTACTGTCACTTGTTACTATGGAAGGTAATCCTTTCAGGGGCTTGTTCAGGGTATCTTCACCCCGACCAGTAGAGCAAAGAGTTGCTCCTCAACCTACTGAACCTACTGAAAATGCTTTGAAATTCCTTCGGGTATGATAGAGAAACTGCTAGCTAATCCTTTCACAGGTGATGGAAGAACACTACACCCCGATTTGCACCTAATCTATGTGGATGAAGTTTGTGGATTATTTAAGCTTGCAGGTATGCCCGATGGTGTTATCAAGAAGAAGGTCTTACCTTTATCTTTGAAGGGAAAGTCATTGACATGGTTTAGGCTATGTGATGATATGGGGTCATGGAATTACAACCGATTGAAATTGGAATTTCATCAGAAGTTTTATCCTATGCATCTTGTTCATCGTGATTGCAATTATATATATATTTTTTGGCCTCACGAAGGATAAAGCATCACTCAAGCTTGGGGAAGGCTTAAGTCAATGTTATATTCATGCCCCAATCATGAGCTCTCAAGAGAAATTATTATTCAAAAAATTTATGCTCGGCTTTCTCTCAATAATCGCTCCATGCTCGATACTTCTTGTATTGGCTCTTTTATGATGAAGACTATTGAATTCAAATGGGATTTATTGGAAAGAATTAAACGCAACTCTGAAGATTGGGATCTCGACGAAGGTAAGGAGTCAGGTATAACACCTAAGTTTGATTGTGTTAAATCTTTTATGGATACCGATGTTTTCCGTGAATTTAGCACTAAATATGGACTTGACTCTGAGATAGTAGCTTCTTTCTGTGAATCCTTTGCTACTCATGTTGATCTCCCTAAGGAGAAGTGGTTTAAATATAATCCTTCCATTGAAGTAAAAGTAGTTGCACCTATTAAAGTTTAAGAAAAGACTATCACTTATAATGTTGATCCTATTGTTCCTACTGCTTATATTGAGAAACCACCTTTCCCTGTTAGAATAAAGGATCATGCTAAAGCTTCAACTGTGGTTTGTAAGAGTAACACTAGAACACCTACACCCCCTGAGCAAATTAAAGTTGAACCTAGTACTTCTATGGTTAAAGATCTCTTCGCTGATAATATTGATGGGCATGTTATTTACTTCTGTGATGAAGCTGCTAGAATTGCTAGAACTGATACTAAAAATAAACATAGACCTGTTTTAGGCATGTCTGTTATTTCGGTTAAAATAGGAGATCATTGTTATCATGGCTTATGTGATATGGGTTCTAGTGCAAGTGCAATACCTCATTCCTTATACAAAGAAATTATGCATGATATTGTACCTGCTGAGATAGAAGAAATTGATGTTACAATTAAGCTTGCCAATAGAGATACTATTTCACCAGTTGGGATCGTTAGAGATGTTGAAGTCTTGTGTGGGAAAGTTAAATATCCTGTTGATTTTCTTCTTCTTGGTTCCCCACAAGATAACTTTTGTCCCATTATATTTGGTAGACCCTTCTTGAATACTGTTAATGCTAGGATAGATTGCAAAAAGGATGTTGTTACTATTGGTTTGGGGGATATGTCTCATGAGTTTAATTTTGCTAAATTTCGTAGACAACCCCATAATAAAGAATTGCCTAGTAAAGATGAAATTACTGGTCTTGCTTCTATTGTCGTGCCTCCTAATGATCCTTTAGAAAAATATTTGCTCGACCGTGAAAATGATATGTTTATGAATGAAAGAAGGGAAATAGATGAAGTATTCTTTAAACAGGGACCTATTTTGAAACACAACTTCCCTGTTGAAATCCTAGGGGACCCTCCTCCACCCAAGGATGATCCCGTGTTTGAGCTTAAACCATTACCTGATACTCTTAAATATGCTTATCTTGATGAAAAGAAGATATATCCTGTTATTATTAGTGTTAACCTTTCAGATCATGAAGAAAAGAAATTATTGAAAACTCTGAAGAAGCACTGTGTTGCTACTGGATATACTCTTGATGATCTTAAGGGCATTAGTCCCACTTTATGCCAGCACAATAAAATTGGAGAAAGATGCTAAACTAGTTGTTGATCACCAACGACGGTTAAATCCCAAGATGAAAGAAGTGGTAAGGAAAGAAATACTAAAGCTTCTGGAGGCAGGTATCATTTATCCCGTTGCTGATAGTCAGTGGGTAAGTTCTGTCCATTGTGTCCCTAAGAAGGGAGGTATTACTATTGTTCCTAATGATAAAGATGAATTGATTCCACAAAGAATTATTACAGGTTATAGAATGGTAATTGATTTCCGCAAATTAAATAAAGCTACTAAAAAGGATCATTACCCTTTACCTTTTATTGACCAAATGCTAGAAAGATTATCCAAACATACACATTTTTGCTTTCTAGATGGTTATTCTGGTTTCTCTCAAATACCTGTGTCAAAAGAGGATCAATAAAAGACCACTTTTACTTGCCCTTTTGGTACCTTTGCTTATAGACGTATGCCTTTTGGTTTATGTAATGCACCTGCTACCTTTCAAAGATGTATGACTGCTATATTCTCTGACTTTTGTGAAAAGATTGTTGAGGTTTTCATGGATGATTTCTCCGTGTATGGAACTTCTTTTGATGATTGCTTAAGCAACCTTGATCGAGTTTTGCATAGATGTGAAGAAACTAATCTTGTCTTGAATTGGGAGAAGTGCCACTTTATGGTTAATGAAAGTATTGTCTTGGGGCATAAAATTTCTGAAAGAGGTATTGAAGTTGATAAAGCTAAAGTTGATGCTATTGAAAATATGTCGTGTCCTAAGGACATCAAAGGTATAAGAAGTTTCCTTGGTCATGCTAGTTTTTTTAGGAGGTTCATTAAGGACTTCTCAAAAAATTCTAGGCCTCTGACTAATATCTTACAAAAAGATGTTCCTTTTATTTTTGATGATGATTGTGTAGAAGCATTTGAAATACTTAAGAAAGCCTTGATTTCTACACCTATTGTTCAGCCACCTGATTGGAATTTACCCTTTGAAATTATGTGTGATGCTAGTGATTATGCAGTAGGTGTTGTCCTAGGACAAAGGGTTGATAAGAAATTAAATGTTATCCAATATGCTAGTAAAACTCTATAAATTGCCCAGAGTATTTTTTCTACTACTGAAAATGAATTTTTAGCAGTTGTATTTGCTTGTGATAAGTTCAGTCCTTATATTGTTGATTCTAAAGTAACTGTTCACACTGATCATGCTGCAATTAAATATCTTATGAAAAAGAAAGATGCTAGACCTAGACTTATTAGATGGGTTCTCTTGCTACAAGAATTTGATTTGCATATTATTGATAGAAAGGGAGCTGAGAACCCCGTTGCAGATAACTTGTCTAGGTTAGAGAATGTTCTTGATGACCCACTACTTATTGATGATAGCTTCCCTGATGAACAATTAGCTGTCATAAATGCTTCTCGTACTGCTCTATGGTATGCTAATTATGCTAATTACATTGTTGCTAAATTTATACCACCTAGTTTCACATACCAGCAAAAGAAAAAGTTTTTCCATGATTTAAGACATTACTTATGGGATGACCCACACCTTTACAAAGAAGGAGTAGATGGTGTTATTAGACGTTGTGTACCTGAGCATGAACAGGAACAGATCCTACGCAAGTGTCACTCCGAGGCTTATGGAGGACACCACGCCGGAGATAGAACTGCACATAAGGTATTGCAATCCGGTTTTTATTGGCCTACTCTCTTCAAAGATGCCCGTAAGTTTGTCTTGTCTTGTGATGAATGTCAAAGAATTGGTAATATTAGTAGACGTCAAGAAATTCCTATGAACTATTCACTTGTTATTGAACCATTTGATGTTTGGGGCTTTGATTATATGGGACTGTTTCCTTCCTCTAATGGGTATACACATATTTAGTTGCTGTTGATTACGTTACTAAGTGGGTAGAAGCTATTCCAACTAGTAGTCATAATCATAACACCTCTATTAAGATGCTTAAAGAAGTTGTTTTTCCGAGGTTTGGAGTCCCTGGATATTTAATGAGTGATGGTGGTTCACATTTTATTCATGGTGCTTTTCATAAAATGCTTGCTAAGTATGATGTTAATCATAGAATTGCATTTCCATATCATCCACAATCTAGCGGTCAAGTAGAAATTAGTAATAGAGAGCTCAAATTAATTTTGCAAAAGACTGTTAATAGATCTAGAAAGAATTGGTCCAAGAAACTTGATGATGCATTATGGGCCTATAGAACTGCATATAAGAATCCTATGGGTATGTCTCCGTATAAAATGGTTTATGGAAAAGCATGCCACTTACCTCTCGAACTAGAACATAAGGCATATTGGGCCATTAAGGAGCTCAACTATGATTTTAAACTTGCCGGTGAGAAGAGGCTGTTTGACATTAGCTCACTTGATGAATGGAGAACTCAAGCCTATGAGAATGCCAAACTGTTTAAAGAAAAAGTTAAAAGATGGCATGACAAAAGGATACAAAAGCATGAGTTTAACGTAGGTGACTATGTGTTGCTATTCAACTCTCGTTTAAGATTTTTTGCAGGAAAACTTCTCTCTAAATGGGAAGGGCCTTATGTTATCGAGGAGGTATATCATTCCGGTGCCATAAAAATCAACAACTTCGAAGGCACAAATCCAAAGGTGGTGAACGGTCAAAGAATCAAACATTATATCTCAGGTAATACTATAAATGTTGAAACCCATGTTATTGAAACCGTAACCCCAGAGAAATACATAAGGGACACTTTTCAGAATGTTTTAGACTCCGAAAAGGAATAGGTACGTGGTACGGTAAGTAAACCGACTCCAAAACAGTTCTAATGGCAATTTTTCTCCGTTTTGGAATATTTAAGAAAATAGGAAAATAAGAAGTAGTCCGAAAGGGACATGAGGCATCCACGAGGGTGGAGGGCGCGCCCCCTGCCTCGTGGGCACCTCGTGTGCCCTCCGGACTCCTTTTTCTTGCACGATACTTCTTTTGGTCGGTAAAAATTCATTATATAATCTCCCGAAGGTTTTGACCACCGTACCATGCAAATATCCTCTGTTTTTGTTTGAGTTGTTTTACGCCAGAGTTGTCAAGGCCGGGCATCATGTCGTCCCCTCCTCCGGCAATGAGGGCAACGATGCTTGGCTAATGAAGATAAAGTCAAGAGAGAAGAACCCGGGGAGATCAACAAGGATGATGGGATCAAGAAGGCCATGGAGGATCAAGCTCCGACAGTAGAAGATGAAGACATCCTTCAACCTCATTATAATCTTCTTACCCCAGCGGAGATTGAAGCTTTCAAGATGATTGAGTTAGCTCGCATACAAAATAAGTATCTCACACGTGAAAATATTTTGTTGAAGGAGCATATCACCGCACTCAAGGGCATTATCCGCAAATTGGAGGATCTCCTACGCCGATGTGCGACTATCCGTCATCACCACAATCTTCTTCACCAAAGAAAAGAGATATAATCACATGGGTATGGGCACTCCCCTTGGCAACCGCCAAGCTTGGGGAGGTGCCCTTGATCGTATCACCATCACTCATATCTTTACCGTTTTTCTTAGTTCGATCCTTTTAGTAATATCTTGATCTAGTAGAATAAAGTTTTAGTATGATCTAGTTTTGAGTTTTGCTTTATGATCCTTCTATGTAATCAAGGCCGTGAGCTATATATATAATAAAGATTAGTGTTGAGTCAAGGGCTTGATTATCTTGCTGTGATCTTGAGGGAATAAAAATAAAAGAAAAGAGAAGGAACAAAAATAAATAAAGAGATCATATTGATCTTATGGAGAGTAATGACTTCACATATAAAGAGTATGATGAATAAAAGTTGTTGAGAGTTGAAAAACGTAGTTTTGGTCATCGTTGCAATTAATAGGAAGTAATAAAGAAAGAGAGGTTTTTCACATATAAATATACTATCTTGGACATCTTTTATGATTGTGAGCACTCATTAAAATATGACATGCTAACGAGTTGATGTTGGACAAGGAAGACAACGTAATGGGTTATGTTTTTCTTATATCTGAAATAAAGTATATTGTCATGGATCATCCAACATGTTGAGCTTGCCTTTCCCCCTCATGCTAGCCAAATTCTTTGCACCAAGTAGAGATACTACTTGTGTTTCCAAATATCCTTAAACCCGGTTTTGCCATGAGAGTCCACCATACCTACCTATGGATTGAGTAAGATCCTTCAAGAAAGTTGTCATTGTTGTATGCAATAAAAATTGCTCTCTAAATATGTATGATTTATTAGTGTGGAGAAAATAAGCTTTATACGATCTTGTGATATGGAAGCAATAAAAGCGACATACTGCATAATAAAGGTCCATATCATTAAGATTTCGTGCGTCCAACCATAAAAGCACGTGACAACCTCTGCTTCCCTCTGCGAAGGGCCTATCTTTTACTTTTGTCTTATACCTTATGCAAGAGTCATGGTGATCTCCACCTTTCCTTTTTACATTTTATCCTTTGGCAAGCACCTTGTGTTGGAAAGATCCTGGTATATATATATCCAATTGGATGTAAGTTATCATGAACTATTATTGTTGACATTACCCTTGAGGTAAATGGTTGGGAGGCAAAACTATAAGCCCCTATCTTTCTGTGTGTCCGATTAAAACTTCATACCCATAAGTATTGCGTGAGTGTTAGCAATTATGAAAGACTAAATGATAGTTGAGTATGTGGACTTGCTGAAAAGCTCTTATATTGACTCTTTCCGAAGAAATGATAAATTGCAATTGCTTCAATGACTGAGATTATAGTTTGTTGGTTCTCAATGAAGTTTCTGATTCATACTTTACATTGTGAATAGATTATTACTTGAGAATAAGAAATCATATGACAATATCTATATATGTTGTTGTTATAAGAATGATCATGATGCCCTCATGTCCGTATTTTATGTTATCGACACCTCTATCTCTAAACATGTGGACATATTTTTTGTTATCGGTTTCCGCTTGAGGTCAAACGAGGACTAAGCTTGGGGGAGTTGATACGTCCATTTTGCATCATGCTTTTATATCGATATTTATTGCATTATGGGATGTTATTACACGTTATGTCACAATACTTATGCCTTTTCTCTCTTATTTTACAAGGTTTAAATGAAGAGGGAGAATGCCGGCAGCTGGAATTCTGGGCTGAAAAAGGAGCAAATATTAGAGACCTATTCTGCACAACTCCAAAAGCCCTGAAACTTCACGGAGGCACGTTTTGGAATATATAACTGGAGAAAGAATCAACCAGAGGGGGCCCACACCCTGGCCACGAGGGTGGGGCGCGCCCTACCCCCCTGGGCGCGCCCCCTTGCCTCGTGGGCCCCATGGCAGGCCTCCGATGCCCATCTTCTGCTATATGAAGTCTTTAACCCTGGAAAAAATCATAAGCAAGCTTTCGGGAAGAAACACCGCCTCCACGAGGCGGAACCTTGGCGGAACCAATCTAGGGCTCCGGCGGAGCTGTTCTGCCGGGGAAACATCCCTCCGGGAGGGGTCAATCTCCATCAACATCTTCACCAGCACCATCTCCTCTAAAACCCTAGTTCATCTCTTGAATCCAATCTTTGTCTCAAAACCTCAGATTGATACCTGTGGGTTGCTAGTAGTGTTGATTACTCCTTGTAGTTGATGCTAGTTGGTTTATTTGGTGGAAGATCATATGTTCAGATCCTTTATGCATATTAATACACCTATGATTATGAACATGAATATGATTCGTGAGTAGTTCTGATTGTTCCCGAGGACATGGGAGAAGTCTTGCTATAAGTAGTCATGTGAATTTGGTATTCGTTCGATATTTTGATGAGATGTATGTTGTCTCTCCTCTAGTGGTGTTATGTGAACGTCGACTACATGACACTTCACCATTGTTTGGGCCTAGAGAAAGGCATTGGGAAGTAATAAGTAGATGATGGGTTGCTAGAGTGACAGAAGCTTAAACCCTAGTTTATGAGTTGCTTCGTAAGGGCTGATTTGGATCAATATGGTTCATGCTATGGTTAGGTTTACCTTAATACTTCTTTTGTAGTTGTGGATGCTTGCAATCGGGGTTAATCATAAGTGGGATGCTTGTCCAAGAAAGGGCAGCACCCAAGCACCGGTCCACCCACATATCAAATTATCAAAGTCACGAACGCGAATCATATGAGCGTGATGAAAACTAGCTTGACGATAGTTCCCATGTGTCCTCGGGAGCGCTTTTCTCTATATAAGAGTTTGTCCAGGCTTGTCCTTTGCAACAAAAAGGACTGGGCCATCTTGCCGCACCTTGCTTACTTTCATTACTTGTTACCCGTTACAAATTACCTTATCACAAAACTATCTGTTACCGATAATTTCAGTGCTTGCAGAGAATACCTTACTGAAAACCGCTTGTCATTTCCTTCTGCTCCTCGTTGGGTTCGACACTCTTACTTATCGAAAGGACTATGATAGACCCCCTACACTTGTGGGTCATCATAGGGGTAGCGAGGCACGTATTGTATTGTTGTCATCAAGGATAAAAAGATGTGGTTTTCATCATATTGCTTGAGTTTATCCCTCTACATCATGTTATCTTACTTAAGGCGTTACTCCGTTCTTTATGAACTTAATACTCTAGATGCATGCTAGATAGCGGTCGATGTGTGTAGTAATAGTAGTAGATGTAGGCAGGAGTCGGTCTACTTGACAAGGACGTGATGCCTATATGCATAATCATTGCCTTGGATATCGTCATAACTTTGCGCTTTTCTATCAATTGCTCGATAGTAATTTGTTCACCCACTGTATTATTTTCCATCATGAGAGAAGCCTCTAGTGAAACCTATGGCCCCGAGTCTATTTTCAGCCGGTTAAGGCTGAGTATTTCCAACAAATCAATGTCTATCCAAAATGTGGCTGGAGTCATGGACACACCAATTTCTTGGCATGTTTGGCATTGGTTCTTAACCAAATGTATGAACCTTTGGCCTGCACATTGGCCCTATCTATTAATAACGTCATTGGCACACACAAAATGGCCAGGGAGGATAGGCGGGTGAATCCTCTTCCCCGCGTAGGTCGGGGAATAGCAATCAAAAGTGCACATGAACTACACCGCTAGTTATGATTCGGACGACCCAATCAGTAAGGCTTCTCTTCGAGTTTTTCAAATATTTTTCTTTTAATTTCTTCGTCTTTATTCCTTTTTTGCCTTTCTTCTTTTTTCCTTTTCAGTTTTCTTTTCAGTATTTTTTATTTTTTTGTCCCTTTCCTTTTTCATTTCACGAACATTTTTTGAAATCATGATTTTTTCATTGAAAATGCAATTCTTTTTTTATGAATTCATGCATCTTTCCTAAAATCATGAACATTCGTAAAATTTATGAACATTTTTCCAAAATTTGGAACATATTTTGAACTCGTCAATATTTTTGAATTGGTGAATATTTTCAAAATTAATGAACAATTTTTATATTGTTGGAACATTTTTTGAATCACTATTTTTTTATTGTTCATGCATAATTTTTAAAATCCATGTATATTTTTGGAATTGTTAAACTTTATTTGTAATTCATGAGCATTTTTTGGAATTCATTAAAATTTATTTGAATTCATGAACAATTTTTACGAAAATCAAAATAAAATAGAAATGAATAATTTTAAATTTGGAGAACTTTTCAAACACGTGAACATTGTTTGAAATCCTAGAATTTTTTAAATCTGTGAAAAAAATTAGGAACCGGTACGGGCGAGACATGGCCCTTGCGCTAATTAGTGTGTGGTGCCACGCACATCATGAAAACGCGCAACCCCAACTCCGCCAACTTGCCGGTGGGGCTGCTGCGTTCTGTATGTGCCCGACTCCAAAGCCGCTGGTACCGATTCCTAAGTAGGAGTCGCCACGGTTGGACTGACGGGCTGACCCATTGGTTGTGTCGCTCGAAGCGTTCAGTCGATTCAGTCCGTCTTTTCCTTCTTCTATTTTTGTTTTCTGTTGTTTTTTTTTCTTCTATTTTCTTTGTTTTTTTCACGGGATTTCTTTGGTTTTTATTTTTCTTTGCTATGTTTCGGTTTTTCTTTTTCTTTGTTTTTTCCATTTTTATACTTTTTTTTCATTGTTTTTTTTTGGTTTTTTCTTTGTATGGTTTTCTTTTGTTTTCATTTTTTCAACACATGCTTACCTTTTCATACATGTTGTACATTTTTTGTATACGTGTAAAACAATTTCTATACACATTTATCATTTTGTAAATAGTTGTTTAACATTTTTACAAAAACATATTTTGAATATATTTTCAAATACAATGTAATTGTTTTCTCAAATACTTGTTCAACATTTTTTGATTGATATTGTTTTTAAACTAAACAAACATTTTTGTACACTGTGCAAATATTTTTTGAAAATGTGACCAACACATTTCTGAACTTTGTGAAGATTTTTTTAATGTATGATGTTTTTTTTCTGAATTACATGAGCAGTTTGTTTACATTTTAGAAACATTTTTTAAAATGTCACATATACTTTTATTAAATTTTGACACGTTTTAGTTGTCACTAACATTTTCATACACAGGATTAATACTTTTTGTGCACATTACTAACATATGTACATTTTTTTGTACATCAGAAACAATATTTGAATACACCTTTAACATTTTAAACATTTTATTTTAAAGTATTTTTTAATATATATTTAGAAATATTAATAAAAGTAAGAAAACAGAATATAAAATGAAAATGTGAAGAAAAACGGAAAACACACACATGACATCGTCATGAGATCATCACAGCCCAGTTCCGGCTCTAGCGGGCAGCAGATAGCCGTGCCCGCTAAATAGGAGGTCCCGGATTGGCGAGCCTGGAAGCGCATCCGGTGTTTGGGAATTAACTGCCGACGAGGAAAGCTACCACTGTTGGAGGGAGGTTGCTGGACAAGCAAAAAACATTATTTCTTTTGCGGGTAGCAAAAAACATACTCCTTCCGTTTCATCTTACTCGTCGTCAATTTAATACTCCCTCCGTTCCTAAATATAGGATGTATAGTTTTTGGCACGGAAATTAAAGAACGCACGTGAAGAGTAAATTTCACAAGTTTTGGGCGAGATTACACCTGAATAATTGCCATGAGAAAATAGAGGACCTTGCCTAATACAAGGAAATGTAATCAAATCCCTAAAAAAATTATCCAAACAAGTGATGCAACGCAATACACCTTATATTTTGGATTTTTTCTCAAAAATCTATACACCTTATATCAAGGAACGGAGGAAGTACAACTTTGTAAAATCAACGACAAATAATATAACCAAGGGAGTATACTCGTGGAGGTGGCGCAACACCAACAGTGATAATATCTTCGAGTTGTTTGGAGCAATGACGCGGCAGGGCATGCAAAAACCATTCGTCCACCAGCGCTCCTGGAATACAAACAAAGCATAGTATTATGCCATCATTATCAAGCACATGTACTGCGGTCTGCGAGAGCATACTACCATGCCCAAACGCTGACTTGCTCATGCTGGTCGAACATCACTTAGCAATAAATTATTCCGCTTCTAATAGAGCATTGCTCGCGTGGTCGTGTGGTATGCCAATCACACATCCGCGCACTGTTTGACACAGGCCCATCAAGATCCTGTGTGATGGATCCCTGGCTGGCTATTACCCTTTTTCATTTTCGAGTGAATAGCATAAAACTATCACAATTCGTGTTATGGTTTCAAAAATTATCAAAAATTTGTTTGTAACTAATAACTATTATTTTTGGCGGCGGCTGTTTCAAAAACTCAAAACACCCGTTGCTATAAAATTAAACTGATTTATGACAGGTTGGGCCCGCACCTAAACGAACCGTCAGTTTGACCGCTTATTTGACCGTTAGCCCACATGTCAGTCTCTTCCTCATTTCCTTCGCTCCTCTCTGCCTTCCTTCTCCTTCGACGTCTACTAGCTCAAATCCACACCGGTGAAAGAACCCGAAGTTCACCGGAGACAGTGGCACGGCCATAGCCGCCGGCCACACTGCTGGCCACACGCACGACCGCATCCACCCGCACAACAACGCTCTTACGGACGTCGGCGTCCAGTACGGCAACGGAGCGACGGCCGCCTCTCCTTCCACCAGCGCCAGCCGCCCCTTCTTCCACCTCGCCGGCGTCGGCCACCGCTCCTGGGCCTCCACTACTGCCTCCTCTCCCCAGACCCTCTTCTCCCCCCTGTAGCATGCAGCCTGACGCGCCGCCCTCTACGTCGTGGAGCCATGGTGCCACCGGCCAGAGGCGCTGCCCTCCATTGCCGGCGAACCCCAGCAGCCACCGCTCGTGCAGGGTCCAGACGGACGTGAGTCGCGGCCGCGTGTGGCACGGGCGGCTAACTCCGGCAGGAGGCCTCCCTGGATGCGGTCGTCCATTGCGGCGTCCAGCAAGGCGACGGAGCCGTCCACCCGCACCCTGCGCGTACTGGACGACGGCGACAGAAGGGAGCTCCGCGGCAGCGCCATGGCTGCAGCCGGCGAGCTCCTCACGGCGGGTGCTGGCCGACGAGCATGGCTGCGGGCGCACAGCCGTGGGAAGGGACCCGATTGCTTTTTTCAAAAGATTACAAGGACCCGATTGCGTTTTTGAAACATTTACAGGGACCCAATTGTTTTTTCTGTGAGGAAGAGACACTGAGATGTGGGCTCCGTATGTCAGCTAATGGTCAAACAAGAAGTCAAACTGATGGTTCGTTTACATGCGGGTCCGACCTGTAAGAAAATGGATTAAAATGTTAACAACGGGTGTTTTGAGTTTTTTAAAACAGCCGACACAAAAGGTGATAGTTAGCAGTCACAAACAAATTTTTGATAGTTTTTTAAAACCATAACATGAATTGTGATAGTTTTATGCTATTCACTCTCCATTTTCTGCATCATGAATAGCGGGGTATGCTTGATGTGGAATAGAGTGCAATATTATATCCACCATGTTTTTGTCTATGGAGCGTGATAAGAAGTCAGGTCCAAAATTCATGATTTGGATATGACCCTGTTCACTATGATGGTACGTAGTATTTTATTTCGATTTATTTGATCGCCATACCTTCAGATGGACTACCTGACAGGTACTGTGATCTGCTTCCCTGCCTTATCGGAAGAGATTTCCTTCTTGCGTGGATATCAGAAGAGATATGACCTGAATGATATACTCTTCTTCTTGTTTCTGGCCGTGACGGAGTAATATCGTCAAATACCATATTTTGTAAACAATTTTCCAAACAGCTTTTGGATATTAGGCTATTTTTTAACACAGTACAGACGCAGATGTTGATATATACACACATACACTTATTCCTATGAACACATGCATGCACATCGTATGTAGTATCTCGGTAGACCTGCAAAGACATCATCTCGACATCGATTTAACTCACAAACGCCTTTATAGTTGACGGAACGTCTCCTCCCATTGAACACATATCACTGAAAGGGCTAGAATAAATCCAGAAAAATGTAAGCACAAGCGTCTCATCCCCACCATTGCTGCATAGCGAGGTTGGTCTGTTGGTGAGTGGGGTTGCTGCATAAAACTTGTAATGTCTTGTCACAAGAGCGGCCTAGGATCTCGAACCATTCAATCCCTCAAGGTTGATATCATTAGGTTGCAAGTTTAGGGCCTTTTTGATTTACAAGATTCTAGAAACACGGGAATAGAAAAAAATATAGAATTCGAATGTCATACTCATCTCAATCCTACATGATTTTGAGTTGTTTGATTGTATCAAAGGGAAAACAAAAAAAGTCTTTCAAAGAGGTTTGAGTGGATGCTAGAAATCCTATTAAAAGTAGTGCAAAAAATCCTTAGAAAAATAGTTACGTGCAAGGATAGAAGCATCGAGCAAGTCTAGTAGAGTTGCTATATGACCTTGATCATAAGAATTGTTATTCTAGCAGGTCATCATATGCCTCTCGGTCACAATAATTTATGAAGCACGCTTCGAAAAAGACTCCTAGTGTAACAACCCAGAGTTTTAAAACCATTGATATTGCATAATTATGGTGTAATAGTTCTATTTTGCATTTTATGTCATCATTCCATTAAATAGTTCACCTCAAATAATTAATATGTCTATTTTCAGAAAATCAATTTGAGCCTTGTTGGTATTTTATTTATTTGCTTTTCCAAATTCCGTTCAAGGCTTCTAAAAATTCCTTTTCATATTCAACACCAATATAAGCTTCCAAATTTTGTCCATAATTTTCTTAAAACTTTTCAAAGCTCCACCAAAAATTTCTTGATTTTTGGACACTCCTATATCATACCTCTAGTTCAAACCTATTTGAATTTAATTCAAATAAGTTTGAATTCAAACTTGTCAAACATTTTCAAATACACTTTTTCTGGATCAGGCATAATTCTTGGACTGCATAAAAATTTGTCCCATGAAGTAATTCCATCTCTAACCTCTCCTTTTATTTTTCCACATTTATGTTTATATTTTAAAAAAGTAACATGAAAAAGGAGGCTGATAACGACTTGGAAGAAATCAAAGCGCTCCTGGCAACCATCCCAATCCTCACAGTATCGCTCCTCAGCGGGCTGATGTTGTTATACATCTGGGCCACCAATCAGGTGGTCGTGTCGTGCTGGTGGTAGAGCGAGCAGAGGAGAGTCACGTCTATAAGGTACAACGGCTAGTCTATAATGTTGCTGAGGTGTTATCTCCATGTAAGGCGACGTACCCTCATACTAGAAGATCGTGTACATAGTGTGTATGGCATCTCGGAAGCTCCGACACTATTTTCAGGAGTGTCCTGCCATTGTGGCTTCTCAAATTCCCTTGGGTGATATCATCAACAACCAAGACGCCACGAGTGAGATTGTGAAGTGGGCCATAGAGTTTTTGCCCTTTGAGATCCAATATCAAACCACATCAGACTTCAAGTCTCATGTGTTCGCTGATTTTGTTGCTGAGTGGACTGAGGCGCTCAACCTGTGGCGCTCGCCTTGGCCCAAAGAGATGCTTCCTCCTGGACGGAGGAATCAAGCGCTCGAGAGAGGGAGCAAGGCCATCTAAGACACACTCATTGTGATGCTTCCAGAGAGACCATGTTGTGAGAATGGCCACAGAAGCATATGCTTTCCAATGGGCGACTGACACTTAGCTGAAGGAGGAGGACCACCAGTCTTGGAAGGGCACATCTTGACGAGGGAGAGAGACCGTCAAACGACAATAGGACAGAACCTCATTGATGGAGTCAAATCCAGCAGATTTTGGGTAGGGGATCCCAAGCTGGTAGGCTTGTCACGATGGTAAATGGGGACGCAAGGATTACCCAAATTTAGACTCTCTCGAAGAGATAATACCCTACGTCATGCTTGACTGTACTGATACTGAGGGGTGTACAAGTTACAAGTTGATCTACCAGGAGATTGTGTGTGTATGAGAGTGGTCATCTACGGTCCTCACTATACCTGGCCATGGGCAGCCCGACCCGACCTTGCCCACGGGCCGGGCCTGGGCCTAGATTTTGAGCCCGATGGCCGGGCCGGGCCCGGGCCCGTCGTATTCACGGTTTGAGGAAGAGGCCCAGCATGAGGCCCGAGGCCTGTGGGCTTTTTGCGTGATGGGCCGGGCTTGGCCTTGATTTTGAAGCCCGACGGCCGGGCCCGGGCCTAGGTTTTTTGCGTTGGGCTTTGGTAGGCCTGGCCTGATAGATGGACAGGTATAGTCCTCACTCTCGGTTTATATAGATACCGAGGGTGCCTAGGGTTTACACATAGGTCGGTTACATCTAAGGGTAATCATGACGAAGACAACCTCTAAGACTTGGAGTATGTGCTAAGTCTTCAGAATCTTTCCATCGTGGCTCTTCTTGGCCCGCGAGCATGTCCCACTAGTAGATAATCTTGGGGGGGGGGGGGGCTCGGAGCAGCCCATATGATAGGGAGCCGACGTGGCAAGCACCCCCTAGTCCAAGACACCATCACTCATGCAAGGCCTTATGAGAGAAGGGTCAACCTGCGAGAGAGGTCACATGTCTTCAAGCTCCTGGTCATAGGAGGCACATACATGCGAATGAGGCAAACCATGACGAGCGAGGCGATCCATGTTCAATAGCAGTTCTAGAGGGTGGAATAGATGAAAACTTTGACACACATGGGATCCCAAGACTTCAAGGTTGGACGCCAAATGGGAATTAGCGATGGAGTCGGCGAAGAGCATTGCAAGACTTGGAGGAGTAGAGTTCGGATACCCTCCAGCGCCAGCGCGACACATCAGGGGCATCACTGAACGTGATGGGGGCATAGGCGGTGCCAAAGCTTGACGTATTGCACCATGGTGGTAGGCCCGAGAGCCCCATGGATGTCGCGCACACATGAGCATAGGTGCAACCCAACATGCACCAAGCGGAATTGCCAACATCAACTTGGGACAGTGACGAAGACTAGGGGGCAATCTCGGAGATGACGTGCCATCAATCCAGAGGCCAGTCCAGAACTTACAGGTAAGCCTATCTCCTAGGGTCCATGAGGTAGCCACGTGAAAGATGGCCCGGTCCTCTGGATCCGTGAGGAGGTGGAGTTGTTTCCACAGCCGCGATGGGCCGGTGGCTTGCAGTGAGAGCCACCAGACTCACAAAGCGACACCCACGTGCTGGATGTCGTGAATTCTTAGGACTGGTTTGATGAGCGCAAGGTGATCGCCTCGAGAGAGCATGAAGGCCTGCCAAGTGGACAATTTCAACTCCGTCCCGCCGACGAGCGGTAGAAGCGCAGAGGTTGGCACCTTTCGAATGGAGAGGGGGAGACCCATGTAGGGTATAGGAAAGTTCACCACGGGGCAAGCCATCTCACTATGGATGGTGGCGAGATGATGTGGGGAGCAGTGGATCGGTGATGCAGAGCACTTCGCAAAGTTTGTGTGCATACTAGAGGCCCTGCCAAAGACTCGAAAAGCTCATAGATGATCGTGGTGGCAGAACACGACCACATAGATGCCCTTGCCCCACAGCTCACCGGATCATGGAGTTGAGGGTGTTGATGACGAGAGTGAACAACATTGGTGATAAAGGGTCACTCTGGCGGAGGCCCTTAGCATGAAATGATCGCTGAGGAACGCCGTTGATGAGAACCCGTAACAAGATCTTTGAAATAGGGCGGCAAGTGATGTCTTATTCAACAAAAGGGCGTTGGCTATGTACATCAGAATTATGCAGAGGCCGGAGTTTATACCTCCTTTTTGAAAGAGGGAGAAAATCTAACATAAGGCAGCGCGTGACAAGCGAGATCAATAATTGGTGTTGCACACTGCGACGATCTGGCCGGGACCAGCGTCACTTCCAATAGAAAAGACTTCACGTGTAATTTGCGTACTGGCGTGGTCATATTTCCGAAGCCATTGGCCAATAATCGATGTCCGGAGATCCTTCCACCGATCTTTGCTTGCATCTTGAGCACCGACGGAAAACATGAAACGTAAAGCGAGACCGAATACCAGATCACACCAATGAGATGCTCTCTACTCTCTCTGAGGCTTGAGTCATGTCCGGTTCACTCCCCGCGTCGATGGTGCAGATCTGAATCTTCGGATGGGTCGCCATGGGAAACGGCAAAACAAGGAAGAACGGAACAATGCTTTTGTGATCTTTCACCAGATTATATTAGGCATGTTCACGAGGAGTTCATCTTCCTGCACCTCTGAATAATTTTTGAAAGGGAGGTCCAGGCTGCTCCGTGTAGTTGGCTCCCGCCCTGGTCCTGCACGACAGCCTTCTCTTCACCAATTAACAGCCGGAACATATCAAGGGGCCTAACTGGCTGTCACCCTGTGCGTCCGGTTTATTCGGTTTACATGATTCGGTTTATACGATTTTTCGGGTTGTACGGTATTAATACTTTGGTAAATACGGTATAAAATTAAAATACGGTTCGATTTGGGTATATACCAGATTATTTGGGTATGGTTTCGGTATATACCGTAAAAACCAAAGTTGACGCGAATTTGAAAATGACATAATAATAATTTGCAAATTTATGACTCAAAACACATACTATTCTATACAAATAGTACATGCCTATATATATAAGTATATATGCATGCATTGGTCCATCTGTTGATGGTTATGGACGGGCTTAACATTTTAAAAAGAAAAAAATGACTATGTTACAAGAAATTTTTACATGCTTAGTAGTGAATTTGACTCATGTATAAGAAAAATGACAACTTGTATGGTTGTTCATCTCAAGAAATATTAATTCATTTTTTACTTCGGTTTATTCGGTTAACCGTTCGGTTTTTCGGTATATACCATAAAAATCAAAGTTCAAATCGGTATGAAAAGTTCATACCATACCGAAACCAGAAACCATAAAAACCATAACATCGGTTTGATTTGGTTTATTTTTGATATGGTTTTTCGGTTCGGTTTTCAAATGCACAGAGTGAACTGGCTGACCCAACGGCGACGCTAATAATGGGGGACGAAAAGTCTGGGTTAACAACAGCACAGAGAGAAGCAAACACCTCTACTAGCCCGGCGCTGCCTACGCTGCATCCGTCGCATCGCATGCCAGCCAGCAGCTCAACTGCTGAACGCCACTCAGAACACACCGACGCAGACCACTATGCCACCATCTCATCATCCTTGGCCACCATGTATGCAATTCCTGCTGCAACTTTCAGATCGACGGGCTCACCACGTCTAGCTTTTTGCCCAAACCGGACCGCCGTTCACTGCATCCGTGCGGGTGGCTTCTGGTGCAGTGCAGTGCAGCGCAGACACTGGGGGCCAGCTATGGAGCGTGTAACATCAGAGATGTTTGAACTTGGCAAAGTAACCAGTGTTCTTTCGGCGCACAATCCCCGTGTTCTGACGGATGACCAGTGCAGACATTGTCGTTTCCGATGGATTAAGGCTTGACGATGTGATGGTTAGTCGTCCGTGACGACGACAAAAAAATAAAACCCACTGTGCTGGGGTTTAGAGACGCCACAGTATCTGAAAGCTGCCTATTTGACGCATCGGCAGGGTCGATCGTCACAAGGAGAAAACCGAAATCAGAATAACGAATGGCACAAAAGAAGCGTATATATTTATTTCTAGTGAAGAGAAGAACTTCGTTTCAAAAATAACATTGGGAGAGGGTAGTACATTAGCTAGTGGGGCAGTAAACAAAAACCCTGCCAGTTGCTTCGCGAGGCTTCTTTCATTCTCTACTCCAAATGACACTGTTGTTTATCAAGCTCTACTATATGTTGATGCAGTAGTGCAAAAAAGAATAACCATGGCAGTCTGAACAGGAGTGGGGGCGCCATGTTGTCCATAGGCAGTTTGTCTAAACTCCACAGGCACCCAAATACACCAAGCGAGCCTCCGATCTTTAACATTTTTAAAACAAAAAACAAGATCTTTAACATTGACCGCCCCTATATATAAACAAAAGAAACGGAGACGTCGATCATACCACTGGCATAAACAAAATTAACCTAGAGCGTTATGCAGACGTCTTCTCTCTCGAGTGCCCTTGCATTCCATAGGTCAAGGTCGTCGTCAAATTATTGCAGCGTGTTCAGTTGCGTACGTACACACCGTGACACCAACCCAACCGCGGTTTAATATTTCCACTCGTCTCACATTCCTAGCTACTATTTCTGGTTTGACACTCGCCGGCAGGAGATAGTTATATGTTCTGTATTACATTTACATGGCGGCCGGAATCAGCACCCACACTTTGGACGAAACTTCATGTGTTCATACGTACATACGTATACTAGTTGAAACACATGGGATGCCCCGGCCTTCTCTGCTACTAGTAGGTGGTTAGCAGTAGTGGCTGGCAAGGCAACGCGTTGCGCGTGAGCCGTGAGACCCGCGGAAGCACGTTCGTTGCCCGATCAAGGAGGAGCAGGGAGCTGAGGTTGATCACAGTTCACACACACGTGCTAATCTTAAACATGTTTGCCATGCTCCATTCTCGATTGTTCATAATATCTTGGTCTACTACTGCAAGTCCGCAGCCTGAGCAGGGGATGGTTAGCCTTCCATGCAAATCACCAGCATGGCTCTCACTCAGTTGGATAGCCCCAGAAATCCAACGTGCCTGCAAAATCAACAATTTTCAGAACCAAAAGGCTCGCAGCGTTTTGCTTCCTTCCAAGCAGCAACAAATGGACAGCAGTACTGATGCCGGACTCGATGAGTGATCGACGACCTGGCACTGGCAGTCGGACACGGCCCCAATAAATTAGGCTGTTAGAGCATTACTAGCAGTACCCCTAAACCCTCAAACCCTAAAAAATAACCGCTTTTTTACGGGTTGAGACGAAAAAGTCGCAAAAAATAGAACCCCTTAACCCTTAAACCCTTAAATTTTTTAGAGGCTCAACCCCTATTCTCCTTCCCAGCACAGAAAGCAGGGGTTGGCAGCCCAACCCCTCCCGACCAGTTCTCTCGTCAATTTGGCGGGAGGGAGTTTTGACTCACTCCCAGATTCGGCGCGGCCCGACCTCAGCCGCCCTGCTCAGCCCTCCGCGCGCCCGTCGCGCACCGCCCCAACCGCCGCCCTCCGCCTCCCGGCGCGCCTCCCGCCGCCTCCCGCCCGCGCCTCCTCCGCCCGGCGTCCCTCCCCTCCTCCGCCGCGCAGCAGCCCGCCCTCCCGCATCCTCCCGCCTCCCTCATGCCTGCCCTCCATGGCCGCCTCGAGGCCGCGCCCGGTCGCCAGGCCGGTCAAGCCGAGCCGCCGCCACCGCCTCCCGCCCGGCGGCTCCGCCTGCCCGGCCGCCTCCGCCCGTCAAGCCGAGCCCGGCCGCCCTCCCGCCCGCCCGCAAGCGCCGCCTCGTCCAGGAGGTGAGGTATGTGCTTTTATTTTGTTTCATTTTTTGTTTCATTTTTTAGCACTAATTAGTGAATGTCCTTTGCAGATGGAGATGAACAATGAGGAGATTGTCATGTCCGATTCGTCGGATTGGTCGACATCCGACGATTCCGACATTGATGAGTTGTTGCAAGATGACGACGTCGAGATGATGAGCCTCCTCATCGACGTGCAATCGTTTGAAAACCGCGTGAAGGTGATGGATCGAGGAGGAGAGGTCGAAGATGGGCGAGTCACCATCTACCGGAACCGCCCTCTCGGACACGAACATTTGATGGAAGACTACTTCTCAGGGTACCTACATACCCTCCCGTCTCTTCCGCGGAAGGTACCGAATGCGGCGTAGTTTGTTTGTGAAGATTGTCACCGATTTGTGAGGCCGCCTCATATTACTTTAAACGTCGTAGATCATTGCCGGTATCATGGGGTTTAGTGCATATCAAAAGATATCGGCGACAATGCGGGTACTCGCTTATGGCATACCGCGGATTATACCGACGAGTATCTTCGATTGGGCAAGATACAACCACGGAGTCGGTCCGTAGGTTTGCCAAATTGGTCGTCCGGTTATGCGGTGAGCGGTATCTTCGGCACCAAACGAGGAAGATCTGAAGAGATTAATGGAAATGAATGAAAAAAGGGGATGGCGGGGATGCTAGGTAGTCTTGATTGCATGCATTGGAGGTGGAAAAATTGCCCAAAGGCATGGCACGGAATGTATTGCGGTAAAAGCCGTGATGCTACCATTGTGCTTGAGGCCGTAGCATCTCGGGACACATGGATTTGGCATGCATTCTTTGGGTTGCAGGGAACACTCAATGATATCAATATCCTCAATAGATCTCCTTTGTTCAAAAGATTAATTTACAGGGATGCTCCAGCTTGCAACTACAAAATCATGGACAATGAGTACTCAATGGGATACTATCTCACCGATGGCATCTATCCCGAATGGGCAACTCTTGTGAAGTCCATCAAGGAGAAAAATGGGGTGCCCTTAACAAGAAAAGAGGCTCATTTCACCAAGGCACAAGAGGCAGCCCACAAGGATATTGAGAGAGCTTTCGGTGTTTTGCAAGTAAGGTTTGCCATAGTTCGTGGTCCAGCTCGGTTTTGGGACAAAAAAACCTTGATGAACATCATGAAATGTTGTGTGATTCTACACAACATGATCTTAGAGGATGAGAGAGGGTTAAACCTCCCTTGTTTCTATGACAATGTTGGTACCCGTGTGCAACCGGAAAGAAACCCTTCTCGCATATACGCTTTTCTTCAAGCACATCGTCGATTGAGGATGCAACCACTCATGGTCGGCTCCGGATGATCTAGTAGAGCACCTTGGCGGTTGGATGGGCGGCGCATTGGCCCATGATGTATCTTTGTTTTACTTTTCTATGTCCTATTTGATTCGAACAATTAGTGTTATTTGCTCAAACATTGTTGTAATAATTTGAATGATTATTGTTTTATTCGGTGTTGTAATAATAACTAGAATGATTATTGTTTTATGTCAAATGTGATGAAATTTGTGATATGTCATATGATGAAATGTGATGAAATGTGTGATATATGAAATGACAGTTTTAAAGGTTGGGGTTGAAAAGACTAGAACCCTCAAATCCAACCCTTAAAAGCAGTTTACGGAGTTGGGTTTGAGGTTCTAAGTATTTCTTTTTTCAACCCTTAAAATGTCAAAATGTAAGATTTCTCAACCCTAAAACCGCTATATATAAGGGTTTAAGGGTTTGAGGGTTCTACTAGTAATGCTCTTATGCATTGCATGGCATGGCATGCTGCTGCTACTACGTTCCCATCTACTCCTACTACAAAAACGGAGGCGACTGATTAAGATACACACAAATGGCTGCCAATGATTAGTCAGTCATCGATCGCAGGCAGCAGAGCATTGGCCGCACGCCATCCATCCGTAGCCTCTGGTGCGCTGGCTCTGAATTATTGACCCGCGGGAGCGGGATGCTTCCATTCCGACCCCTGCGTCGTCAGTCAGTAATAATCAAACGCGGCCCGATCTTATCTCCAATTTTCCCAATAATTCATTCTGGGCAAGCAGCATCCAAACCAAACTTCAAGAGGCTGCGCCTCAAAGCCAACGAACGAATTATATATGGATTAGCACTACTAGCACCGGACGGACTGGGACGTGTTTGGACGTGGCGTTCCAGACATTGGCAGCAGGGCTTGCCAGCATCTGGGAGCACGCGTGGGTCCGGACACTGCTCGTGAGAGAGAAAAGAAAATAGTGTCGTCGCTCCTGCTCGCTGAAAAAAACCGGGGGGGAGAGAGAGGACGAGACCACTCATGGCTTGGCTTGGCTGTGTTCGGTCCTGCATTTGCTAGCGCGGTGCGATACGGCAGGGCTGCCTGCCTGGCATGCATTGTGCATCGCAGCTCACTGGCAGCTGCACAGCACAGCAGAATTATTGGCTCCGGCTCCGCTTGAATCATACGCAGCCCTCTTGTTGTTCGTGGTACGTAGGGCGTACGAGTCTGTACTAGCGGACAAGGATGCCTGCGCTTTTGTTGCAGCTGGCCGCTCCTTCGGGTTGGCTACGTGCTCCGCTTGGCTTTGCCCATGTCTACAGGGGAACGGATCCTCTAACGTTATAAAGGATGTCACGAAGCTACGGTGCAATTCCAGTGCAAAACGAAGAAAGAATGTCATATGTACTGTAGCAAAGACGCTGTGTACAATTACTGTTCATAAAAAATAAAATCCGAAATTAATTTTATTGCACCATAATTTTGTTTGTACGTAATTTTTATAAATGTATATAGTAGATTTGTAATTTGCAAATTAATTCAAGTCATCTTAGGCTTAATCATATGTATGTGAAGAATGGATGTCAGGGTATTATAGCTTTCCTGACATCCCTTCATGATGTTAGAGGATCTCGTTCCGTCTATAGGTTCCACGCGCGACACATCGCACTGCTGCTGCCCTGCCTAATCTAATCCAGCAATTGGTGGGCTTTCCGTACTCTTCCACCCAAAAGAGCCAAGATCACATGCTGATTTTTGAAAAACCCCGCTCTGCTCTGCTGGACCGTCCTTTTGATGAGGCTCTGTCAAAATCCCACGCAGATGTCACTGCCTTCGTGATTTTTTCAACCAGCAACAGAACAACGACTTGTGAATGTAAAATACTCCCTTTGTCCGGAAATACTTGTCAAAGGAATGAATGTATTTAGATCTATTTTAGTTATACATACATTTATTTTTATGGATTTTTTCAACAAATATTTTCAGATGGAGGGAGTACTAAAAGGCGGTGTATGTGGCTCTGCGCTGTAAAAAAATGTAGCAGAGCATGTACCGAGTAGTGACATGTGGGACCGTGAAAAGATGGCGCAAAGGCATGGAAGCCAAATGATTCATCTCGGCTGTCGGCGCGTGCGTCCTGGCATCATCTCGTGGTCGTGGGAGATAGATATTTCCACCAACGAACGAGCACGGCCTTTTGGGGAAGCGAGGAGCAAAACTGTACGAGGCATGCACGGACCATCCAAAATCGACCCATCACGCTCGCTGATCCGATCAAGGATGACGAAGCCGTGGACGGGGTTCATCACATGTGTTTAATTTATATTTATTGTAGGCGCGCACCGCACGAAAGTCAGCAGCGCAGGGCGCGGCGAGTGGCGGGGAACCAGCGCCGCACGCGGCCACGGAGCCATCCAACGGGAACGGGTGGCGCAGCGCGCGCGGGCGTCGGGCGGCACGCCATACGTACGTGCAGTTGCTGTCGCACTTGTTTCATGTCAACTGCCCCGCGACCCACTCTGCGGAGACCACTGGCGCGCGTTCTACTGCGGAGGCCATTGCGCAATGCCCACGCCGTGCTGGTTCGGGTGAATGCTCTTGCATATGGCAGTGATGCCGGTGCACCGGCAGGCTACTGATTTTAGCAGGGTTTAGACCATCGGCAACGTGGATGGGGCCTCCTGCCGACACGTCTGCGTTTCCAACGTAGATCATCACATGGAACTCCTCAAATGTCTATGAACAGGTCGGACCGTCTCCGTGGACAGCCGGTCATTGCTCCCGCAACAAGCATCTACAGCCGCGCGTCCGAACCCGCCTTAAACGCCCGGATGGACGGTCTGATCACTGATCGATCATAAAAATGCGTTTCAGATGGCTCCTTAAACGGACCTCATATGCTCCTTAAAATGCGATCACAAACGCCTAAACTGACCGGCATCCCTCATATGCGCCGAAATATGGACGGATATTAGGGCGCCCGAGTGTGTCCGTCACGCCGGACCCGATAACCCTACACCACCACAACTTGCACAAAATCCATTAAACCCTTCCCCCTCCTCCCGCCCCCTTTTACCTTTCCTGCGCACGAGCTCTCGCAATCCGCCACCTTGCTCCCCATCCTCATCACTGCTCCCGATCCGCCGCCCTAGATATCTTCCAAGGCGTCCCCGACAGCCGCGACGGAGGCTGTGTCCGTCGGCGTCCCGTCCTCAGCTTCGTCATGCAAGCCGAAAAACATCGTCCGGAGGATGTGGCGACGCTGACAACAAGAGAGGGAAGCGGCAGCGGCGTCGCAAGGAGATGCGGACATGGATGAGCAGTTACCCTCCCCCCGAGCCTGGAACCTCGCACCCCATCCATCCGTCTTTCGATGCGGATTGCACCGTCGGACCACGTTGGGGCAGAGGAGGATCCGCCGGCCGGTTGGGGCATTTCGGAGAACTTTCCGCCCACGCAGATGTCGATGGTGAACGTATCTCACTCGCCGCAGCTCGTTCGAGCACGGATGAGCATGGGCACCGTCAGCGCCCGGGCTACCCACGACCTATTCGACGGAATGACACAACAGGAGTCGGTATGTTTTTGTTGCTCCTGTCCGATCAACTTTGCATATGGCATGTTCCAGGTTCTGCATAGACCGCTAGTTCATTTTGGACATGATGAATGCTTGCAAAGCATGATAATTTAGGAGGTTTTCATGTCGGACATGATGAATGACAATCAAGGTCGGACCCAAATGGAGTACGAATTGGGGGCACCGCATTTGAAGTTGGGACAACATTCGATCCCAATCCGAGCAAGAAGAAGAAGAAGAAAAAGGGAAAGACGGCGAAGGCAAGAGGTCCGACATTCTCATCTTTTGAGGACATCTTGTTGGTGAAAGCTTGTTTGGCCACAACAATGGATCCAATATACAACACCGAGCAAAAGGGGAACAAGTATTGGGAGAAGATTTGGAAGGAGTATCACAAACAAAAGGGATATGTGGAGCCGCACCCTATCGCTACGAACCGCAAATGTGGCATAGCTCCAACATCGATGGGGGATCATTCAAGGGGAAGTGAACAAGTACGCCGGCTACTAATCACAAGTGACCAAACGCTCTCAAAGTGGGATGGGAGTGGTGATAACCCACAAGTGTAGGGGATCGCAACAGCTTTCGAGGGTAGAGTATTCAACCCAAATTTATTGATTCGACACAAGGGGAGCCAAAGAATATTCTCAAGTATTAGCAGTTGAGTTGTCAATTCAACCACACCTGGATAACTTAATATCTGCAGCAAAGTGTTTAGTAGCAAAGTAATATGATAGTAGTGGTAACGGTAATAAAAGGTAACAGAAGCAAAAGTAATATTTTTGGTATTTTGTAGTGAATGTAACAATAACAACGGGAAAGTAAATAAGCGAAAACCAGTATATGGAAAGCTCGTAGGCATTGGATCGGTGATGGATAATTATGCCGGACGCGGTTCATCATGTAACAGTCATAAACTAGGGTAACGCAAAACTAGCTCCAACTCATCAATGTAATGTAGGCATGCATTCCGAATATAGTCATACGTGCTTATGGAAAAGAACTTGCATGACATCTTTTGTCCTACCCTCCCGTGACAGCGGGGTCCTAATGGAAACTAAGGGATATTAAGGCCTCCTTTTAATAGAGAACCGGAACAAAACATTAGCACATAATGAATACATGAACTCCTCAAACTATGGTCACCACCGGGAGTGGTCCCGATTATTGTCACTTCGGGGTTGCCGGATCATAACACATAGTAGGTGACTATAGACTTGCAAGATAGGATCAAGAACACACATATATTCATGAAAACATAATAGGTTCAGATCTGAAATCTTGGCACTCAGTCCCTAGCGACAAGCATTAAGCATAGCAAAGTCATAGCAACATCAATCTTAGAACATAGTGGATACTAGGGATCAAACACTAACAAAACTAACTCGATTACATGATAGATCTCATCCAACCCATCACCGTCCAGCAAGCCTACGATGGAATTACTCATGCACGGCGGTGAGCATCATGAAATTGATGATGAAGGATGGTTGATGATGACGACGGCGACGAATCCCCCTCTCCGGAGCCCCGAACGGACTCCAGATCAGCCCTCCCGAGAGGTTTTAGGGCTTGGCGGCGGCTCCGTATCGTAAAACGCGATGAGTTCTTCTCCTTGATTTTTTTCTCCCCGAAAGCAAATATATAGAGTTGGAGTTGGCGTCGGAGGAGCCTCAGGGGGCCCACGAGGTAGGGGGCGCCCTAGGGGGTGCCCCCACCCTCGTGGACAGGTGGTGGGCCCCCTGGCCTTCATCTTTTGCAATGATTTTTTTATTATTTCCGAAAAGATGTTCCGTGAAGTTTCAGGTCATTCCGAGAAGTTTTGTTTCTGCACATAAATAGCACTATGGCAATTCTGATGAAAACAGCGTCATTTCGGGGTTAGTTCCATTCAAATCATGCAAGTTAGAGTCCAAAGCAAGGGCAAAAGTGTTTGAAAAAGTAGATACAACAGAGACGTATCAACTCCCCCAAGCTTAAACCTTTGCTTGTCCTCAAGCAATTCAGTTGATAAACTGAAAGTGATAAATAATTTTTTTTACAAACTCTGTTTGCTCTTGTTGTTGTAAATATGTAAAGCCAGCATTCAAGTTTTCAGCAAATATCATGTCTAACCACATTTACAATAATTCTCAGGTCTCATTTTTACTCATATCAATAGCATAATCAACTAGCGAGCCATAATAATAAATCTCGGATGACAACACTTTCTCAAAACAATCATAATATGATATAATAAGATGGTATCTCGCTAGCCATTTCTGAGACCGCAAAACATAAATGTAGAGCACCTTTAAAGATCAAGGACTGACTAGACATTGTAATTCATGGTAAAAGAGATCCAATCATAGTCATACCCAATATAAATTAACAGTAATGAATGCAAATGACAGTTGTGCTCTCCAGCTAATGCTTTTTAATAAGAGGGTGATGACTCAACATAAAAGTAAATAGATAGGCCCTTCGCAGAGGGAAGCAGGGATTTGTAGAGGTGCCAGAGCTCGGTTTTGAAATAGAGATGAATAATATTTTGAGCGGTGAAAGGACATGCGGTGCCCCCATGTGTGGTTTTGGTAATTGATGACATTCTCTATGGACTAATGGTTGCATTGAGTTATATTTGAAGGATTTGTCCATAGGCATTTCTTGAAGTCCATGTGTTGGTTTCAAGGAGTTTATGTGTTGACCAAGGTGCTATTAAGGATTTATCCAAAGATTGGTCATGTGAGTGTTGAGCTTATTGCAAGCATGTCTTGAAGAAGAAGATTGTGTGATCATTCATGTTTACCTTCAAGACATCATCCAAACGAATAGAGTTGGAAAGATTCAAGGTTGATCAAGACTAAGTCAAGAGTGAATCAAGTTGATCAACTCACAAAGCGTAGAAGATGTACCGAGAGGGATCAAGTGATCCCATGGTATGGTAAGCATTATCCATTGCACTTTGTGTACTAACCCATGGTCTATGTGAGAGTCTATGTGGGGTTAGATGCGTGTCCATGGGCTTGCATCAAGAGGAAGATATCATACAACCCATGGAAAGGATGACATCAAGTGGTGATCGTCATCAAGATTGCCGTGTGCAAGTTCAAGTGGAGCATCACGAAGAGATCAAGTGCTTGAAGCTTGCCATCCATTGTGGTGTCAATGGACTTATGAAGATGTGCCGAAGAGTGGCTCACCCATAGTGGAGTATGGGGGAGCAATCACCTAGTCTCCATCGACCCAACGCAATCAAGAAAGGTGGTCCATCTTGAGGAGGACAAGATCGTCATCATCTAGCTCAAGTGGATCATGTGCAAGGCAAAGGTTTGCCCTTGATAGGTTTTCTATTTTACCGGTCTCATGGTGGTAGTTGGGAGACCGGGTTATAGGATCGATAGCCGTACTATCAAGGGGGGCTCTCAAGTGAGTAGCTTGATCGTATCGTTCATCGAGAGCTCAAACCATTGCATCCTTGCATCATGTTTATTGGTTATTGTTTGGTTCTCTTTGTGAGTCTTAGAGCTTATGATCATCTTTATGACAAGCTTGAGTTCATCGAAAACGGAGTTTGCATGCGTCTTCTATGATGTTTTCGGTGTTGGAGGTTTTACCGGTCTTTTCCGAGGAAGGGTTCTCACCATTTTCTTTTGGGCCTTTTCTCATTTGATTATTATTGGTATTTCTCTCAAGATTGTGTTAGCCCTTGTTTCTAGCTTTCCAACAAACTTGGTTTCGTCGAATTCGGAGTCCGTTTGCAAAAGTTATGGCTGTTTTGGTAAAGGCTGCGGTACTACTACCGCGACTAGAGCGGATGTAATTTTTACTACCGCTCAGAGCAGTACTACTGACTCGAGCGGTAGTACCGCCCTGAGCAGTACTACCGCGGTTCCTAAGCGGTAGTACCGCTCCGGACCAAAATCTCGTGTTTTGCTCAATGAAGTAGGCATGTATATTTTTTTAGTACCGCATAGCGGTAGTACCGCTACCATTTGCGGTAGTACCGTGGTCGAGCGGTAGTACCGTGAGGACGAGCGGTACTACCGCTCGAAGGTTCTTTTGGCCTTTTGCCTCCTCGCTGTTGTGTTTGAAGGGGTTCTACCGCCCTAGCGGTAGTACCGCTCCTTGAGCGGTAGTACCGCTCTGTCTTGTTGTGAGCATAACGGTTGGATTCGGGAGCTCCTATAAAAGGGGTCTTCTTCCCCATTCAACCTTATCCTTTTTAGCTCGTGTTCTTCCCCCATTGTTGACCTTCTTGAGCTTGCTAACTCTCAATCCCTCCAATGATTCTTGCTAGTTCTTGAGGGAAAAGAGAGGAGATCTAGATCCACGTTTCCACCAATCACTTTCTCCTCTAAGTGAGGGGAACCCCTTGGATCTAGATATTGGAGTTCTTCGTGTTCTTCTTTCGTTCTTCCTCTCATTTCCCTCCCTAGCATTAGTTGCTTTGGTGGGATTTGGGAGAGAAGGACTTGGGCACTTCGTGTGCCCTTGCCATTGCATTTGGTGCATCGGTTTGAGTTCTCCACGGTGGTACGTGGAAGTGAAGTTTGAGAAGCTTATTACTCTTGGGTGTTTGGGCACCCTAGAGTTTGTTCCTCTTAGGTGCCTTGGCGCCCTAGGCGGTTAGTGGTGTTCGGAGCTTAATCATTGTGGTGTAAAGCTCCGAGGCAAGCGTCGGGTCTCCAATTAGGTTGTGGAGATCGCCTGAGCAATTTGAGTGCACCGTGACCGCCCCAAGGGTTGCCAAAGTGTCTGGGTTCGGTGACCGCCCCAAGGGTTCCCATTTATGCGGGTTCGGTGACCGCCCTCAAGGGTCCCTTAGTGGAATCACGGCATCTTGCATTGTGCGAGGGCGTGAG
Organism: Aegilops bicornis; assembly: GCA_021605145.1. NCBI lineage: Eukaryota > Viridiplantae > Streptophyta > Magnoliopsida > Poales > Poaceae > Aegilops > Aegilops bicornis. The sequence goes on along the minus strand of CM038672.1, from coordinate 476,062,033 downwards.
GAGATTACGGTGGCCCTACTGGCTTCTTGGGGAGCATTGTGCCTCCACACCGCTCCAAACGGAGATTAGCATCCGCAAGGGTGTGAACTTCAGGATACATCGTCGTCTCCGCGTGCCTCGGTTATCTCTTTCCCGAGCTCTTTACTTATGCACTTTACCTTGTGATAGCCATATCGGTTCTTGTCATATATCTTGCTATCACCTAGTAGTTTATCTTGCTTAGCATAAGTTGTTGGTGCACATAGGTGAGCCTAATTGTTGTAGGTTTTGTGCTTGACAAATTAACCGCTAGGTTTATTCCGCATTTGTTCAAGCCTAAACCATAATTATTTTAAAGCGCCTATTCACCCCCCCCTCTAGGCGACATCCACGATCTTTCAATTGGTACCAGAGCCTCGTCTCTCTTTGTTGGGCTTAACCGCCTAGAGAGTAAAGATGTCGACTAGGGGATTAGGATTCTCTGACACTCTTAGTTTCGATGGCACAAATTTTGATGTTTGGTTAATTACATGCTTAATCTCTTTAGGGTCATGGACCCAAATTTGGAGCGAATTGTAGATATGGGTTTTTCTCCTCCAAAGGATCCCCAAAGATTATCTTTAGAGGATGAGAAAAACTCTTATCTCAATGCTCAAGCTTCTAATGTGCTTTCGATGCTTTGAGCAATGTAGTTATATTTCAACTCATGCCATTCCGGGATGCTCATGAGTTGTGGACGAAGCTTCAAGATAAATATGGTGTGTCCAAGATTTGTAGGGATGATTGTTCTCCCTCCACCTCTGGCCGTATAGTCTTCTCAACTTCTTCTACATCACCTACATGTGGTTTGCCACAAGGTAATGATATGGTGAGTAGTGTCGGTCATTGCAATGATGATAGTGTGCTTTTTGTGGATGATTCTTCATCACTATATTATTGCAATGCTCCGTCTTTGGGCTTTAACACTTTGAGCACTCCAAATGTTTCACATGCTTGTGTTGATAGTCCTTGCATATCATGTAGAAATTGCTTGACTAAATCTCATGATGATATGCTTGCTATGTCTTGTTGCCATGATAAAAATGCATCTATTTCCTCGGATTGTTGTGCTAACAATGTAGAGGAAACCCAACACTCCATGGAACAAGATGTGGTGTTTAATGGTGCCTCAAGGGATCCTACACCATCATCTATTGCTTTTTGCCTTATGGCTAAGGCGTCAAAGGTATCTCCTACTTTGTACCCCAATATGTCTCTTGATGATGATGTTGATACTAATGATGATGAGGATAATGATGAAGAGAATGATAATGTTGCCTCCTTAAAAACTAAGGAAATCATTTTTAAAGCTCTTCTTAAGAATAAAATTGCTCGTTCCAACTTCATGGAAATCATGTCTATTGCTATTGAGGGCAAGAAATATATTGATAAGTTGGAATCTTGTCTTGAGGAGCATGAGGTCACCATTGATAAAATGGAAGGTCATGAGCGTGATTACGTTAATGAGATTGCGGACCTCTCTCAAGCTCTTGAACTTGAACAAACCACCAAGGAATCTCTTGAGGATACTTTTGCTCTAGAATTATCTAGAGTGAGGGAATCTCGTGATAGAGCTCTTGAGGTGGCCAATGATTTTGAAACTAAAATGAGGAGCTTGAAGTTGTGCATGCTAAACTCCTTGAGGACTTTGAGCACCTCGAAAATGGCTCAAGGGTCATTAAGAGTGAGCTCATCAAACTCACCGAGTCTCATGCTCAACTTAAAGCTTCATATTCAAAAGAGCTTGCCAAGTTGTCTTCTCCTCCTGTTGCTAATGATGATGCTTGTGCTACTAACTCTATCTTTTGTGAAGCATCCATATTGAAGGAGAATGTTGAGCTACGGGCTCAACTTGAGTTGCTATCTAGCAATTATGGGAAATTGGAAGAAAGCCATGAAAAGCTCTCAAGCTCTCATGACGATCTTCTAGTATCCCATAATGTGCTAAAGATAGCTCATGAGGCCATGCTTGCTAAGGTAACATCTAGTGAGCCTCATGTGGATACTAGCACTACTTGTAGTCAAAATGCTATATTGATATGTGCTAGTCCTTGTAATTCATCTACTCACAATGTTGGTACATCTTGTGATGAATTGCCTTCCTTGCCTTGTTGCTCTAACAATTAAGCTTATACTTCCTCTAGTACTTGTATTGAGACTAACCATGTAGAGGAAATCAAAGAGCTCAAGGCCCAAGTTACTTCTTTGAAGAAAGACTTGGAAAAGAGTCATGAAGGAAATCCACACTCAACAATATCTTGAGTGTGCAAAAATCCCAATGACAAAGGTGGACTTGGATTCAACTCCAATAAGAAGAAGAAGTCCAAGATGAACAAAAAGAAGGGCCAAGAACAAGTCAAGAAATCGGCCAAGATTGTTTGCTTCAAGTGCAAAGTAGAAGGGCATCATGTCGATCTTGCCCATTGAAGAAGAAGGCCATTAGTGTCAAGCAACAAGGGAAGAGGGCACAAGTTCAATCTCATGCTCAACATCAAGTTGAAGAAAGGCCTCTTCCCAAGAAGACTCAAGTTAATGCTTCTCAAATTGAGAAATCAAGTGAGAAGAAAGTGAAGAGTAGACGTTGCTACTTATGTCGTGAGAAAGGTCACGTCGCTTCTTCATGCACTAGTGGTAACTTATCCAACCCAATTATTATTGATGATATCTATTCTCTTGGTAAGGATAAGGTTGGCAATGTGTTTGCCAAGTTTGTCGGTACTCAAAGTGGTGTCAAGCAAAGAACCATTTGGGTAGCCAAACCTATTGTGACTAACCTCTTAGGACCCAACTTGGTTGGGGACCAACAAGCTCAAACTTGATCAATAGGTGTTGATGGAGGGCATTGGAGACTTGGCTACATTATGAAGAATTAAGGGACTTCATCACTCTTTTTGTCTCAAGCCAAGTCAATTGACTCATCAAGTTTATATCTTATATCCAATGTGCCTCCTTGCGGTAACTTGCTCTTAAAATTGCTTACATTGAAAGTTACTTGCCCCTTGCATGTTTTGGTTTTGTTCCTTGCATGTGTTTGTATATGTTGTGATTCCAACTTGCTTATCTTGAGCAATCAAGTATGTGTGTGTTGGTTTGCACACCATGTACGTGTGTGTGTGTCGTATGCGTTGAGCCTTTATGCTTCTTGTTTGTATCCTAGTTGGCTCGTGTGAGAGATTAATGGAACATCCCATTTGGGGGAGTGATGTGCTTTGTGCACCTCACAATCCTATAAATGTGTGTACATGAGGAATACCATCTAGTATTGATATTACAAGATTATCTAGTCGCTAGGTGGTATATCTCTCATGAGAAATTCTAATTCTAAATAGTCCATTAATTATCTCTTGTTTGTTCCTTTTATTGCCTCTTGTCTGCATCTTTAATTGGTATCACATTATGGGGGAGTAATATGCTATGTGTGTATTACTAGCCTAGAAAATGTGTACATTTAAGATATTGTCACCTAGAATTGATATTGTAAATTATCTTGTTCCTAGGTGGCATGATAGCTCTACAAGTTGCAATTTGCTTGTGTTTGGTGTGAAGATGTTGTCGGATATCCTTGCTATCTACCACCGGGAATTATTTCCAAATACTTCTTGTCTTTTGACAATTGGTACTCACTTATGTGTGGTAGAATTTATTGAGCATCTTTACATTGGCTTTTATTTTTATTTGCCTTTTCTCTTGCCTAGGTTTGTGTCAACTCCGTTGTCTTCCCTACCACTTGTGGATCTTGTTTGTTTCTCGTTCTTGTCTAGTGCTTTCTAGATATAGTGAAAGTGGTGATCCCACCTTGTGCATTTTGTATTCAAATGCAAATCCTATATAATGCACAACTCGTGGGGGAGCTATCCTATTTTCTTTAAAATACTCATCTTGTGATCCTTATCAAGTGTGTGTTTGTGGAAGACAAGCCGTTTCTTTTTGGTACTTTGTGCCATCATGAAACTTTGTAGAGGGCTTGGTTTGTTTGGAACCATTCTCTCTTTTGGGAGTTTGACATCCTTCTTTTGAGTGTATCAATGGATATCTCATTCCTTGATGTATCTTTTGGGATATCCTCCAAGTGATGATTTATTCATTTGGTATATTCTCTTCGCTTGGTATTTCTTTGTCTTTTGGTCTCGGTTCTTGAAAGTCTTGAGCATGCATATTTACTTCTTGTAGTTTCTTTGGCATGCTTTCTTTCTTTGACCCAATTTATAGGGGAAACTCCACCAAGTATCAAATTGGATGAGATGTGCATGAAATTCATTTTCATATATATATGCACATATTTATGTGAAGTTTGTCCTATGCATTGGTGTTTCTAACTATTTGGTCCCGATGAGTTTGGGTACCGTTTAGTTTGTGTTGTTCTTATAGGAACATTTGGAGATGCATTGGATGCTCGGCTCACTCACAAGGAAGGTGTTGTCACCATGTGCATATTGGAGTCAAGCTAGGATGATCAATGAACTACCATCTACCTTCATTTGGTATCTACTACATCCTTCTAATGGTATCTCGGTAACAAGTATCATCATCTACTTCATGCACACATTTCTTGCATCAACCTTGTGTGGGTTGTATCATGGCATGTAATTCATTTTTGTGATACTTGTTTCCTTTCTCAAAGCATCTCAACGATGATCTCATGTTGCTAGTTGTGATGTCTTTGATGGTTGTGTGGTAGGAATTCATTTATATACAATAAGACCATATCTAGCCATGTGCTATGCTTTCAAGCAAATATCTTATTGGTATATTTATGACTTCCTTGTGGATATCTTGTTCCTTCATGTTGTAACTATTTCGGTGCACATCCTCTTTGTAGATATATGTCATCATGATTTTGTCTACCTAGAACCTTATACACTTGAGAGAAATTACATCTCTAGTTGATATCCTTTCTTTCACGTCCACCTTGTCTTTCTTTTGTTTTTTCTTTTGTGTCTCCGTGAATGCTTTTTCATTGAGTGCGTGTCCTCTATCGTTGCATCTTGATGCACTCTTGTGTGGTGAAGATTATTTTCCTCTTGCTCATCTTTACGAGGCTTTTGCCATCTTATTGGCACCCCTCGTCTTGATTAGCCTCTCATCGTCTATCTTCACCACGGGTTGTCACAAGCATAGGTTCTCTATTTTCTTATTAGTAAGCTTGTGAACCCATTTGCTAGTGGTGTGTGAGAATGAAAGGCTTTGCACCGTGTATCTCATTCATTCAAGACTATGTTGATGCGTATGATAATCTCGTATATTAGTCTTCTCATCTCAGATATTAGTCTTCTCACGTGCTTTGCCATGACTCACACACATCATTTTGGTTGAGCCTATTCTTAAGTTGCCTCTTTTACATGTTGCTCAACCATGTGCTTGTTAAAGCGCTAGGCCTAGTTTCCTATATGCTCTCTTGCACTTGTTGTTAGTTTACATTGACTTTGGGGAGCTATGATCCTATTTTGTGCACTTTCTATCCAAATACAAAATTTTTTGATGTGCACAAATCATGGGGAGCTTCTCTAGTTTCTTTAGAACAATCCTCTGCTCATATCATAATATCTTTTTCATGTGGCTCATAGGATCTTTGGTCTAGTGGTTCAGTTGATATCTTTTTATAGCTTGCTTCAATTGGTATCTTTTGATTGCTTGATTGCTTGTTTCTCTCTTTGTTATGTCTTTGTGGCATATCATTCTTTTGCAATCTTGGTGCCTCAATATAGTTGGTCTTCCTCCAAGTATTACCTTTGGATATGTGTATGGCATTCCACTCTTTTGTTGAGAAATACACAACTTTTGGAGGAATACCTTTTATATTGGTCTTCTTAGCTTTTCGCCCATTTTGGCAATCGATGCCAATGGGGGAGAAGTTTCAGAGAGTTTTATGGAGAAGTCTTCAGAGTTATCTCCTTGCTTCGGTTTTGTTCCTAAGCATTTGCATCTCATACGCATGCATTATTGGTTGTTGCATTGCATGGTGATGCATAATCCCTTATATAAACTCTCTTGAAAGTGATTGTCATCAATTACCAAAATGGGGGAGATTGAAAGGACATGCGGTGCCCCCATGTGTGGTTTTGGTAATTGATGACATTCTCTATGGACTAATGGTTGCATTGATTTATATTTGAAGGATTTGTCCATAGGCATTTCTTGAAGTCCATGTGTTGGTTTCAAGGAGTTTATGTGTTGACCAAGGTGCTATTAAGGAATTATCCAAAGATTGGTCATGTGAGTGTTGAGCTTATTGCAAGCATGTCTTGAAGAAGAAGATTGTGTGATCATTCATGTTTACCTTCAAGACATCATCCAAACGAATAGAGTTGGAAAGATTCAAGGTTGATCAAGACTAAGTCAAGAGTGAATCAAGTTGATCAACTCACAAAGCGTAGAAGATGTACCGAGAGGGATCAAGTGATCCCATGGTATGGTAAGCATTATCCATTGCACTTTGTGTACTAACCCATGGTCTATGTGAGAGTCTATGTGGGGTTAGGTGCGTGTCCATGGGCTTGCGTCAATAGGAAGATATCATACAACCCATGGAAAGGATGACAACAAGTGGTGATCGTCATCAAGATTGCCGTGTGCAAGTTCAAGTGGAGCATCACGAAGAGATCAAGTGCTTGAAGCTTGCCATCCATTGTGGTGTCAATGGACTTATGAAGATGTGCCGAAGAGTGGCTCACCCATAGTGGAGTATGGGGGAGCAATCACCTAGTCTCCATCGACCCAACGCAATCAAGAAAGGTGGTCCATCTTGAGGAGGACAAGATCGTCATCATCTAGCTCAAGTGGATCATGTGCAAGGCAAATGTTTGCCCTTGATAGGTTTTCTATTTTACCGGTCTCATGGTGGTAGTTGGGAGACCGGGTTATAGGATCGATAGCCGCATTACTATCAAGGGGGGCTCTCAAGTGAGTAGCTTGATCGTATCGTTCATCGAGAGCTCAAACCATTGCATCCTTGCATCATGTTTATTGGTTATTGTTTGGTTCTCTTTGTGAGTCTTAGAGCTTATGGTCATATTTATGACAAGCTTGAGTTCATCGAAAACGGAGTTTGCATGCGTCTTCTATGATGTTTTCGGTGTTGGAGGTTTTACCGGTCTTTTCCGAGGAAGGGTTCTCACCATTTTCTTTTGGGCCTTTTCTCATTTGCTTATTATTGGTATTTCTCTCAAGATTGTGTTAGCCCTTGTTTCTAGCTTTCCAACAAACTTGGTTTCGTCGAATTCGAGTCCGTTTGCAAAAGTTATGGCTGTTTTGGTAAAGGCTGCGGTACTACCGCGACTAGAGCGGATGTAATTTTTACTACCGCTCCAGAGCAGTACTACTCATGGCTCCTGAGCGGTAGTACCGCCGAGCAGTACTACTGCGGCTCCTAAGCGGTAGTACCGCTCCGGACCAAAATCTCGTGTTTTGCTCAATGGAAGTAGGCATGTATATTTTATTTTAGTACCGCTGCATAGCAGTAGTACCGCTACCATTTGCGGTAGTACCGTGAGGTCGAGCGGTAGTACCGTGAGGACGAGCGGTACTACCGCTCGAAGGTTCTTTGGCCTTTTGCCTCCTCGCTGTTGTGTTTGAAGGGGTTCTACCGCCCTAGCGGTAGTATGCTCCTTGAGCGGTAGTACCGCTCTGGCGGCTGTGAGCATAACGGTTGGATTCGGGGCTCCTATAAAAGGGGGTCTTCTTCCCCATTCAACCTTATCCTTTTTAGCTCGTGTTCTTCCCCCATTGTTGACCTTCTTCGAGCTTGCTAACTCTCAATCCCTCCAATGATTCTTGCTAGTTCTTGAGGGAAAAGAGAGAGGAGATCTAGATCCACGTTTCCACCAATCACTTTCTCCTCTAAGTGAGGGGAACCCCTTGGATCTAGATATTGGAGTTCTTCGTGTTCTTCTTTCGTTCTTCCTCTCATTTCCTCCCTAGCATTAGTTGCTTTGGTGGGATTTGGGAGAGAAGGACTTGGGCCCTTCGTGTGCCCTTGCCATTGCATTTGGTGCATCGGTTTGAGTTCTCCACGGTGATACGTGGAAGTGAAGTTTGAGAAGCTTATTACTCTTGGGTGTTTGGGCACCCTAGAGTTTGTTCCTCTGGGTGCCTTGGCGCCCTAGGCGGTTGGTGGTGTTCGAGCTTAATCATTGTGGTGTAAAGCTCCGGCAAGCGTCGGGGTCTCCAATTAGGTTGTGGAGATCGCCTGAGCAATTTGATCTGCACCGTGACCGCCCCCAAGGGTTGCCAACGTGTACGGGTTCGGTGACCGCCCCCAAGGGTTGCCATTTGTACGGGTTCGGTGATCGCCCTCAAGGGTCCCTTAGTGGAATCACGACATCTTGCATTGTGCGAGGGCGTGAGGAGATTACGGTGGCCCAGTGGCTTCTTGGGGAGCATTGTGCCTCCACACCGCTCCAAACGGAGATTAGCATCCGCAAGGGTGTGAACTTCGGGATACATCGTCGTCTCCGCGTGCCTCGGTTATCTCTTTCCCGAGCTCTTTACTTATGCACTTTACCTTGTGATAGTCATATTGGTTCTTGTCATATATGTTGCTATCACCTAGTAGTTTATCTTGCTTAGCATAAGTTGTTGGTGCACATAGGTGAGCCTAGTTGTTGTAGGTTTTGTGCTTGACAAATTAACCGCTAGATTTATTCCGCATTTGTTCAAGCCTAAACCATAATTATTTTAAAGCGCCTATTCACCCCCCCCCTCTAGGCGACATCCACGATCTTTCAAGCGGTATACTTCCATTGTCAACATAACAACTAAGAGATGGCGATATCTTCAATGCTACACACATTATAGGTGGTTCCCAAACAGAATGGTAAAGTTTGTACTCCCCTTCCACCAACAAGCATCAATCCATGACTTGCTCGAAACAACGAGTGTCTCCAACTAGCAACAGTCCCGTGGGAGTTTTGTTTGCAATTAATTTTGATTTACTTTGCATAAAGCATGGGACTGGGCATCCCGATGACCAACCATTTTCTCGTGAGTGAGGAGCGGATTCCACTCCTCTTGAGAATAACCCGCTTAACATGGAAGATAAGGGCAGCCCTAGTTGATACATGAGTTATTCAAGCATACAAAACAGAATGTTTATTTGAAGGTTTAGAGTTTGGCACATACAAATTTACTTGGAACGGCAGGTAGATGCCGCATATAGGAAGGTATGGTGGACTCATATTGAATAACTTTGGGGTTTAAGGGATTGGATGCACAGGCAATATTCCCGCTTAGTACAAGTGAAAGCTAGCAAAAGACTGGGAAGCGACCAACTAGAGAGCGACAACAGCCATGAACATGCATTAAAATTAATAAACATTGGATGCAAGCATGAGTAGGATATAATCCACCATGAACATAAATATCGTGAAGGCTATGTTGATTTTGTTTCAACTACATGTGTGAACATGTGCCAAGTCAAGTCACTTAAATCATTCAAAGGAGGATACCACCCCACTATAGCACATCACAACCATTTTAATAGCATGTTGGCACGCAAGATAAACCATTATAACTCATAGCTAATCAAGCATGGCACAAGCAACTATGATCTCTAATTGTCATTGCAAACATGTTTATTCATAATAAGCTGAATCAAGAATGATGAACTTATCATATTTATAAAAACAAGAGAGGTCGAGTTCATACCAGCTTTTCTCATCTCAGCCAGTCCATCATATATCATCATAATTGTCTTTCACTTGCACGACCGAACAATGTGAATAATAATAAGAGTGCACGTGCATTGGACTAAGTTGGAATCCGCGAGCATTCAATAAACAGGAGAAGACAAGGCAATATGGGCTCTTGGTTAAATCAACAATAATGCATATAAGAGCTGCTTCAACAATTTAATCATGGTCTTCTCCTATCGATCCCCAAAGAAAAGAAAAGAAATAAAACTATTTACACGGGAAAGCTCCCAACAACCAAAAGAAGAACGGTAAATATTTTTGGGTTTTCTTTTTAATTACTACTACTACAGCAAGAAAAGTAAACTACTACTAATTTTTTTGTTTTTCTTAAGGTTTAACAAACACACGAGAAGGAAGCAGGAAAAAGAAAATAAACTAGCATGGATATTACAGTGAAAGAGCATGAGCACCGACATCTAGCAATGAGTGTGTGTAAACATAAATGTAATGTCGGTGAGAAATACATACTCCCCCAAACTTAGGCTTTTGGCCTAAGTTGGTTCATTGTCAGGGATGGTCTGGCGGATACCCGTAGGTGTAGCTGGGGTCGTATTGCGATGCAGCGTTTATCGCCGCCTGAGCTGCAGCGTGGCGTCGGGCTGCCTCCGCTCTCCTCTCGTACTCATCTGCCTTCTCTCTGGTAATAATATATCTTCGTTTTGCCTGATAATCAAAGAAGGCAGGAGCAGGGAGAGTAATACGGACAACACACCGTTTGTCAAAAATTAGTCGATACAGGAGAGGTGATTCATTCCTCTCGACAAACTGGTGAGAGACCATAGAATTAAAATCCAAATAAGTAGGAGGCAACTCCATATCATCCTCACGAACGTCTACCTCAAGAAAATTAGCTAAGCGGGTTGCATAAATTCCTCCAAAGAAATCTCCATTATATCTATTATGATGCAACCTACGTGCAACAATGGCTCCCAAATGATAAGATTGGTCCCCTAACACAACACTCCTAAGAATACTGAGGTCAGGCACACACATATGGCATGCTTCATCCTTACCAGTTATGCACCTACCTATGAAGAGAGCAAAATAATGTATAGCGGGAAAGTGAATGCTCCCTATGGTAGCTTGTGCTATATCTCTAGATTCCCATACAGTTATACTAACAAGAAAATCTCTAAATTCAGATTTACGGGGATCACTAGCACTACCCCATTGTGGAAGTTTGCAAGCAAAAGTAAAATCCTCCAAGTCCATGGTATAAGATTTGTCATAAAGATCAAACATGACAGTTGGGGAATTACGTGAAGATGAAAATTCAAACCTCCTCACAAATGAACTAGTGAGATCATGGTACTGTGGGCATTTGTCTGCCTCAAAGCTCTCGAGATCGGCGTTACGCAAATATGCGTTAAATTCCTCTTTGATTCCCGCTCGATCCATAAAATTTTCCGAAGGCCATTCACAGGGCCGTACTGGAGCATCCCTTGGGGGCTCCTCATCAGCATCACGCATTGCAAGCCTGGGTCCTCGCTTCCTTGAAGAACCACCTTGGAACATTTTCCTAAGCATATTGCTTCCTCTGAAAAATTTCTGAAATTTTTAGTAACTTCAAACAAAGGTGAACCAACCTCAACAAAATTGATAGCAACTACTCCTACAAGTGCCTAGAGCCTATATCAAGCATTAGAACTACTTGGAACCATATAAATTTGACATGCAAGCTCAAGAACATGGTCACCCATGCAGCACAAAATTGCAATGAATAAAGCACTAGAGAAAAAACTAATTGGACCAATGGAGGAGTCACATACCAAGGAACAATCTCCCCAAGCAGTTTTGTGAGAAGTGCTTTGAGCAAGGAGATCAAAAATCACAGCAAAGTGAGCTAGAACTCGTGCTTCAGCCAGATATTTGTGTTTGTGGGAGGAAGAAGAAGAGGATGGGTGCAGGAATAAGTGGAGGAGGGCCACCATGGGCCCACGAGGCAGGGGCGCGCTCTCCACCCTCGTGGCCAGGTGGCAGCTCCCCCCGTAGTGTTTTCAGTACCATAAATCCTCAAATATTTCAGAAAAAATCATATTAAATTGGCATGGCATTTGGAGGACTTTTATTTTCGAGGTATTTTTATATTGCACGGATAAATCAGAAAACAGACAGAAAAATACTATTTTTACTTTATTTCAACTAAATAACAGAAAATAGAAAGAGGGTACAGAAGGTTGTGCCTTCTAGTTTCATCCATCTCATGCTCATCAAAAGGAATCCACTAACAAGGTTGATCAGGTCTTGTTAATAAACTCATTCCGAATAACATGAAACCGGAGAAATTTTGAATAACACTATGTTACCTCAACGAGGATATGCACATCCCCAATAATAAGAATATCATATTTCTTCTTGACAAGACGAAGAGGAAATTCAAAACCTCCAAATATAATCGATGGAATTTTTCCAATAGAGTTGATACTATGAACTTGAGGTTGTTTCCTCGAAAAGTGTACCGTATGCTCATTACCATTAACATGAAAAGTGACATTGCCTTTGTTGCAATCAATAACAGCACCTGCAGTATTCAAAAAGGGTCTTCCAAGAATAATAGACATACTATCGTCCTCGGGAATATCAAGAATAACAAAGTCCGTTAAAATAGTAACATTTGCAACCACAATAGGCACATCCTCACAAATATCGACAGGTATAGCAGTTGATTTATCAGTCATTTGCAAAGACATTTCAGTAGGTGTCAACTTATTCAAATCAAGTCTACGATATAAAGAGAGAGGCATGACACTAACACCGGCTCCAAGATCACATAAAGCAGTTTTAACATAATTTTTTTAATGGAGCATGGTATAGTAGGTACTCCTGGATCTCCAAGTTTCTTTGGTATTCCACCCTTAAAAGTATAATTATCAAGCATGATGGAAATTTCAGCTTCCGGTATCTTTCTTTTATTAGTGACAATATATTTCATATATTTAGCATAAGGATTCATTTTGAGCATATCAGCGAATCGCATACGCAAAAAGATAGGTCTAATCATTTCAAAGAAGCTCAAAATCCTCATCACCCTTTTTCTTGGATGGTTTCGGAGGAAAAGGCATGGGTTTCTGAACCCATGGTTCCCTTTCTTTACCATGTTTCCTAGCAACAAAGTCTCTCTTATCATAACGTTGATTCTTTGATTGTGGGTTATCAAGATCAACAGTAGGTTCAACTTCTACATCATTATCATTACTATGTTGAGCATCATCGTGAACATCATCATTAACATTTTCATTAGGTTCATCTTCATTACCAGATTGAGTTTCAGCATCAGACATAGAGATAGCATTTGGATTCTCAGGTGGTTCAGCAATAGGTTCACTAGAAGTTTGCAAAGTCCTATCATTTTTCTTTTTCTTCCTTTTAGAAGAACTAGGTACATCAATATTATATCTACGAGAATCTTGCTCAATTCTCTTAGGGTGGCCTTGAGGATACAAAGGTTCTGAGTCATTCTACCAGTTCTAGTAGCCACTCTAACAGCATAATCATTTTTCTTACTATTCATTTCATTGAGCAAATCATTTTTAGCTTTAAGTACTTGTTCTACTTGAGTGGCAACCATAGAAGCATGTTTGCTAACAAGTTTAAGTTCACCTCTAATATTAGCCATATAATCACCCAAGTGTTTAATCATATCGAAATCGTATTTCAATTGTCTACCGAAATAAGCATTGAAATTTTCTTGTTTGACAACAAAATTATCAAACTCATCAAAGCATTGTCTAGCAGACTTATAGTGAGGAATATCACCTTCATCAAATCTATAAAGAGAATTTACCTTTACTACCTGTGTCGGGTTATCAAGACCAGGAGGTTCTTCAATAGGTAATGCATTAAGATCATAAGTTTCTTCAACAGGCGGTAGATTAAGACCATGTATTTCTTCAATAGGAGGTAAATTCTTAACATCTTCAGCTTTAATACCTTTTTCTTTCATAGATTTCTTTGCCTCTTGCATATCTTCAGGACAGAGAAATAAAACACCTCTCTTCTTCAGAGTTGGTTTAGAAATAGGATCAATAATTGGTTCAGGGGCTGGCTCAGGAGGTGCCCAATTATTTTCATTTGTCAACATATTATTCAATAGAATTTCAGCTTCATCCGGTGTTCTTTCCCTGAAAATAGAACCAGCACAACTATCCAGGTAATCTCTGGAAGAATCGGTTAGTCCATTATAAAAGATATCAAGTATTTCATTTTTCTTAAGAGGATGATCAGGTAAAGCATTAAGTAACTTGAGAACCTCCCCCAAGCTTGTGGGAGACTCTCTTCTTCAATTTGCACAAAGTTGTATATTTCCCTTAAAGTAGCTTGTTTCTTATGAGCAGGGAAATATTTAGCAGAGAAGTGATAAATCATATCCTGGGGAGTACGCACACAACCAGGATCAAGAGAATTAAACCATATCTTAGCATCACCCTTTAATGAGAACGGAAATATTTTAAGGATATAAAAGTAGCGAGATCTCTCATCATTAGTGAACATGGTGGCTATATCGTTTAATTTAGTAAGATGTGCCACAACAATTTCAGATTCATAGCCATGAAAAGGATCAGATTCAACCAAAGTAATTATATCAGGATAAACAGAGAATTCATAATCCTTATCGGCAACACAAATAGATGAAGTAGCAAAAGCAGGGTCAGGCCTCATTTTATCCCTAAGAGATTCCTTATTCCATTCAGCTAATAACCTCTTGAGTTTATATCTATCCTTGCTAGCTAAAATAGCAGCAGAAGCTTCCATATTAAAAATATAACCCTCAGGAATAACAGGCCTATCTTTATCATCACTTTCATCATTATAATCAGTATTAATAATTTCTTTCTCTCTAGCCCAAGCAATTTTTTCATCAAGAAATTCACTGAGGGACACAGTAGTATCAAGCATAGAAGTGGTTTCATCATAAGTATCATGCATAGCAGAAGTGGCATCATCAATAACATGCGACATATCAGAACGAATAGCAGAAGCAGGTTTAGGTGTCGCAAGCTTACTCAAAATAGAAGGTGAATCAAGTGCGAGCTAGATGGCAGTTCCTTACCTCCCCTCGTAGTTGAGGGATAAATTGTTGTCTTAGCGTCTTTCAAGTTCTTCATAGTGTCCAGCAGATATAAATCCCAAGTGACTCAAAGAATAGAGCTATGCTCCCTGGCAACGGCGCCAGAAATTAGTCTTGATAACCCACAAGTGTAGGGGATCGCAACAGCTTTTGAGAGTTGAGTATTCAACCCAAATTTATTGATTCGGCACAAGGGGAGCCAAAGAATATTCTCAAGTATTAGCACTTGAGTTGTCAATTCAACCACACCTGGATAACTTAATATCTGCAGCAAAGTGTTTAGTAGCAAAGTAATATGATAGTAGTGAAGGAAATATGCCCTAGAGGCAATAATAAAGTTACTATTTACTTCCTTATTTCATGATAAATGTTTATTATTCATGCTAGAATTGTATTAACCGGAAACATAATACTTGTGTGAATACAAACAAATAGAGTGTCACTAGTATGCCTCTACTTGACTAGCTCGTTGATCAAAGATGGTTATGTTTCCTAGCCATAGACATGAGTTGTCATTTGATTAACAGGATCACATCATTAGGAGAATGATGTGATTGACTTGACCCATTCTGTTAGCTTAGCACACGATTGTTTAGTATTCTGCTATTGCTTTCTTCATGACTTATACATGTTCCTATGACTATGAGATTATGCAACTTCCGTTTACCGGAGGAACACTTTGTGTGCTACCAAATGTCACAACGTAACTGGGTGATTATAAAGGTGCTCTACAGGTGTCTCCGAAGGTACTTGTTGGGTTGGCGTATTTCGAGATTAGGATTTGTCACTCCGATTGTCGTAGAGGTACTCTCTGGGCCCACTCAGTAATGCACATCACTATAAGCCTTGCAAGCATTGTAACTAATGAGTTAGTTGCGGGATGGTGTATTACGGAACGAGTAAAGAGACTTGCCGGTAACGAGATTGAACTAGGTATTGAGATACCGACGATCGAATCTCGGGCAAGTAACATACCGATGACAAAGGGAACAACGTATATTGTTATGCGGTTTGTCCGATAAAGATCTTCGTAGAATATGTGGGAGCCAATATGAGCATCCAGGTTCCGCTATTGGTTATTGACCGGAGACGTGTCTCGGTCATGTCTACATTGTTCTCGAACCCGTAGGGTCCGCACGCTTAAAGTTCGATGACGGTTATATTATGAGTTTATGTGTTTTGATGTATCGAAGGTAGTTCGGAGTCCCGGATGAGATCGGGGACATGACGAGGAGTCTCGAAATGGTCGAGACGTAAAGATCGATATATTGGACGACTATATTCGGACATCGAAAAGGTTCCGAGTGATTCGGATATTTTTCGGAGTACCGGAGAGTTACGGGAATTCGCCGGGGAGTATATGGGCCTTATTGGGCTTTAGGGGAAAGAGAGAGGAGAGGCTGCCCCCCCCCCAAGGCCTAGTCCGAATTGGACTAGGGGGAGGGGCTGCGCCCCCTCCTTCCTTCTCTTCTATCTCCCCTTTTCTTGACTCCTACTCCTACTACTTGGAAGGGGGGAATCCTACTCCCGGTGGGAGTAGGACTCCTCCTAGGGCGCGCCATAGAGAGGGCCGGCCCTCCCCCTCCTTCACTCCTTTATATACGGGAAGGGGGCACCCCTTGGAGACACAACAATTGATCATTGATCTCTTAGCCGTGTGCGGTGCCCCCCTCCACTAGAATCCACCTTGATAATATCGTAGCAATGCTTAGGCGAAGCCCTGCGTCGGTAGAACATCATCATCGTTACCACGCCGTCGTGCTGACGAAACTCTTCCTCAAAACTCGGCTGGATCGGAGTTCGAGGGACGTCATCGAGCTGAACGTATGCTGAACTCGGAGGTGCCGTGCGTTCGGTACTTGATCGGTCGGATCATGAAGACGTACGACTACATCAACCGCGTTGTGCTAACGCTACCGCTTTCGGTCTACGAGGGTACGTGGACAACACTCTCCCCTCTCGTTGCTATGCATCACCATGATCCTGTGTGTGCGTAGGATTTTTTTTGAAATTACTACGTTCCCCAACAAGTAGTGGTAACGGTAATAAAAGGTAGCGGAAGCAATTGAACATGTACATGATTAGATCGTGTTTATTGCAATACATTTATTCATTTAAGTCAGACAATAATTGTTGTTCTGTTTACATGAATAAAACCTTCTATGGTCATACACCCAATGAAAATGGTTTTTTGGATCTCGATTGTAGTGATACACATATTCATAATATTGAAGCCAAAAGATGCAAAGTTAATAATGATAGTGCAACTTATTTGTGGGACTGCCGTTTAGGTCATATTGGTGTAAAGCGCATGAAGAAACTCCATGCTGATGGAATTTTGGAATCACTTGATGCTTGCTAACCATGCCTTATGGGCAAGATGACTAAAACTCCTCTCTGGAACAATGGAGCAAGCAACTGACTTATTGGAAATAATACATACTGATGTATGCAATCCGATGAGTGTTGAGGCTCGCGGCAGGTATCATTATTTTCTGACCTTCACAGATGATTTGAGCAGATATGGGTATATCTACTTGATGAAACACAAGTCTGAAACATTTGAAAAGTTCAAAGAATTTCAGAGTGAAGTGGAGAATCATCGTAACAAAAATAAAAGTTTCTACGATATGATCGCAGAGGTAAAATATTTGAGTTACGAGTTTGGCCTTCAATTAAAACAATGTGGAATAGTTTCATAAACTCCTGCCACCTGGAACACCACAGCATAATGGTGTGTCCGAACGTCATAACCGTACTTTATTGGATATAGTGCAATCTATGATGTCTCTTACCGATTTACCACTATTGTTCTGGGTTATGCATTAGAGACAACTGCATTCACATTAAATAGGGCACCGTCTAATCCGTTGAGACGAAACCGTATGAATATGGTTTGGCAAGAAACCTAAGCTGTCGTTTCTTAAAGTTTGGGGTTGCGATGCTTATGTGAAAAAGTTTCATCATGATAAGCTCAAACCCAAATCGGAAAAGTGGGTTTTCATAGGATACCCAAAAGTTACTGTTGGGTACACCTTATATCACAGATCCGAAGGCAAGATATTCGTTGCTAAGAATGGATCCTTTCTAGAGAAGGAGTTTCTCTCGAAATAAGTGAGTGGGAGGAAAGTAGAACTTGATGAGGTAACTGTACTTTCTCCCTTATTCGAAAGTAGTTCATAACAGAAATCTGTTCCTCTGACTCCTACACCAATTAGTGAGGAAGCTAATGACGATGATCATGTAACTTCAGATCAAGTTACTACCAAACCTCGTAGGTCAACCAGAGTGAGATCCACACCAGAGTGATACGGTAATCCTATTTTGGAGGTCATGTTACTTGACCAAGATGAACCTACGAACTATGAGGAAGAGATGATGAGCCCAGATTCCGCGAAATGGCTTGAGGACATGAAATCTGAGATGAGATCCATGTATGAGAACAAAGTGTGGACTTTGGTTGACTTGCCCGATGATCGCCAAGCCATAGAAAATAAATGGATCTTCAAGAGGAAGACGGACGCTGATAGTAGTGTTACTATCTACAAAGCTAGAATTGTCGCAAAAAGGTTTTCGACAAGTTCAAGGTGTTGACTATGATGAGATTTTCTCACTCATAGAGATGCTTAAGTCTGTCTGGATCATGTTAGCAATTGCCGCATTTTATGAAATCTGGCAAATGGATAAACAAAACTGCATTCCTTAATGGATTTATTAAAGAAGAGTTGTATATGATGCAACCAGAAGGTTTTGCCAATCCTAAAG
Source organism: Aegilops bicornis (assembly GCA_021605145.1). Taxonomy (NCBI): domain Eukaryota; kingdom Viridiplantae; phylum Streptophyta; class Magnoliopsida; order Poales; family Poaceae; genus Aegilops; species Aegilops bicornis. The sequence continues at coordinate 476,043,493 of CM038672.1, read as the reverse complement.
GTGCTAACAAAATATGCATGCTCCAGCGATCCATCTATGGACTGGTGCAAGCATCTCAGAGTTGGAATATACGCTTTGATGAGTTGATCAAAGCATATAGTTTTATACAGACTTGCGGTGAAGCCTGTATTTACAAGAAAGTGAGCGGGAGCACTACAACATTTCTGATAAGCATATGTGAATGACATATTGTTGATCGAAAATAATGTAGAATTATTGTGCAAAGCATAAAGGAGTGTTTGAAAGGAGTTTTTCAAGGAAAGACCTCGGTGAAGCTGCTTGCATATTGAGCATCAAGATCTATAGAGATAGATCAAAACGCTTGATAAGTTTTTTCAATGAGTACATACCTTGACAAGATTTTGAAGTAGTTCAAAATGGAACAATCAAAGAAAGAGTTCTTACCTGTATTACAAGGTGTGAAATTGAGTTAGACTCAAAGCCCGACCACGGCAGAAGATAGAAAGAGAATGAAAGTCATTCCTTATGCCTCAGCCATAGGTTCTATAAAGTATGCCATGCTGTGTACCAGATCTATTGTATACCCTACACTGATTTTGACAAGGGAGTACAATAGTGATCTAGGAGTAGATCACTGGACAGCGGTCAAAATTATCCTTAGTGGAATAAGGATATGTTTCTCGATTATGGAGGTGACAAAAGGTTCGTCAGAAAGGGTTACGTCGATGCAAGTTTTGACAACGATCTAGATGACTCTAAGTCTTCATCCGGATAAATATTGAAAGTGGGAGCAATTAGCTAAAGTAGCTCCGCAAGAGCATTGTAGACATAGAAATTTGCAAAATACATACGGATCTGAATATGGCGGACCCGTTGACTAAACTTCTCTCACAAGCAAAACATGATCACACCTTAGTACTCTTTGGGTGTTAATCACATAGCGATGTGAACTAGATTATTGACTCTAGTAAACCCTTTGGGTGTTAGTCACATGAGAATGTGAACTATGGGTGTTAAGCACATGGTGATGTGAACTATTGATGTTAAATCACATGGCGATGTGATCTACATTACTGACTCTAGTGCAAGTGGGAGGCTGAAGGAAATATGCCCTAGAAGCAATAATAAAGTTATTATTTATTTCCTTATTTCATGATAAATGTTTATTATACATGCTAGAATTGTATTATCCGGAAACATAATACTTGTGTGAATACATAGACAAACAGAGTGTCACTAGTATGCCTCTACTTGACTAGCTCGTTGGTCAAAGATGGTTATGTTTCCTAGCCATAGACATAAGTTGTCATTTGATTAACGGGATCACATCATTAGGAGAATGATGTGATTGACTTGACCCATTCCGTTTGCTTAGCACACGATCGTTTAGTATTCTGCTATTGCTTTCTTCACGACTTATACATGTTCCTATGACTATGAGATTATGCAACTCCGTTTGGAGGAACACTTTGTGTGCTACCAAACGTCACAACGTAACTGGGTGATTATAAAGGTGCTCTACAGGTGTCTCCGAAGGTACTTGTTGGGTTTGACGTATTTCGAGATTAGGATTTGTCACTCCGATTATCAGAGAGGTATCTCTGGGCCCAATCAGTAATGCACATCACTATAAGCCTTGCAAGCATTGTAACTAATGAGTTAGTTGCGGGATGATGTATTACGAAACGAGTAAAGAGAGTTTCCGGTAACGATATTAAAATAGGTATTGAGATACTGACGATCGAATCTCGGGCAAGTAACATACCGATGACAAAGGGAACAACGTATGTTGTTATGCGGTTTGACCGATAAAGATCTTCGTAGAATATGTGGGAGCCAATACGAGCATCCAGGTTCCGCTATTGGTTATTGACCGGAGACGTGTCTCGGTCATGTCTACATTGTTATCGAACCCGTAGGGTCCGCACGCTTAAAGTTCCATGACGGTAATATTATGAGTTTATGTGTTTAGATGTATCGAAGGTAGTTCGGAGTCCCAGATGAGACCGGGGACATGACGAGGAGTCTCGAAATGGTCGAGACGCAAAGATCGATATATTGGACGACTATATTCGGACATCGGAAAGGTTCCGAGTGATTCGGGTATTTTTCGTAGTATCACAGAGTTACGGGAATTCGCCGGGGAGTATATGGGCCTTATTGGGCTTTAGGGGAAAGAGAGAGGAGAGGCTGGGCACCCCCCCCCCAAGGCCTAGTCCGAATTGGACTAGGGGGAGGGGCTGCGCCCCTCCTTCCTTCTCTTCTCTCTCCCCTTTCCTTGACTCCTACTCCTACTACTTGGAAGGGGGGAATCCTACTCCTGGTGGGAGTAGGACTCCTCCTAGGGCGTGCCATAGAGAGGGCCGGCCCTCCCTCCTCCACTCCTTTATATACGGGAGGGGCACCCTTGGAGACACAACAATTGATCATTGATCTCTTAGCCGTGTGCGGTGCCCCCCTCCACTAGAATCCACTTCGATAATATCGTAGCGGTGCTTAGGCGAAGCCCTGCGTCGGTAGAACATCGTCATCGTTACCACGCCGTCATGCTGATGAAACTCTCCCTCAAAACTCAGCTGGATCGGAGTTCGAGGGACGTCATCGAGCTGAACGTGTGCTGAACTCGGAGGTGCCGTGCGTTCGGTACTTGATCGGTCGGATCGTGAAGACGACGACTACATCAACCGCAGCAGTTAACGCTTCGCTTCGGTCTATGAGGGTACGTGGATAACACTCTCCCCTCTCGTTGCTATGCATCACCATTATCCTGTGTGTGCGTAGGATTTTTTTTGAAATTACTACGTTCCTCAACAAGTAGTGGTAATGGTAATAAAAGGTAACGGAAGCAAAAGTAATATTTTTGGTATTTTGTAGTGATTGTAAAAATAACAACGGGAAAGTAAATAAGCGAAAACCAGTATATGCAAAGCTCGTACGCATTGGATCGGTGATGGATAATTATGCCGGATGCGGTTCATCATGTAACAGTCATAAACTAGGGTGACACAGAACTAGCTCCAATTCATCAATGTAATGTAGGCATGCATTCTGAATATAGTCATACGTGCTTATGGAAAAGAACTTGCACGACATCTTTTGTCCTACCCTCCCGTGGCAGCGGGGTCCTAATGGAAACTAAGGGATATTAAGGCCTCCTTTTAATAGAGAACCGGAACAAAGCATTAGCACATAGTGAATACATGAACTCCTCAAACTATGGTCATCACCGGAGTGGTCCCGATTATTGTCACTTCGGGGTTGCCGGATCATAACACATAATAGGTGACTATAGACTTGCAAGATAGGATAAAGAACACACATATATTCATGAAAACATAATAGGTTCAGATCTGAAATCATGGCACTCGGGCCCTAGTGACAAGCATTAAGCATAGCAAAGTCATAGCAACATCAATCTCATAACATAGTGAATACTAGGGATCAAACCCTAACAAAACTAACTCGATTACATGATAGATCTCATCCAACCCATCACCGTCCAGCAAGCCTACGATGGAATTACTCACGCACGGCGGTGAGCATCATGAAATTGGTGATGGAGGATGGTTGATGATGACGACGGCGACGAATCCCCCTCTCCGGAGCCCCGAACGGACTCCAGATCAGCCCTCCCGAGAGGTTTTAGGGCTTGGCGGTGGCTCTGTATCGTAAAACGCGATGAGTTCTTCTCCTTGATTTGTTTCTCTCCGAAAGCAAATATATAGAGTTGGAGTTGGCGTCGGAGGAGCCTCAGGGGGCCCATGAGGTAGGGGGACGCGCCCTAGGGGGGGGGGGCGCCCCCACCCTCGTGGACAGGTGGTGGGCCCCCTGGTCTTCATCTTTTGTAATGATTTTTTATTATTTCTGAAAAGATGTTCCGTGAAGTTTCAGGTCATTCCGAGAAGTTTTGTTTCTGCACATAAATAACACTATGGCAATTCTGCTGAAAACAAATATTCGTCCGGGGTTAGTTCCATTTAAATCATGCAAGTTAGAGTCCAAAACAAGGGCAAAAGTGTTTGGAAAAGTAGATACGACGGAGACGTATCAAGTGGCAACTCACGTAAGCTCAATTGCTTCATCTTTTCATCATTTGCAAATGCTTCTTGTGTTTGCATTCTCATGCTCATACATATGTTGTTTGATAGACGGCGGTGGTGGCCACTTTGTATCACGAAACGGAGAAGAAGTCGTTTTCTTTTAGCCATCGTTGGATCATATTGAATGGAGTGCCAAAGTGGACACAACTTGTGGCCGATTTCAACGCCGGCAAGAAGAGGAATGATGGCTCAAGCTCCCACCAATCAATTGGGTTTGACGAGGAAGAGGATGATATTGTCGTTGAGAGTGGAAGAGCCACCGCGCCAAAGGATAACCGACAAGTCATGGGAAATAAGTGGGAGAAGGCAAGGGACTCCCATGACGCCGCGGCTACAAAATGTCCTCCACATGGACGGGCATTTTTCGGCGAGGGAGAACAAGAAAGAGGGAGAGGTAAAAGCTCATGTTGGATGCACAAAAGGAGAGGATGGATTGGGACCAGAAGAGGGCGGAGAAGAAGTTGTAAATTGAGAGGGAGAAGATCGAGCTGGAGAAGCAAGAGGCGGCGATCAAATGGGAGCTCGAGAAGGCCAAGACATTTGGAGAGATTGATCTTGAGAAGGAGAGGTTGCAACTCGCACGAGATGCAGATGACGTGAAGATCATGTTGGCAGACGAAACCTTCTTGAATGAGCATGCAAAGAAGTGGCTTGAGGCGAAGAAGGAGATCAACGAGCGTAGGGAGTACGAGGCAACGAGGGCGGCTACGGCAGCAGCAGAGCATGCGGCAAGAATGCAGGCGGAGTAGGACGCAAGGATGTCTTCGAAGCAGGAAGCATGGATGGCGTACGGCGAGTGATCCAACCAGCAAGCGAGACATCCGTCATGCTCGGACGTTGATTTCATTTTGGCATGTCTGGATTGTTGAGAACTATGATTTGCTTTGCTTTGTTGCGAACTATTGAATGACCATTTGTATCATATGCTCGACGTGTATGGATTGCATGGATTTGAGGCTCCGCATTTGAGGTATGTGGTTGTGCGGCAACCCACATGAGGGGCCGGCGGGCGCTAGCCATGGACGCGCCAGGACGCGCCCGTGGACATATAGGGGGGCAGATTTGGCTGTAGATGCACTTAGGGCATCTGTGACGTGGATGGGGCCACCCACAGACACGTGTGCATTTTCAATGTAGATCATCAAATCGACCTCCTCAAGTGTCCATGAATAGGTTTGAACGTCTCCATGGACAGCCGGTCCGGCAAAGGCTCTCCGGTTATCCCTCATTTTGGGATTGGGCGGGAGGGGGGGGGGTGGACCGTCCCGACTCCCCTAAAGCTCTCTCGAACAAATATGTGAGGACATGTTCAGATGTGTCAGCGAACAATGGTCACACGGAGGCCATCCAACATAGTTGACCAAATAAAAGCGGATATGAACTTTCTTCTACAATGCAAAAGTGGACACCAAGATAAAAAACTTAAAAGCTAAAAATACTCCTCCTCCCCATTGTAGCCGAGGCCCACTACCACCACCGCCAGAAGCATCGGTCTCGTCGTCGTTGGCGGTCGACGGCAACCACCGGAGCCGACGACGGATGTCGTTTGGGCACTGTTGTCGTGTTGGTCCATCACCTCGGTGGCGGCAGCCTAGAGCTCCTCGAAGATTCACTCTCGCCGTGTGTCGTTGGTGCAGACCTGGCAGCGCTCATGCTCGATGGTGCGGTGGTTGTGCCCAGACATGAGTACCGTCGGGTTGTCGTCGAGGATGCCCAGGCTCGCAAGGAGATCCACCAAAATTGTGACATTCACATGCTTTGCTTCGATGAGCAGAAGCACGACCTCTATCTAACGTTCTGTAGGATTGGAGAAGATAGGTCTAGAGGGGGGTGAATAGACTCTGAACCAACCAAAGGTGCAGTTTTTAGTTTCCTTGAAACTTAGGCAGATTTTGGCACTAGTTAAGATATCACCAAGACTTCCTACGCATGCATATCTAGAGAAAGGGCAGCGGAAATAATACAACATGCAATTGTGCAGAAAGTAAAGGGATAGAGATGAAAGGTCAAACACAATGAAGATACTGTGATTCTTGGCGTGGTTATGATAGGTGGTGGTGTCAGATCTTACCCTAACTCGACGAAGATCCGCTACGTCGGTGGAGAATCCCATTGACGGTGAAGGAATTGGATGGCGGGGCGCGCCGGAGACAATGACGATGATTCAAAGACCATGGGCGACGACAGCAACGGGGTACGGGAGCGAAACAGCTGAAGAACTTTTCAATGTAAGGTCTGCGCGATATATATACCCTTGTGCTGTCGGTAGTATCAAACGAAAGATATCGGTTCCACCGAGATGCATAACTGCCGGTGATAGAGAGCACCAGTGACAGCGAGATTTTCATATCGGTCTTGCTGAAATGGAAGTTTGGATAAGTCTAAATGAAATCGGTGTGACTGAATGGGAGTGAGTTGGTCTAACTGAAATTCATTTAGAAGGTTTTGGAGCAATATCTCTAAGCATTTGAGCAACAAACTCATCATCAGTACCTTATCCCCTTTTAGTAGTATTGGCTTTCCTATAGGACTCAATGTGATCTCGAATCACTTAACCAAAAATGTAGAGTCTTGAAGCTTTGCCAATTCTTGTTCTTAGCATTTTGAGGGGTCCACGTCCACTAGTCCTTACCATGCCAATCATTGATCTTCTTTGAAATCTATTATCAATGAATATTAGATCAATGACTTGTATGTTGTTATTAATTACCAAAACCACCCGGAGATTAGTTGCACTTTCACGTTTTCTCTATCCCTTATAATCTCTCAATGGAATTTCCATCTCTCGATTCAATCAATCAAGTAAGTCTGTATTTTGGCATCGAGAGACAAAAGCAATCTTGTTATTATACATTCTAGGCTCGTCAAGTTTAACTCAAGTAATCTGCATGTGTAAAACTGATTTACAACCGTTGTATATGAACGTAGAGTCTATCACACCCGATCATCACGAGGTACTTCGTAAGGATGAACTTTTGCACTGGTGCATACTTAGGGAGAACACTTATATCTTGAAATTTAGTGAAGGGATCATCTTATAATGCTACCATCGTCCTATGCAAAATAAGATGCATAAAAGGATAAACATCACATGCAATCAATATGTGACATGATATGGTCATTACATCTTGTCCTTTTGATCTCCATATCCAAAGCACCAACATGATCTCCATCGTCACTAGCATGACACCATGATCTCCATCATCGTGTCGTCACATGGTTTTCTCGCCAACTATTGCTAACACATAGCGATAAAGTAAAGCAATTACATGGCGTTTAATAATTGACACGCAGGTCATACAATAAATTAAAGACAACCCTATGACTCCTGCCGGTTGTCGTACTCTTCTACATGCAAGTCACGAACCTATTACAAAACATGATCATCTCATACATCAACATGTATCACATCACGTTTTGGCCATACCACATCACAACATGCCCTGCAAAAACAAGTTAGACATCCTCTACTTTGTTGTTGCAATTTTTACGTGACTGCTAGGGCAAACTATAAGAACCGTTCTTATCTACGCAATACTACAACGGTGGTATACAAGTTTCCTTTTAACCTTCTACAAGGACCGCCCTCGTCAATCAGATTCAACTAAAGTAGGAGAGACATACATCCGCAAAGCCACTTTTATGCAATACAATTTGCATGTCAAACAGTGGAACCGGTGTCATGTGCATGGACATGTAAGGTTGGTCTGAGCTGCTTCATCCCACAATACCGCCTAATCCAAATAAGACAAGGGAAGTAAGCAATCTGAACATCAACACCCACAACGACTTTGTGTTCTACTCGTGCATATACATCTACGCATAGACCTAGCACATGATGCCACTGATGGGGAACGAAGCATGTAAACCAAAAAATTTCCTATGAACACCCAAGATCTAATCTAGGAGATGTATAGCAATGAGAGGGGAGTGTGTCTACATACCCTTATAGACCGAAAGCGTTAGCATCGTAACACGTTTGATGTAGTCGTACTCTTCACGATCCAATCCGATCTAGTGCCGAACAGACGACACCTCTGAGATTAGCACACGTTCAGCTCGATGGCTCTCTCCTTCTTGATCCAGCAAGTAAGAGAGAGGAGGTACATGAGATCAGAACCAGCACGGCAGTATGGTGGTGGTGGTGGCAGCAGAATTCTCGCAGGGCTTCGCCAAGCGCGTAGCGGAGGAACGTGGAAGGAGTTGGGAGAGACAATGGGCAAGGGTGAAGGGGGTGGCTGCCCCCATGTGCCTCCCCCCTCTATATATAGGCTAGGGGGCAGGGGAGGGCATCCAAAACCCTCCTAGTGCCGGCCACATGGAGAAATCCCTTTAAACTTGGAGGTAACATCTTATCTATAGATTCAACCCTTTAAATTTAGAGATAAGACCTTATCTCTAGATTTAAAAAACACGTGCCTTGGGGAATGGTATGGCCAGCCCATGTGGGCTGTAGGCCCACCCTCGGTCCATGTGGGCCCTTCCCGGATCGTTGGGCCCCATGGTGGAACCCCTAGAACCTTCTAGATCCTTCCCGGTACAATACCAAAAAAACCGAACTTTTTCTGGAACCCAAAATATGACTTCCCATATATAAATATTTACCTCCGGCCATTCCGGAGCTCCTCATGATATCCTGGATCCCACCCCGGACTCCGAATAACCTTCGTACTTTCTGCTATTATTATCTCATTACTACCCTAGCACTATCGAACATTAAGCGTGCGACACTATGGGTTCGGAACATGCAGACATGACCGAGACTCCTCTCCGGTCAATAACCAATAGCGGGTCCTGGATACCCATATTGGAAACCTACATATTCAATGAAGATCTTTATCAGTCTAACCACGATGTCGAGGATTCAGTTAATCCCACATGCAATTCCCTTTAGTCCGGTGATATGTTACCTGCCCGGGATTCGATCGTCGGTTCTCCATACCTAGTTCAATCTCGTTACTGGCAAGTCTCTTTACTCATTCCGTCATACAAGATCCCATGACTAAACTCATTAGGCACATGAAGCTTCTTATGATGTTGTATTACCGAGAGGGCCCAGAGATATCTCTCCGTCAAAGGGAGTGACAAATCCCAGTCTCGATCCATGCAACCCAACGGACACCTTCGTAGATACTTGTAGATCACCTTTATGATCACCCAGTTATGAAGTGACGTTTGATAGTAGACAAGGCATTCTCCGGTATCTGGGACTGGCATGATCTCATGGTCTAAGGAACTGATACTTGACATGAAGAAAGCTGTAGCAAATAACTAAACAATCTGATGATAAGCTTACGGTTGGGTCTGTCCATCACATCATTCTCCTAATGATGTGATCCGTTATCAAATGACAACTCATGTCCATGGTTAGGAAACCTTAACCATCATTGATCAATGGGCTAGGCTAGTAGAGGCTTACTAGGGACACAGTGTAGTTTATGTTTTCACACATCTGTTCAAGTTTCCGGTCAAAAAAATTCTAGCATGAACAATAAACATTTATCAAGAACGGGAAATATGATAATAACCAATTTATATTGTTTCTAGGGAATATTTCGAACACCATCACCTCGTCTCTGAAGCACATAGGGTGGGAAACTCCTTGGACGTTGGCTACAACACGAGCGTTGAACGTTGTCAGGGTTCGATTGCGCGTATAATCACGCGGGGCCCCATTCTTGGCTACCCAAGCAAGGTATCCTTCATGTCTTGTAGGTGGGTGCTCCCTGGACTTGTACATCGATCATGATGGAGCAGCTGGTTGTTTGCCTTGTAGGTCATTTTTACGAGTCAGTTGAGATGGATTTACTCCTCCACGGCGTCGGGGGACCTCGGGAGGGTCCTTGTATCCGCCAGCTAGCCTGTGTCGGTCCCAAGGAGGGCGGTCGGGTTTCTCGGCCCAACCGTGATTTGATAGCATGCTGCCATCAGCCTCCTCGTCTAACTTTGGGAGTAAATTTCTCCGGGGGTAGAATTTGTTAGCCTCGTTCTTCGCAAGCTTGTCCCCAAGTTCCTGCTCGGCCTGGAGGAGTCCGACTCAACTATCATTTGGCTGATCCTGCTCGGACTTCAAATTGTTGGGTCTTCTACTTAACGCTCTTGGTCATCTTCGACAATCACTTGTGGTAGACTTCGAAATGGGGTGGCTCGAGGGGCTCCTCAAAGACGCCAAATTCATTAGGGCCAAGCTTCTATCTTCCTTAGATTCGGGTAGTGGTCTGCATCCTCGGGATCCTCGTCGTCCCTATCATCGCAACTGTTATTCCCGTTGTCGATGTTGTCACCATGTTCTCGCCATTGTCGGCGCCGTTTAGAGTGGTGCCATCGTTGACGGTGTCACTGTTTCTCGTGCCGCCGTTGTGAGTGCCACTTTTACGGTGGCCCTTTGCAATAGATTTTTTTAAAGAAAATATTGTATAGTACTCCTTGTAAACTAATACTCTCTCCGTTCTGAAATAAGTGACTCAACTTTGTACTAGCTTTGTACTAAAGTTAGTACAAAGTTGAGTCACTTATTTTGGGATGGATGGAGTATAAGCTTGTCTGGTTACTTGCAGCTCTGGCGGCCGCTTAGCCGCCCTCGGGACCGGGACGCCATCTCCGCCTTCATCGCCGACCTCCGCTCGATGGCCGTCCGTCTGTCGCCGCCTCCTACTGAGCCTGATTAGTCGTGTGTTGCTATCCAGCTCCGGCTACGGCCTTGGCCCTGGCTGAGCTGTCTTTTTATGTTGTGTTGCGTTTCTCGGCTTGTTGAGCTGTGTCCTCAGCAGAACCTCTGGACCTTATTTGTGCGACTTGGGTGTGTGTGTTGAACTAGTCTTGTATGTGCTCCTGGCGGTTTGCTTTATTTATAAAGCGGGGCGAAAGCCTTTTTCGGTATAAGCTTGTTTAGATCATTTTTTAGTGATATATACAGCGCGCCTTCGGCTCGTTTGAGTGCTTGTAGTCGTCGTTGGTGGTCTATGGATCTGGATATAATTTTTATTATTTATAGTGTTCGTTGTACTATCATGGTTGAAGATGAATAGATCGGAAGTCTTTTTGGCAAAAAAATAAATTAGGTTACAGATAAGGAGTGCATTATTTCTTTGGTGCACGAGTGTTTGAGAATTGGAGTTTTGGAGCGCACAGGCGTATACGGTGCGGGCGATGACGCGTCGGCCAGTTAGCCCGACAGAAAAATCGGGCGACACGTGGCCGTCCACAAGTATTGTCTAATGATTTGGTCCAATAATTGGGCACGCAAATGATTTGCGCCAGTGGCAACCTGTCCAGAACTCGCCCCTCTACCGTCCTGGCTGCTGTATTAATCTCCAGGTCTCGACCTCCTGGTCATGGAACAGTCTAGCGGGATCCCGATCCATGGTCACGGCGTCCCAACGGAAACGTTTTTCCTCATTCATTTTTACCGGAACAGTGAATCATACGGAAAAAGCGGGCGAGCTAGATATCGTGTTTGACAATTTCTCATCTGGAAATTCGACAAGTGTTTTGAACCGGAAGTCGTGTCGAATGAAGCAAGAGGAGCGAACCACTCCCAAGCAGAAGAGAAGTTGGGAAGAACAAATCCGTTGTTCAAATGGAGGAAGAAGGCAAGAGGCCCAAGTTTGCTGCGCGTACACAGCCACATGAGGCCCCCCTTTTGCATCTCCTCTGATCCAACCATTTCCAGATTTTTGCCACCCATATATAATCTTGCCAATCTCGGTATTATCCCGTTGGATATCCCAACAGTACTATTTACCACCAATCAAACCATGAATGAGTCATGTACCTCTTGCCATTGGTCTAATTACTCCAATTTTTTCACCATTTCTGCCTTCTTTTCAGGAAATTTGTGACTAGCATTTCATCGTTTTGGAGCGGTAGTTTTGTCTCGACCGCTATTTGCTCCGTTCTTTCTTTGGATCATTCGGTCACAGCTGTCACGGTGCCCGTTTTCCATGGAACAGGTCTGGCGTTCACGTTATTTGCCTCAGGCCACACGTCACGAGCAATGTCACGGTCTCCTCCATTAACCCGTTGAACAACTCTTCCTCATCATCATTAATTAAATATACAATGGATCATGTGTATACGCATGGTTATCGTGCGAAGCATTCTCTTCTTCTCTAGAAAGAAAAATATAGTAACATGACAGCCATTTCCCCTCACCTCTCCCCTCCTGCAAGAAATAAGAAACGAACACCCTGTCCTGTCCTCTCCGGGCAGAGACGGGTTCTTCACGAGCAACAACGGACGGAGGGGGTAATTCAGGGGCCACGAAATGATGAAAATGAAAAATGTCTGCCCCCACAGTTTGATAGGGCCCGACCAATCATGGGGCTACAGCTGGGGTGCACTGCCCTTGGAGGCTATTAACAACCGCGCTCGCCCAATTAACTAGTGCTGACGGGCTGCTAATCCCGACCGGAGACCCCTATTTAAGCCCGCCCCCTCCCTTCCTCTCCTCCTCCCCCCACTCCCGCTCTCCCTCTCTCTGTCTCCATACGCCCCGCCTCTTGAGCGCGCTCTTGAAGGAAGGCTCGAGCTCGAGACCTCTGCCTTCTGCTCTCCTCGGCTCTGCATCCGCGAGAGCTGTTGCATTGCTGCTGCAGCTCGCGAGCGCCCGGGTCGTTTGTAGGTATGGTCCTGTTCTTTGGCCGCGGATTCATGGCAAATGTGGCTCCGTTCACAGCTCTGATGATGAACCGCGTGCGTGTCAGTAACAATGGGGAAATGATCCGGGGGTTTAATAGATTAAAATCTGGAGTGTGTATATGATAAAATTGATGGGACTAGGCATACGGTTGAATTTACCCGGAGAAGTAATCGAACGGCCTGCTGATTGTTGATCCTTTGTGCAGTTCTTTTCACCGCACCGCAGCCCGGATCATGGAGTTCGACGAGCGGTGCCTCAAGGTCCAGGACCCCAAATTTGACTGTCTCCTCTTCGGTAACTACCTGTTCTCTGCAGAATGCCACTCGCCATTTATTCTCTTATTTGTTTATATCTTTGTGTTTCCTCCTCTCACAACTCTGTTTTTTTTTTTACTGAATGAATGAATGCACAAGTTCTGATCATGTTTCTCTGCTGCAGACCTGGACGACACTCTGTACCCACTGAGCTCGGGGATCTCATCACACGTCAAGACCAACATTGAAGGTAAGGCCCCTTACCTCTCCTGCTGCTTCTTATCTCCTCTCGTTTCTCAGTGTGCGAATCTGTTAAACTGAATGCATGTTTTGCCATTCTCTATATAGCTTACATGGTTGAGAAGCTGGGTATTGATGAGAGCAAGATCGAAAACCTTGGCAACCTGCTGTACAAGAACTATGGCACGACGATGGCGGGCCTCAGGGCAATTGGCTACAACTTCGACTACGATGAGTACCATAGGTACGTACACACATGAGCACACCGAACCATCTTCTCCTACGTGTGTGTGTGTCGATTCTTTGTGGTACTCTGCTCTAACATCTTCCTGTATTTCCTGCTTGCCTCTCACAGCTTTGTCCATGGAAGACTGCCCTACGACAACATCAAGCCTGACCCCGTTCTCAAGCAGATTCTCAAGAACATGCGCATCCGCAAGCTCGTACGTCCCCTTCCCATGCTGATGAAACTTCATACTCCTCCGAGTTAATGGCTAATTAATGGGCTCCTGACACGTGTGTTTGTATCAGATTTTCACCAACGGTGACATGATCCATGCCGTGCGAGCCCTCAAGAGGCTGGGCCTGGAGGACTGCTTCGAGGGGATCATCTGCTTCGAGACCCTGAACCCGCCGTGCCTGCTGACGCCGTGCGACCAGGCGCCCGAGATCTTCGACATCGCCGGCCACTTCGCCGGGTTAGGCAGCGCCGACGACCTGCCCAGGACCCCCGTCCTATGCAAGCCCAACGTGGGCGCCATGGAGGCGGCCCTCAGGATCGCCAACGTCAACCCTTACAAGGCGGTAAGTCGTCACAGTTTCATCAGTTACCAGAAGCTTCGAATATTTACTTGCAGCATTTCAGTTTTGTGGTTGACCGTCAGCTAACGAAAACTCGCTTGCTTACCGCAGATTTTCTTCGACGACAGCGTGCGCAACATTCAGGCAGGCAAGCGAATCGGCCTCCACACGGTGCTGGTTGGCACGTCGCAGCGGGTGAAGGGCGCGGATCACGCGCTGGAGAGCATCCACAACATCCGGGAGGCGCTGCCGGAGCTGTGGGAGGAGGCCGAGAAGACGGAGGACGTGCTCTACTCGGACCGCGTGGCGATCGAGACCTCGGTGACCGCGTAGACGCCGCTGGCTCCCGGTGCACCTTCAGTCTGATACCCCAAGCGCAACCCGATTCGACCCCAGCTTGCCGGACAGGTGATCTTCACGTGGAATGCTCTTCAACATTGGCCGGGAAAAACAGTATCCATCACGAGGAGAGGAGGGGGAGTTCAGAAAGTCAGGAATTAATGCAGCATGCACACCATGCCGGGCCGGTCCTAATATATGTATATGTATGTGTCGATCAGATCTTTGCTTGTAAATTACTAGTACTACTAGTAGGAGGAATGAATAATAAAGAAAAACGGGGGTTACTTGTACGCGAGTTATTCGTATTTAGCTGAAGCAATAAATCAAGGACTTGGCCAGATGAACATGCATGTCTCCTCCTCTGAATAAGCGAAGGTCTGAAACACTACACTGGGGTCTGTGTTGCATGCATCGATTGATGTAGAGGCCGAGGGTATTCCTCCTTTTTCAAAAAAAAAAAGAAAAAAAAAACTACTCTGGGTCTCTCACTTTGCTCTCATTTCTCCTGTAACTTGATCTTGATGCCAAATCCTTGGGAGATTGGGGATATTCCGCGTGGTTGGCAGTAGCCGTAGCATACGTCGTGATACGCCAAAAGCCACCACTACTTTTTTTTTGAGCCTGGCCACCACTACTTATTTGTGCCTTTGGCTTGCAAGCTTTTGCTACTTGGACTTGGAAAGCATCCGTGTACACGCATAATAAAGAAAAAAAAAAGGAAGGGACCGTGCGTGAAGCATGTGAAAGCCTCCAGGTCATGGGCTGTTAGGGTCACTCGCAGACTTTGGATGCTAGACTACAAACCGGACGTGACACAACCGGAGGAAAATACGGGGGGTTTAAGTATGGGTTACGCTGTAATTACCTGGTTTCTGGTAAGTCAACATCGTCTTATGTATGTGGACCAAGCTTGCAAGCCAGAAGATGAGGAGGGAGAAGGGTGAGTACGACTGAAATTACATGATGGCTCCAGCGGAATAATTAATTAATTAATTAAAAATGGTTTGTTGATGCTGTGATCAAGAAAGTTTTAGCGTGCGGAGAAGAGCCCAAGGGGCCTAGATAGATCCTACTTTCCCTTCTTCCTTGTGATGTTAGGGAATCAGACAAGAGCTAGCGCCCGTACTAGTTATAATGGGGAAATGACATGATTGACGAGACCTCCAGTGTCATCTAGTTGTTAAGTTTAGGACCGGGAGCTTAAAAGAGGCAAATATTCAGTGTGCAAGTTGCGCAGCAAGACAAAGCCACAGAAACGTCACAACATCAAGGGCGCTTTCCGGTGATACTTACCGGAGCCACTCCTCCGATTTTATACTCCTCGCCAGGCTTATCGGCCAATGGTTAACGGCGACCTGGCGCTAGTGAACAAGCTTGAGAACAACGCGAGGCTGCCCAGTGACATCAGGAGAAATGACAAACGGGATGGGGCCGTCTATGTTCATTTCATTACCTCCCTCCGTTAGCCTTCCGATTAGCAGGAAGGAGTAGGGATTAACATATCATGTCAACAACGAGCCGAGTTTCTTAGCAGTTTTCTAGCATCAGCGTGAATCACATGAAATACTAGTAGTATGGAAAGCGGCTCATGAGGTCCCCCTCATTGACTTAGCGCAATAGCTGTATTAATTAGTCGTCATGAGGGTTTCCTAAAAGAAAATTAGTCATGAGGGTTCACAAGTCGCTTCATGGACCGCTCGATTTATTTCAGTTTGTTGCTCGATCGTTTTTTTTAAAGAATTTTTCATTCATATCACGAATCAGTACAAAGAAGTTGACCCTTTCAAACATACTGAAACACAAACACAAAGGACCATGAACATCTAGAGTACTCTAAGACAACCATAACACAAGAAGATCTCCAGAAGATCGCCATCATCATCCTCGAATCTTGAGAGAAGACCCTTGCACGAAGGATGTGCAACCAGCCGCAAGGTGTCATCATCTTCGACCACGGTACAATTGCCGCCAGCCGCTTCCTCCTTTCTTGACACCGGCCAATGAAAGGGCATGGACATCAATCCAACACACCGCAATGAAAGCCGCCATCTTTGGCTTTGAGTACATGAAAAGTGTCCTTCCTAAGGAAGAGAACTCGAGTCATCCGACCGATCCAAGATCGCTGGCCGGGCCATCCGCCGGACAAAGCAGGATCTCCCACCAAAGATCAGCAGAGGAAGGAGAAGAACAACAACAACAAATCATACCAACAAGGAAGAAGAAGGGTCTTCGTCTCCCTGCATCCATCGCCCATCTGAGGACCCAAACGGCCAGTGCCGATGGATCACCAGCCACCATAGCCCGCGACCTCGACGAGATCCGGGGATCCCCAACCCTGCTGGCTCCTAGACGAAGGCAAAAGCCTCGCCTGACCACGAACGGAGCCCGAAGAAACTTATTCCAACGCGACACCACCGCAACGGCCTCGGCAGCGTCTCCCTCAACCCTAACCCTACCACACACCCGAGGTTCCCCCTCCCTCCTGCCGCCAGAGCGGCCGACGGAGAGAGAGGGAACTGGCGGCGTCACCGGCGGCGCGCTAGGGAACCCTCGTCGCCTCCCTTGCTCGATCGTTGCTCAAATTAATACGATTGCCTCCGTTTCCAAAAATAAATAAATAATAAACGAGCTTGAAGGGACAGGAACAGGAACCACCCGCGGCCCTGAATTGAGCCGTGGCGACTAGGGAGTCCCGTGATGACAGCTTAGCTGCGAGAAACATTTCTTTTCTGGCATGAAAAGTTATGTCACCGTTGAACTGTTCACGTTCATCAGGCATTGAGCCAACGGAAAAGAAACGTTTTGGGGTAGTGATATACTACTACATACGCACAGTTGACATGGATTGGACGACTCACACTCGCGACCAGAATGGCAAGAAACGCTTTCGTGTAAGATGGACACTGATTCATGGCTTTGCTCTTCTCATGTCTCCACTTTGTTGTTTCTTCATGTTTAGCTGTCAGGCACTCGGCTTTCCCTTTGTCGAGATCGATCCCTTTGTTATCCGAAATCCATTTTCCCCCTTGTGATCGTTTATGATTCGACGAAATGCGTTGATGGCTTCCTCGACCAACACTCAAGCTTTATTATACAATCTCATCAGTCGTCACCAATGTTTTAAATAGCGTCGGGCCTCCAAATCAGCTATAATGCGCTATAATTTATTATGCGCTATTTAATCGTTTAAGATTCTCATTGAAAAGACTATAGCGAGCTATACCAAAATTATAGCCGGCTATTTAAAACTATGGTCGTCACCGCCATATATACAACAAATCTGTATCGAGTTCCAGTGGCACAAGCTAAGCTGTTGATACGTGAGAGCTTGGCTCAGTGAGTGACACCTCAACTGTCCAATATGCACCAGTACATATCTAGTTCAGGGGTAACGTAAAAAAGCTACTCCAGAAAAGAGTACCCACATATATACAGGTGTTCATGACTTCATCCCAACTTGTGAGCTATTTTAACAAAGCTTACCAGGTTAGAACGAATCAATTAATCACTGTCCGCACACGGTATATATTCTAGACTGATCCTGATGTGCGTAAGGCACAAACGGAAGAAGGATCCAGGCACATCCGGAGCCAGGATTTTGTCACTTTGCCGGCGGGGTTGAAATGGAATCAGGGAGCACACCAGGAGGAAGAAGATGTGATGGTGGTGGCTGCACTGCACGCGAGTAGTACAAAAGGATCTCAACTGTGCGGTGCTCCAAGTGGCCGGCATGACGGTGGTGAAATCGCTCACTGGTCACGGTGACCAAAGGAACAAAAATCACCGGCCGGTCTAGCCTCGCCCCTTGCCTTTCGGCCCGGTTTTGTTCCTTTTCGGTTCGCTTTCCGTGTCTCTAGTTAGTTTCCAGCCATCGAATCAGCGACGGGAGCGTCGCTGTTGCGGCAATACTAGCAGCCAGGCATGAGCTCCATGTTGCAGCAGTAACTCCATGTTCAGTTTGGTTGGTTGGTCGCTTGCTTGTCGCCTTTGTTTTTTCTTGATATACATGGTGATGGTGTGCCATCTTTGTTCCTTTCTTCCTTGGAATCCAAGTGCCCTAGCTCGGCGGGCATATGCCCCAGGAACAAGAAGGAAGGGTGCGCATATGGCACTGAAACATCAGCTGTTCTAAACTAGTGTTTTAATATAGAAGCTAATGTCGTAGAGGGGCCGAACCTAGTTGATTTTCAACATATCATATGCACTAACATATGCAGATCACAGTTGTTGCTTGTTTACGGGTATATATCACATCAGATATATTCGTGAGGAGGTGGCCGTCCAAATTTATCCTTGCACTAGTTAAGTCCCAGCGTCGTTCCACGTACCCATGGATCAGCCATCTAGGATCGACGACCGTCCACACAAATTTGTATTGGATTATCACTAGCTAGCCATTATTTGTTACCATATACTCCCTCCGTTCGAAATTACGCGTTCAAAAAATAAATGTATCTAAATATATTTGAGTTGTAGATACATTCATTTTTGTGAGAAGTAATTCCGAACGAAGGGAGTATATATCAGTGCCCGTTTCAGATCATTTGTCACTGGATGGAACTTTTCCAGCGACTGCTCCGACGAGTTGATTGAATAAATTAACAGCCAGAACTAACAGCCAGAACGCGCTGCGCCATGTATATTTTGTTTCCTCGAATGTTCTGACGAATTCGGCTCAAAACGATTCCTCAAGAAGATGATGGCAACATAAGTAGCGGTTCCCATGGGATTTTCATGACATGAAATGATTTGAAAATGGTCATGGCAACACAGAGTAATAGTACTATAAGGCAGGCAGGTATGAGACAACAGGTGACAGAGCTACTCAAGAAACCATTGCTGGAACGATCAAGCTATCTAATCCAGCTCAGCACTTATCCCCCGGGAACTGCAGCACTAGTGGCGTGCGTTTACTCCCTAATAATCATTACTATTTACTAGAGGAATTCGGGTATTATTATTTCTGATGGAGACGAGAGCTGTAGTACACTAGTGGTACGTGTGCAGGTGATGATGAGAGCTGGTGTGTGTGGCCGACGTGCTGTCCCATGGGGGCAAGGCAGGGGGGCTTTCGCCGGTCCACGAGCGATCTAGTCCTTGCATAATTTCTCACGTCTAGTCAAGAGGCTTTTGTACAATTTGTGAGCGATTTTCGTCCGGAGGCCCCTCCTACTCCGTCTTGTCCATGTAATCATCACCGGCTCCAATGATTTTTCTGGTTGGATATATGTCAACTCTTATGGCCGAGGCAAAGGAAAGCTAGATAAAAAAGATCAGTGTATTAACCTTTGAGTTAGAGCAACTCTAGCATAGCAGAGTCGTCGGTCCGGATCAACATAATTTATGAAGCAGCTCGCTCCATAAACAAACCACCTACGTGGGAGAAAAGTTTTAGCATCTTCCTCCCCGCGCCACAAACCTTGCGCCACGGACGGCTTTGAAGCGCGGTGCTGCCCGTACATGCATATCCACACCCCCATTAATCATCAGCGAGTGGGCACGGGTAACCGTTGAGCCATTAATGGCGGCCACCACTCCCCCTGATTCCCAAGGCGGTGGTTTGGATGGCCATACCGCTTCATCCCCGGCTATGAAAGCCCGACGACGAAGCGTCCGCATCACCCAAGCACTAGCCCCCCTTCCCATCTCCTTCTCACCGTCTCCTTTCCCCTCATCTCCTCCTCTTTCGCGCGATAATGTCACCATACCGGAAATTTGCCGACTTGCTGAATGCGGCGGTGGAGCGAAACGTCTCATCACAGACGCTGCACAACTGCGGGGCAAACTCTCCCTGTGGCAGTCGCTGGTTTATCTTCCCGCGAAAACGACGAATCTGGCGGGAGCGGCGGACCAAGTGCATCTGTGGCACTGATGGCAACCACGGGGGAGCTAGGCCCCTCTTCCGGGTGAAGGAGGAGCAGGAGGAAGATGTCCTCAATAGCCCAACCGCCCTCTCGGCTTGGTGAACGCCACCATTCCCGTTGCGGCCAGCCAGAGTCTGAGCCCGAGGACCCGATCCATGTCGTGCTCGAGCTTGACGCCCTTTGAGATCCGGTTTGGATGGCAGAAGGTAGCCGTGCCTTTTCCCCAAGTAGGATCCCTGAGTTACCGAACCCATGAGAGGATGTGCACTATAACAAAGGCTCTGACAAATTATTGCTAACGAAAAGAAATTCTAGTTTCCAACCGGACCTCTAGCAACCTTTTGGGCGTAAACACTAGGATTAAAACATACATGGCTATGAGGTTTTACTCACAACCTTATACTTGTCCGTGGGATCTTATATTGATAATAACATAGCTCAGGAAGACAACTGATATGATATGCTTGTGACACAATGATGTCGGGGATGTGTACAAAGTACTTCTTGACCAGTGCGTAATCTGCATCAAGATTCAGTTGTCCAACCGATAGCCCTTAATGTCTCGCGGGGTTACCTCGATTATTACGAATAAATATTTAGACAAACACAATGGACGTTTATTGACTACACCTCATTCGTCCACAAGGAATAACTTTCCGCTACTGTACTAACCCCTTCCCTCACTGCTATTTGGGATAGCATTCCATACACTCCTCGCTCTTTACCTTCTCCTTGATCAATCTACAGGATCCTATGTACCTGAGGGCCTTAGGACGAGAAGAAGACAAGAGACAAGTACGTTGCAATTTAGACACATACATGATGCTTATTATTCAAAGCCATTCAACGATCCCTTGCACAAATACATCAGGATGCAAGGCCTTGTCTCAACCCATTGCCTTACCGAATTACTCACACATGACGATCGGTTCGCAAGATGAACTCATTGAAGATGACATAAAGATGAATGGTTGATTGATAATATGTATTACAATAATTGTCGGATACGATAGAAGATTACAAGTATGACTAACTTGGAGAGAATTGCTACGGTGATGATGGTGGTGGTGGCTATGGAGATGAGATGGGAAATGATGACGGCTAGGGTTGGAAGATTGGTTCTGGTTCTCCGTTTCATGAATGGTGCTCTGCATGTTGATATTCTGGTGTCAACCCCTTTATAGAAGTGGTTAGGTGGACCATCTAGAGCTGACGGCAGGTGTTACGAGCGGGGCGCTCGTACCATGTGTTGTCTAGCGTTCTATTGAGCCTGATGCGCCTTCTATGGACTTGCCTCATCCACCAAACGTCACAATTCCTTGTATATGATGATATCCTTCTAGGTTTAGGCCCTTTTCCTTCAGAAAAACATTAAATAAAGGATTTCGTAATCTCTCGCATTCATTAGTCATTTTTGGCAATATCGGAGTGATTTTCTCAAAGTTTTCGGGATTATTTGGTTTAAACAAGATTATGATGAGCGCAAAAATAGTACTCACCAACCACCCAAGAAACCTTGATTGTCCCCGAGCAACAAACAAAAACTCAACCGTAAGGAACTCAATTATTTAAACCAAAATAACAAGAAGGTATTGGTTCACTTGCGATCGGTACGCCTAGATAGCCCACTGCTTCTTCGCCTGTAAACTTAGTATAACTATAGTGGTGGCTTAGTTATTATGCAAGTGAAGGGAAGCAAAGGTAATTGATAAAAAATTCTTGCTGGTCTAGACAACATAATATAGTAACGTCTATTCTATTTCTTCTCGAAAACACTTGCTTGTCGGGGACACTGCGGAAGAGCTTTTCTTTCTTATGCAATGAAAACATATATTATGGGAGTGAAAGGCATGTAAAAGAAAACATGATACTAGAGTAACTCACTAACGCACACAAGTGTCGCCTCATTAAGGATCACAAACACTTCTTCCAATCAGTGCATGCTGGAACTTTCGTTGTCGAGTGACGGGATTATGCCAACGAAATTGTGCATGCACGTAGGGGTTTCGTTGTGGCTTAAGTTTGAATACTATGGACCAATTGTTGTCTCTTTCGAGCTCTGCATCAGTATTCATGTATTTCCACATCCACACACTCTCAAGAGAAAGCCGAATAATATTTACTATAGTGTGACCACTATGAATGTTAACAAACTCTTAGCCTAAATATGAGCCAAAACTCTGGTTGATCGTTCATTGTCCAGCGGAGTCCTGTAGGGAAACATAGTAGAAACAAAAAGAACTAACGTACGGATCAAGTTCCTAGGATCAATATGAAGATGCGTAGGGTTTATATAGATCGTTACCAACTTGGAGTAACAGCGAAAGAAGGGTTGGTGGAGAACCGTTGATGTAGATTTCTGTAGCTAAGATTTCCAACCCGCCAACCACGAGAATTTTATCGCTCGAACAATCCCTCAAACAAAGACCGAAAGCACAATATCTCTATGGGTTGCATACATACAAGATCAGCGATCCGGCAACGCTTCACCTTCAGAACTAGACCCGTCGAAGAACTAGAAGGGGATGGAGAAGCCTTACAACATGGTAGAACTACTCTGGTGGAGAGACTAGAGAGAGTGTGTGTGTGTGTGGGGGGGGGGGGTGTAGCCAAAGTGTCGGTGGGAAACGACATCTATGGGATCACGGGGATCCCTTCTACGGTTGGCGGGTGCGGGGTTGTCCAAAGAGCGGGTCTAGTAGCTAGCACAACGAGATCTACCCAGGTTCGGGCCGCGAGGATGCGTAATACCCTAGTCCTGCTTTTGTGTATATCTGAGTCTTCTTGAGCTCTTTAACTATCTATGGTGCATGTCTAGTCCAAAAGATCTGAATCCTTCCTCAGTACGCCTCGGGCCTCCTTTTATAGTCAAAGGGGTCACAACAGTGGCACACAGGAGGTGGAAAGGTATGTATAGAGTACAAGCTTATCGCCTGTCATTACAGGATAAAACACATTAAATGCGCTACTTAGGTGTCCACTTGCTTTATCGGGGACGGTAACAAGGCCCGTCCCGTCCGTCGCCGCTCCGCCTTGCTCCGACACGCGTCCAGGCCAACGAGGCATGCAGCGCCACGTAGGGTCGGCAAAGGCCGAGCTGGCGTTGTGGTAGGGTCTTCATGAAGATCTGCATGCCACCACGCAGGTACTTGACTAGTTGGATTAGGAGCCACGTACTGCCACGTGGGTACTTGCTTTAATTGGTGGGTCGGCCGCTGAGCTGGGGCGGCGATGGGGCGGCAAGGCCTTGCCGTGGTCATGTGGATATTCCCGGCAAGAGTCTTGCCGGGGTCTTGTGAGCGCCCTCGGCAAGAGCCTTGCCGGGGCCTTGCAGGTGTCTTCGGCAAGGAGCCTTGCCGGGGCCTCGTGGGCATCCTCGGCAAGGAACCTCGCGGTTGTCTTGCCTTCTGGTTCTCATCTGGGCTTTGTAGGCTTTTGTCTTCACAAAGATCTGCATGCCACCATGCAGGTGCTTCCCGAGCCTTGGTTCCAACGTTGTCGATGGTGTTGGAACTCTCAGGCTCAAGGATGACTGCTATGCTGGCTTTGGGTGAGCTTCCCCGGCAAGGCTCTTGCCAGGGGTGCGTAGGCCACCCCGGCAAGGGTCTTGCCGGGGGAAAGCCCATCTTGTTGCTTTTCCTTTTTGTGCCTCTGCCTTGGCGCTGCTCTGGTAGTCTTGTATTTCTGCTTCCCTCCTCTGCCCTGCTAAGTGTGGGCGCAGGTGCGGCTCTGACTGCCCGTGCACAAGTAAAGGGGTATAAAAGAGAGCCCCTACTTTTGTACACAGACAGGAGCCCCCGGGCCTAGGCCACACATAAGCGCAACGCGTTGTTGGGCTGGGCCCAAAACGGTGTGCGGGCATGCGGGGCGAAGTTTTACTGCGGTAACTTTTCCGCTGGTTGCGCTTCCCCACGGCCCGCGTTGAATGCGTGACGTGGGGGTCGTGCGTGGAATGACCGCAGCATGCTCGCGTCATCCCGTGGTGAATAATAAAGAGGCGGCTCACGTGTCCCTTTAAAACTGTAGGGGCTGCTACTCATTTACTCTCCCAACCTCGGAACCATTGTTCCACGTTTCCCACTACGCCTGCCCCTTGTGCCACGTACGTCGCATGCACACCGTGGGGTAGGTGACAGACGCACGAGATGCGGGAAGGCACGCAGTGGCCGATACTCATGTGCCTCCGATTGGGCGGGGAGGGTGGTCGATGGCTTTGCCCGTTGCCACTTAGTGAGCCGGATCTGAATGGGCTCTTCATAGGCGTAGGGCTAGTCTTTTAGTCTTCCCCGCTCAACTATAAAAAGGGAAATGAGGAAGAAGAAGAGAAGTATCTCCCCACGCCTTCCCTTCATCTCCATTCTCTATCCATCGTCATGGCGAGAGGGTGTGGCCGCGACCGTTCTTCCGCGGAGGCGACCAGATCCTCCTCTCGCCAGAGAGCTGCGGCGCCAAGGAGGATCCAGACGCCCAAGGCGAAGGCCACGTCCGAGGCGGAGGTGCCGGACAGGGCCGTGGCTGGCGAGGTGGCCGAGGCAGAGGTGGTCGAGGCAGAGGTGGGCGTGGAAGGAGGACGCCTGCATTGTCTCCATCTCCGTTGCCGTCTCCCCCACCGTCTCCTCCTGCTTCATCGAGCGGTCATGTTGGAGACTCGGCGCTGGAGTTTATTCTGCAACTGCGTGGGCCGCCGCACAGACGCCTTCGCCTTCCCGAGGCATTCGCGAGGGTGCTGGAGGTCGACCGACCACCGAGGCTGAGGCTTCACATGAAGGGGTGTTGCCATGGCGACATGTGGGTGAACAAAAGGTTCCCCGCCCCCATGTGATTCTCCTTCGTCGGGGCTGGAAAACCTTCGCTCGTGCCCATTGCTTGATGGATGGGAACGTCCTCTACTTCAGGCTAGCGGAGAGCGACTTGCTCTCCGTCAAAGTCCTCGGGCGCTCGGGACACAGGCTAGGTGTAACACCCCGGATGTAACTTTCCATATTTGTAACTCCAACTCTTGCCATTTTCGGCATTGTGATATGATATTCCCTCCGTGGTTGGGTTTTCTTCTTTTTGCATTTTGTCCATGTCTTGCATTTTACATCATGTCATCATGTGCATCGCATTTGCATACGTGTTCGCCTCATGATTCCGAGCATTTTTCCGTTGTCCGCTTTTGCAATCCGCACTCCTATCTCCCCGGCCGGTCCTTTTGCGTTTTTCCGTGTGCGGGTACTAAACCTTCTTGAAATGGACCGAGGTTTGTCTAGTGGCCTTGGTATACCATCCGTAGACCACCGGTCAAGTTTCGGGTCATTTGGAGCTCGTTTGGTACTCCAACGGTTAACCGCACTCTCGCAAAGGCCTCTTTTAAGTTGCAGCCCAACGCCCCTCCAATACAGCCCAATAAACATAGTCGAGGTTGAATCTAAAGGATCTACTGCTGGATAAATACCCTTGGAAGCTAATCCTCTGGAAAGTACGGTAGTAGCATCCAAATGTGCAAATGTTGTGGCAGGGGCAGGGTCGGTAACCCATCTAAGTCATTTCCATGCTCTCCGTCGTTCGATCACGATCGTGTGGGCGAAAACTACACCTCATTTGGACTCTCCTAGCTCCCTCTATGCCTATTTAAACAAACCCCCTCCAAATCCCGGATCTTCCTCCCGAAACCCTAGAAAACCGTCCCACAAGGCCGGACACGTCCGCCGCCACGGACACCTCGCGCCGCCGCCCAGCATGTCGGGGGCCGCCACGTGGCCGCCGCCGCCGCGCGCCGCCGCGGGCCTTGTAACGCCCCCGATGCGGCTATATCTCCCACGTGTCGAGGCACGACTTAGAGGCATAACCGCATTGAAAGCAATGTCGCAAGTGAGGTAATCTTCACACAACCCATGTAATAATAAGGGAAAGAGATACATAGTTGGCTTACAGTCGCCACTTCACACAATACATAAATAAACATCCATCATTCAGAGTACACTCAAGGTCCGACTACGGAACCAAAATAAAGAAGATACCCCAAATGCTACACAGATCCCCGATCGTCCCAACCGGGCACCACTACTGATCATCTGGAAAAGACACATAGTAACGACCACGTTCCTCGTCGAACTCCCACTTGAGCTCGGTGGAATCACCTGACCGCATCGCCGGAACCTGCAACTGTTTTGAAGTATCTGTGAGTCAAGGGACTCGGCAATCTCACACCCGCGAGATCAAGACTATTTAAGCTTATAGGAAGGATGAGTAGTAAGGTGGAGCTGCAGCAAGTTTACTAGCATATATGGTGGCTACTTCAAAAAGAGAGCGAGAAGAGGAGCAAAGCACGGACGTGAAGCTAATAGCGATCAAGAAGTGATCCTGAACTACTTACGCCGACATAACTCCAACATCGTGTTCACTTCCGGACTCCGAGAAGAGACCATCACGGTTACACACGCAGTGGATGTGTATTTTAATTGAGGTCAACTTCGGGTTTTCTACAACCGGACATTAACAAATTCCCATCTGCCTCATAACCGGGCACGGCTTTCGAAAGATATTACCCTGCAGGGTGTCCCAACTTAGCCCATTATAAGCTCTCACGGTCAACGAAGGATATTCCTTCTACCGGGAAGACCCGATCAATCTCGGAATCCCGGACTACAAGACATTTCGACAGCAATAAAACAAGACCAACAAAGCCGCCCGATTGTGCCGACAAATCCCGATAGGAGCTGCACATATCTCGTTCTCGTGGCACATCCGGATGAACACTACGACGGCAACCGAAGATGCCCCAAGTTGCCTCGGTGGCACCGCAAGTGGCTCTAGTTTGGACCAACACTCGAGGAGCATTGGCCCGGGGTTTAAAATAAGATGACCCTCGGCTCATGAAAAGCCGGGGAAAAGGCTTAGGTGGCAAATGGTAAAACCAATGTTGGGCCTTCTTGGAGGAGTCTTATTCAAAGCGAACTGTCAAGGGGGTCCCATAAATCACCCAACCGTAAGGAACGCGAAATCAAGGAACATAACACCGGTATGACGGAAACTAGGGTGGCAAGAGTGGAACAAAACACTGTGCATAAGGCCGAGCCTTCCACCCTTTACCAAGTATATAGATGTATTAATTATAGCAGATATATATTGTGATATCCCCAACAGTAAACATGTTCCGATAAGGAACAACATCTCCATGTTCCAACAAGGAACAAACTTCAACTTCACCGCAACTAGCAACGTATAAGAGGGCCGAGCAAAGCGGTAACATAGCCAATCAACGGTTTGCTAGGAAAGGATGGTTAGGGCTGACATGGCAATATGGGTGGCATGATATAGCAAGTGGTAGGCATCGCAGCATATGCATAGCAAAAGAGCGAGCATCTAGCATAGCAAAGATAGAAGTGATTTCGAGGGTATGGTCATCTTGCGCAATGTTCTCGAGTTGTCGAAAAGCTTGATCCTCGTAAGCGTTCTCAACAGGTTCCTCGCTCACGCACTCGCCTCCGGCTCTACCCAAAGCAACAACACAAACAAAGGAACCACAATAAATCATGGTGCAATGCACAAACAACATGATGCAAAACACGACATGATATGCGAGATGTGATATGCAATGCGTATGTGCGCTCCGGAAGGGAAATGATGAACCAGGCATCAACTTGGCAAACCAAGTATGCCACTGGAAAGATGATATGATTTCGGTTGAAATCGATATAAAGATCACCGGAATCGGATGCACGGTTTGCAAATGACAAGCAAAACAAGAATGACACAAATCTGCCATTAACAGCATGATGCCACATAGCAAGCAACAAATAATTAAGATACTGCACCCAAACGTATCAACAAAGTACACGGCAGTGATCTACACAAGATGCTTGACAAAAGATGAGCACTGAGCTTCGGCTAATTCAGATCATAACAGGTTCAAACAAGCATGGCAAAAGTGCACAAAATATCAGGCTGGGCATGTCAAAACAGCATCAGGTTGCAATGTTCAGAGCAGAAAAACTACATGCTACAGGAACTTAAAATAGCAAAACAAGGCATGGCATGAATCTACTCAAATCATAGAACAAAAGTCCCTTACTGACCATAAGCCAAAAAGGATCCGAAAATATAGTAACACCCATGTCAATATTGAAAGTTTAGTTAAAAGATTCAGAAACATGGCATGTCAAAAACTGATAACAAGTAGGCATGTTTAAGAGCTCGATGCACTCACTACAGAGCCTTATATGATAAACTAGGCATACATACATCAAGAAGACATGGCATAGAAGACATACATGGCAAGAACAATAACATAGCATACTTGGATCAACCACAACAACCTTGGCAAAATTGAATAACATGTAAACAATCTGCCAGGAAACATTTTATAGCAAAAGTAGAGCTCGATTGACTCAAGCTATGGTACTCCATAATTGCAAACAAGGACATGGATGGATAGAGCAAGACATGTTTAACAAAACATCCTTACTGAAGTATCTCAAAATATGCATGGATCTCTCGGTAGCATCAAGTTAACATGGCATCAAAATATCAGCTAAACAGGGCTGAAAACAGCAACATCAGGACACCTACTTTGCATGCTTGTGCTAGTCACCACATAGATCACAAAATACATGGCATACACCCCTGGAAAGATGGCATGGCATATTACAAAACACATGTAGGACTCCAATTCATAGGGTGCACACATCAATCATGGAAAAAATAACAAAAGTGCAAGTTCTGTTACGAAACAGAAACTAACATCACATAGCACACTTCCAACAGCATTTCGAGCATGAAGATGAGCTCAAATGAAAATTATGCAATGAGATGAAATGATCTACTCTTCGAGGCGAACATATTGACATATTATACGCGCAAAATGGATCTACAGATGCAAAGATATATCACTTCGAAAATGCAACAAAATAACAAATGATGCAAAAACTTAGAGAAAACTGGAGGGGAGAGAGAGGTCAACGGGCTCTCGTCCCGAGGCCGGATCGGATCGGGCGCGGGCGGCGGCCGAGGTCGCCGGAGGAGGAGGCAGGGAGGTCGCCGGCGGGGAGGAGCGCGCGGTTGGGTCGGCGAGGCTGCCGGCTCGGCGGGCGGGCGGCTACGGACGGGCGCGGTATGAAGGGCGGGCGGCGGAGAGAGGCGTACGGGCCGGTGGCGGGCGGCCGAGGTCGCCGGAGCGGGCGCGGCGGAGCGGCGCTGCCCGGCTCCAGGGCGGCGGCGAAGGGCGGGCGAGGCGGCGGAGCGGACGCCCGTGGCTGGGCTCATGGGTTCACAGGGCGGCGTTAAGGCGGCGGCGGCGGCCACGTATGCCCCCGATTGGCGCTGGGCGGCGGCGCGAGGTGTCCGGCGGGCGGCGGACGTGTCCGGCGCGCGCGGGGACGGTTTTCTAGGGTTTCGGGGAGGAAGATCCGGGATTTGGAGGGGGTTTGTTTAAATAGGCATAGAGGGAGCTAGGAGAGTCCAAATGAGGTGTAGTTTTCGCCCACACGATCGTGATCGAACGACGGAGAGCATGGAAATGACTTAGATGGGTTATTGGGCTGTATTGGAGGGGCGTTGGGCTGCAACTTAAAAGAGGCCTTTGCGAGAGTGCGGTTAACCGTTGGAGTACCAAACGAGCTCCAAATGACCCGAAACTTGACCGATGGTCTACGGATGGTATACCAAGGCCACTAGACAAACCTCGGTCCATTTCAAGAAGGTTTAGTACCCGCATTACACGGAAAACGCAAAAAGGGACCGGGCCGGAGATAGGAGTGCGGATTGCAAAAGCGGACAACGGGAAAAATGCTCGGAATCATGAGACGAACACGTATGCAAATGCGATGCACATGATGACATGATGTAAAATGCAAGACATGGACAAAATGCAAAAAGAAGAAAACCCAACCACGGAGGGAATATCATATCACAATGCCGAAAATGGCAAGAGTTGGAGTTACAAATATGGAAAGTTACATCCGGGGTGTTACAACACTCCACCACTACAAGAGGATCTCGCCCCGAGATCTAGGACTGAAAGAACTCCGGATATTCAGAACGGAGGTGATCCTCGCGCCCCTGTGTAGCTTCTCGGTCGGAATGGTGTGACCACTTCACTTTCGTGAATTTGATTGACTTGTTGCGAGTCTTGCGCTCGGTTTCTTCAAGAATAGCAACGGGTGCTCATGATAAGAGAGATCTTCTTGAAGGTCAATCTCTTGAAGTTGATAGTGCGCTCAGGAGTCTTGAAGCACTTGCGAAGGCGTGACACGTGAAACACATCGCGTGCACGCTTTGCAAAGTTGGATGGAAGCTCAAGTTGATAGGCGAGATCGCCTCTTTGCCAATTATCTTGAAAGGACCCACGTATCTAGGGGCAAGCTTCCCTTTGATACCGGGCGACGAGTGCCTTTCATTGGAGAGACGCGGAGGTAGACATGGTCTCCGATTTCAAAAGCCACATCACGGTGCTTATCGTCATAATAGCTCTTCCGCGCCGATTGCGGCTTTGAGATTCTCACGAATGACTTGGCACATTTCTTCCGCTTCGTGATCAAGTCATTGCCAAGAAGTTGGCGTTCACCTGTTTCGCACCAATTGAGAGGAGTACGGCACTTTCTCGCCATAGAGAATTTTGAATGGGGCCTTGCCCGAACTCGCTTGGAAGCTGTTGTTGTAGGAGAACTTCGGCATATGGAAGACAATCTTCCCACTTCATACCGAAGGAAATGACACAAGCCCCGAGCATATCTTCAAGGATTTGGTTGACTCGCCGACTTGGCCACTTGTTTGAGGATGGAAAGCTGTCTTTGAAGCGAATGTTGGTACCCATGGCCTTACGAAAAGAATCCCAAAACTTGGAGGTGAAGATGCTGCCACGGTCTCAAGAGATCACTTGTGGAATGCCGCAAGGAGACAATCACGAGGTGTATAACTCGCCAACTGAGCTGCTGTGATAGATTCTTTGATAGGAAGAAAATGAGCCACTTTAGTAAGCTTGTCAATGACAACGAAGATAGCATCATTTCCACGCTTGGACTTAGGAAAACCAGTCACGAAGTCCATTTCAATATGATCAAACTTCCATTACGGAATAGCAAGAGGTTGGAGGAGACCAGCTGGTCTTTGGTGTTCGCTTTCACTCTTCTGCAGACATCACACTCATTCACGAATTGAGCAATTTCTCGCTTCATTCGAGTCCACCAATATGACTGCTTGAGATCATGGTACATCTTCGTACTTCCGGGATGAATGGATAGAAGCGAATTGTGAGCCCTGCTCATAATGACTTTTCAGAGATCACCCTTAGGAACCACAATCCGGTCCTCAAAGAAAAGAGTATCTTTGTCATCAACGTGGAAGCACTTGTACTTGGAAATGCCCTTGTCGATACCACGCTTCACCTTTTTCACCATGGTATCCGAAGTTGAGCCTCACGAATCTGATCTTCCAAAGTAGGAGAGACTATGAGGTTGGCAAGAAAGCCTTGAGGAACAACTTGAAGATTCAGCTTGCGGAAAGCTTCACAGAGATCCGGTGAAAGGGCTTGAGGATTAGACTGCGATAAAGAAGCCTTCCTGCTCAAAGCATCTGCAATGACATTGGCCTTGCCGGAGTATATTCAATACTTGGGTTGTACTCTTGAATCATTTCGACCCATCGAAGTCTGCCTCGAGGTTGAGGTTGGGCTGAGTGAAAATGTACTTGAGACTCTTGTGATCGGTGAAAATGTCCACTTTCCTTCCCAACAAGAGATGTCTCCACGTTATCAATGCATGGACAATCGCCGCCAACTCGAGATCGTGAGTGGGGTAGTTCTTCTCGTTGGGCTTCAAGCTGGCGAGAGGTATAAGCCACAACTCTCTTCTCTTGCATTAACACAAAGACCGAGACCTTGAAGAGAAGCATCTGAATACTTCAAATGGCTTGGATTCATCAGAGGAGTCAAGACAGGAGCTGTGACGAGTTTCTCTTTGAGGGTATTGAAAGCAACGTCACACTCGGGAGACCGGACATACTTCACATGCTTCGGAGGAGGTTGGAAAGAGGCTTTGCAATCTTGGAGAAGTTCTCAACGAATCTTCGCAATAGCTTGCAAGACCAAGAAAATCATGGAGTCGCTTGACATTCCGAGGAGGTTCCCAATTCACAATTGCGGACACCTTCTGGGATTAACAGCGATGCCCTTGGCGGAGATGATATGACCAAGATAAAGCACTTCATCAAGCCAAAATTCACATTTGTAGAACTTAGCATAGAATTGATACTCTGAGCTTGTCTAGCACCAATCGCAAATGTTTGGCATGATCCTTCTTATTCTTGGAGAAGACCAAAATATCATCAAGATAGACCAAGACGAATTCATTGGTGTAGGGGTTGAAAATGAAGTTCATCATCCGCGAGAAAGTTGGAGGAGCATTGACAAGGCCGAAAGACATGACAGTATATTCATAAGAACCAAAGCTTGTTCTAAATGCTGTCTTGGGAATATCTTGTTCACGAATGCGAATCTGATGATAACCCATACGAAGGTCAAGCTTGGAGAACATCAGTAGCACCTTTGAGTTGCTCGAAAAGCTCATTGATGTTGGGAAGTGGATACTTGTTCTTGATTGTCTTCTTATTCAATGGACGGTAATCGACGCAAAAGTCGGTCCGTGCCATCCTTCTTCTGGACAAAAGAACACCACAACCCCAAGGAGATGAACTCGGTCCGATCAAACCCAGACGCTCTTGTTCATCGAGCTGCTTCTTCAATTCCTTCAGCTCATTAGGTCCAAGCTTGTATGGACGCTTGCAAACGGGTTCGGTGCCGTGCTCAAGATCAATAACGAACTCAATCTGGCCGATGAGGAGGCATACCCGAAGCTCTTCCGGAAAGACATCTTGGTACTCACAAACGATCGAATCGAGAGATGGCATTCAGTTCGCCCTTCTTATTGAGAGAAAACAACCAATGGTTTCATCACCAGCGGCATAGATGATCACATCATTAGAAGAGTGAGTCAATTGAATTTCCCCGGCAGCACAATCAAGTCGAGCTTTGTGCCGATAAAGCCACCCATCCCGAGAATAAGATCAATATCCGAGTCACCAAGAACAATTGGTTTAGCCGTAAAATCTATAATCGCCCATCTTGATGTAAACATCCGGACATAATTATTAGCTGTCATTTGCTTACCCGGGGACACAATCTTCAACGGAATAGGAATCTTTTCCGTCACAAACTCATGCTTGGCAACAAAAGGTCTCGAAATGAAAGAAAGCGATGCACCAAAGATCAAATAAGACTTTTGCAGGAATATCATTAATCGAGAGATTACCCATTATCACATCGGAAGATTCTCCGCTTGAGCTGCATTCATCATATTCACCTTGGCATGCTTTGGATTATGCTTGACCAACGCATTGCTTTGGAAGATTTCACAGAGGAGGAGGCGGAAGGCGCCTTTGGTTGAAGCATTTGTTCGCATAGTGACCTTTCTCACGACATTTGTTGCAAGTCACCTCGTAGAGCGGACGGTGGTAAGGAGCACTTGACCTTGGAGCTTGAGAATTAGACTTGTTACGATAGCTTGGGTTGGGTGGGTGGGAAGATCCACGGCCACCTGAGTTCTTCTTTGATAAGGCCGACGGAACGGAGGAGGAGGAAGGTAAAACTTCACCGCTTAGCCGCCACTTGAGAGGAAGAAGAAGACTGAATCGCATCCCCGATTCTCTTCTTAGAAGCCTCACATTTGAGCTGGGCAGCTTCTTGCTTCAGTGCCATGTTGTAGAAATCATCATACTTAATCGGCTCAAAAGCACAAGAGCTAATTGCAGATCTTCTCTCGGACCACCTCTGAATTGATAGATCATACTCTTTTCATCGTGCACGTCTTGCTTAGCAAAACGAGCGAAGCTCGAACCGGATATTGTATTGATAGACAGACATGTTGCCCTCGCTTGAGATTGCGGAACTCCTCACGCTTGCTCTCAACAACACTTTTCGGAATGTGGTGAGCTCAAATCACGGCGGAACTCATCCTGTAATGACACGACCTCCTCTCGAATCTTTGTATTGTCGGTACCACTCAAAGCAGCTTGATCCTTGAGTTGAAATGATGCAAACTTGACAAAGTCCTCGTGTCCGACATTGCTACAATCAAAATGCTTGCAGATGTCCACAAGCCAATCGTCGGCGTCTGTGGCCTCGGCTACGTAAACCGAAAGACTTCGCCGATTAGCGAGGAACCGACCGAGAGTAGCAAAATGCGGCTGATTGTTGCCTTGACCTTGATTGCCTTGATTGCCTTGCCCTTGAGTACGTTCTTGCAAGAGCTGCAAAATCATCTCGAGCATTGGCATTGGTGGCTGCCATGATAGCTTGCCGTGCCTCCGGAGGCGGAGGTGGAGGTGGAGGTGGAGGTCTGTTGATCCCCATCATTGCGATCCGGATTCGTGACGCGTTGGCGGAGCCATCCTGAAGAGGGTGACATCCGTTAGTCCTTTGATAGACAAATAGATAAGTAGAATCAACGGATAGAAATTGCAACATATAGTCTTCACAATAACCATTCGAAAAAAGGATGAACGAATGAATTCCAAAGTTAATCATCACACGTCCATTAAGGTGAGAAGCCACTTAGATAAAGATATGGAAACAACATCTGTCTTAGAAACAAATCGAGTATCACAATTGAAAACAAAAGATTGGCTTCTAGAATGAGCCGGAACAAACACATGATAGAGATTTCGCCCAAAGTGTTCGTGGTGGGGCCCACACGGACACGACGTATAGCGGCCGTCACGAATGACAAACAAGACGTCCCCGAATCAGCATAGCCAAGGATTCTTTAAGACGTCTCGTGACCATCAGAATCGACCGTGAATGGGCGGACCACTAGACGTTGGACCCCAATCTCAAATCATACATCATCCGGAAAGAAACTCGTAAGCTACTAGAATTCCCACCTATAAACTCCCGAAACTTTCTCGGTTATGCAATCTGGTGTTGGGGATACAGGGACACAAAATATATCACCCAAACTAACAATACCTAGATCCACCAGTATCCATCCGTCAACACATAACCAAGAAATCCTCGGAAATCGTGTACCTCGACCTTGAAAAACATCCGTTATACAAGTCATGGCAATACTCCCTTTTCGCCTCAAGATCTTGGGCTATCAGGGTTATCTCACCAACAACTGCACAAAAGAGATTTCGATGTCGGCAAAACTCAGGTATTCCAGAATTGCAACGATAAAATTGTGACGACAACACCTCGGAGCTCAACTCCCCGGGACACTGCCACAACCCCTAAATGTCAGGAGGCACCAAGAACAATGTTCTCGTCACAAAACCATCGGAACGATTCCAAGATACCCACGTGATCCTAAAATTTTTTTAGTGAAATTTGAGGAGAGAAGAGTCAAAACACTACGTCAGGATACCTCACAGAGCTGACGAAGGGACCGGAAGTAAAAGAATCCTACTCTCCGATATATATAATCCTAAGACTCAAAACATTTTTCCATTCTAGACTCAACAACGCCAAAGAAACAATCAAGTAGAGGGGCTCCTAAGTCGGGAAGGCTCGATACCAACTTGTAACGCCCGATGCGCTTATATCTCCCACGTGTCGAGGCACGACTTAGAGGCATAACCGCATTGAAAGCAATGTCGCAAGTGAGGTAATCTTCACACAACCCATGTAATAATAAGGGAAAGAGATACATAGTTGGCTTACAAATGCCACTTCACACAATACATAAATAAACATCCATCATTCGTAGTACACTCAAGGTCCGACTACGGAACCAAAATAAAGAAGATACCCCAAATGCTACACAGATCCCCGATCGTCCCAACCGGGCACCACTATCGATCATCTGGAAAAGACACATAGTAACGACCACGTTCCTCGTCGAACTCCCACTTGAGCTCGGTGGAATCACACTGCACCGCATCGTCGGAACTCGCAACTGTTTTGGAAGTATCCGTGAGTCACGGGACTCAAAGCAATCTCACACCAGCGAGATCAAGACTATTTAAGCTTATAGGAAGGACAGAGTAGTAAGGTGGAGCTGCAGCAAGCGATTAGCATATATGGTGGCTACTTCGCAAAGAGAGCGAGAAGAGGAGCAAAGCACGGACGTGAAGCTAATAGCGATCAAGAAGTGATCTGAACTACTTACGCCAGACATAACTCCAACATCGTGTTCACTTCCCGGACTCCGAGAAGAGACCATCACGGTTACACACGCCGTGGATGTGTATTTTAATTGAGGTCAACTTCGGGTTTTCTACAACCGGACATTAACAAATTCCCATCCGCCTCATAACCATGGCACGGCTTTGAAAGATATTACCTGCAGGGTGTCCCAACTTAGCCCATTATAAGCTCTCACGGTCAACGAAGGATATTCCTTCTACCGGGAAGACCCGATCAATCTCGGAATCCCGGACTACAAGACATTTCGACAGCAATAAAACAAGACCAGCAAAGCCGCCCGATTGTGCCGACAAATCCCGATAGGAGCTGCACATATCTCGTTCTCGTGGCACATCCGGATGAACACTACGACGGCAACCGAAGATGCCCCAAGTTGCCTCGTGGTGGCACCGCAAGTGGCTCTAGTTTGGACCAACACTCGAGGAGGAGCATTGGCCCGGGGTTTAAAATAAGATGACCCTCGGGCTCGCGAAAACCCGGGGGAAAAGGCTTAGGTGGCAAATGGTTAAACCAATGTTGGGCCTTGCTGGAGGAGTCTTATTCAAAGCGAACTGTCAAGGGGTCCCATAAATCACCCAACCGTGTAAGGAACGCAAAATCAAGGAACATAACACCGGTATGACGCAAACAAGGGAGGCAAGAGAGGAACAAAACACTGTGCATAAGGCCGAGCCTTCCACCCTTTACCAAGTATATAGATGTATTAATTATAACAGATATATATTGTGATATCCCCAACAGTAAACATGTTCCGATAAGGAACAACATCTCCATGTTCCAACAAGGAACAAACTTCAACTTCACCTGCAACTAGCAACGCTATAAGAGGGGCTGAGCAAAGCGGTAACATAGCCAATCAACGGTTTGCTAGGAAAGGATGGTTAGGGCTGGCATGGCAATATGGGTGGCATGATATAGCAAGTGGTAGGCATCGCAGCATAGGCATAGCAAAAGAGCGAGCATCTAGCATAGCAAAGATAGAAGTGATTTCGAGGGTATGGTCATCTTGCTCGCAATGTTCTCAGAGTTGTCGAAAGCTTGATCCTCGTAAGCGTTCTCAACAGGTTCCTCGTTCACGCACTCGTCTCCCGGCTCTACCCAAAGCAACAACACAAACAAAGGAACCACAATAAATCATGGTGCAATGCACAAACAACATGATGCAAAACACGACATGATATGCGAGATGTGATATGCAATGCGTATGTGCGCTCCGGAAGGGAAATGATGAACCAGGCATCAACTTGGCAAACCAAGTATGCCACTGGAAAGATGAGATGATTTCGGTTGAAATCGATATAAAGATCACCGGAATCGGATGCACGGTTTGCGAATGACAAGCAAAACAAGAATGGCACAAATCTGCCATTAACAGCATGATGCCACTTAGCAAGCAACAAATAATTAAGATACTGCACCCAAACGTATCAACAAAGTACATGGCAGTGATCTACACAAGATGCTTGACAAAAGATGAGCACTGAGCTTCGGCTAATTCAGATCATAACAGGTTCAAACAAGCATGGCAAAAGTGCACAAAATATCAGGCTGGGCATGTCAAAAACAGCATCAGGTTGCAATGTTCAGAGCAGCAAAACTACATGCTACAGGAACTTAAAATAGCAAAACAAGGCATGGCATGAATCTACTCAAATCATAGAACAAAAGTCCCTTACTGACCATAAGCCAAAAAGGATCCGAAAATATAGTAACACCCATGTCAATATTGAAAGTTTCGTTAACAGATTCAGCAACATGGCATGTCAAAACTGATAACAAGTAGGCATGTTTAAGAGCTCGATGCACTCACTACAGAGCCTTATATGATAAACTAGGCATACATACATCAATAAGACATGGCATAGAAGACATACATGGCAAGAACAATAACATAGCATACTTGGATCAACCACAACAACCTTGGCAAAATTGAATAACATGTAAACAATCTGCCAGGAAACATTTTATAGCAAAAGTAGAGCTCGATTGACTCAAGCTATGGTACTCCATAATTGCAAACAAGGACATGGATGGATAGAGCAAGACATGTTTAACAAAACATCCTTACTGAAGTATCTCAAAATATGCATGGATCTCTCGGTAGCATCAAGTTAACATGACATCAAAATATCAGCTAAACAGGGCTGAAAACAGCAACATCAGGACACCTACTTTGCATGCTTGTGCTAGTCACCACATAGATCACAAAAATACATGGCATACACCCCTGGAAAGATGGCATGGCATATTACAAAACACATGTAGGACTCCAATTAATAGGGTGCACACATCAATCATGGAAAAAATAACAAAAGGGCAAGTTCTGTTACGAAACAGAAACTAACATCACATAGCACAATTCCAACAGCATTTCGGGCATGACGATGAGCTCAAATGAAAATTATGCAATGAGATGAAATGATCTACTCTTCGAGGCGAACATTTTGACATATTATACGCGCAAAATGGATCTACAGATACAAAGATATACCACTTCGAAAATGCAACAAAATAACAAATGATGCAAAAACTTAGAGAAAACTGGAGGGGGGAGAGAGGTCAACGGGCTCTCGTCCCGAGGCCGGATCGGATCGGGCGCGGGCGGCGGCCGAGGTCGCCGGAGGAGGAGGCAGGGAGGTCGCCGGCGGGGAGGAGCGCGGCGGTTGGGTCGGCGAGGCCGGGCTGGCTCGGCTGGCGGCGGGCGCTACGGACGGGCATGGTATGAAGGCGGCTACGGGCGGGCGGAGAGGCGGCCACGGCCGGTGGCGGGCGGGCGGCGAAGCCGGCCGGGCGGCCGAGGTCGCTGGAGCGGGCGCGGCGGAGCGCTGGCGCCGGCTGGCGGGCGCGGCGAAGCGGGCGGGCGGAGGCGGCGAGCTGCCCGGACGGCCCGCATGGGCCGCTTATGGCTCGCATGGGCCTGCTGGCGGCGCGGCGGCGGCGGCCACGTGGCGGCCCCGACATGCTGGGCGGCGGCGCGAGGTGTCCGGCGGGCGGCGGACGTGTCCGGCGGGCGGCGGACGTGTCCGGCGCGCGCGGGGACGGTTTTCTAGGGTTTCGGGGAGGAAGATCCGGGATTTGGAGGGGGTTTGTTTAAATAGGCATAGAGGGAGCTAGGAGAGTCCAAATGAGGTGTAGTTTTCGCCCACACGATCGTGGATCGAACGACGGAGAGCATGGAAATGACTTAGATGGGTTATTGGGCTGTATTGGAGGGGCGTTGGGCTGCAACTTAAAAGAGGCCTTTGCGAGAGTGCGGTTAACCGTTGGAGTACCAAACGAGCTCCAAATGACCCGAAACTTGACCGGTGGTCTACGGATGGTATACCAAGGCCACTAGTCAAACCTCGGTCCATTTCAAGAAGGTTTAGTACCCGCACACGGAAAAACGCAAAAGGGACCGGGCCGGGAGATAGGAGTCTTGGGATTGCAAAAGCGGACAACGGGAAAAATGCTCGGAATCATGAGACGAACACGTATGCAAATGCGATGCACATGATGACATGATGTAAAATGCAAGACATGGACAAAATGCAAAAAGAAGAAAACCCAACCACGGAGGGAATATCATATCACAATGCCGAAAATGGCAAGAGTTGGAGTTACAAATATGGAAAGTTACATCCGGGGTGTTACACTAGGGTGCTGTGCGGAGAACTTGTGACGCCCTCGATTCAATCATACACTAATCATACACACACATGTGTACGATCAAGATCAAGGACTCACGGGAAGATATCACAACACAACTCTAGACACAAATTAAAATAATACAAGCTTTATATTACAAGTCAGGGGCCTCCAGGGCTCGAATACATAAGCTTGAATACACAAGAGTCAGCGGAAGCAACAATATCTGAGTACAGACATAGGTTAAACAAGTTTGCCTTAAGAATGCTAGCACAAAAGCAACAAGATCGAAAAGGCAAGGCCTCCTCCCTGGGAGCCTCCTAACTACTCCTGGTCGTCGGCGGTCTCCACGTAGTAGTAGGAATCGGCGGTGGCATCTGGTTCCTGGGCTCCGACATCTGGTTGCATCAACCGGAAAGAAGAAGAATGGGGGAAAAGGGAGAGCAAAGCAACCGTGAGTACTCATCCAAAGTACTCGCAAGCAAGGATCTACACTACATATGCATCGATGTCAATGAAATGGGTAGTTTATGTGGACTGAACTGCAGAATGCCAGAAGAGAAGGGGGAAGCCTAGGCTATCAAAGACTAGCATCTTCAAGCAACACCAAGCATCTTGCAGCATCAGAAGATATAAGAGTAGCATAAAGTAAAGTAGTAGTAGTGTTATCAACCTCGGCCAGAGATCCTTTCTCGACTCCATGCGAGAAAGCAATCCCAAAGCCATACTATCCATTTCTCATATCCATGTCTCATCTCAAGTATCCAGTTCTAGTTGTATCGATCGGGATACAACTCCAAGTGTCCGTTACCATAGGACAGGCTATCGATAGATGTTTTGTTCCCTGCAGGGGTGCACCAACTTACCCACCACGCTCGATTAACTCCGGCCGGACACACTTTTCTGGGTCATGCCCGGCCTCGGCTAAACAATACGCTGCAACTTGACCTAGGCTTAATAGAGAGGTCAACACGCCAGACTAAACCTATGCCCCAGGGGTCATGGTCCATCGCCCCAGGAACTCCTGCATGTTGCGTACACGACCGGTGAGCAGACCTAGCTACCTCTTTCAAAAAGGCAGGTGCTTACGCAGTCCAACCCGGCGCGCGCCGCTCAGTTGCTGACGTCTATTAAGCTTCGGCTGATGCATACAACGCAGAAAGCCCATACTATGCCCACGTGATGGTTAGTGCTATCAGGCCAGAGGCCCCTCGGATCAAAAATCCAAATCATAGCGGATTAGTATCACACGGTAACAAACATAGACTCACGAAAGATGTGACCCCGTTGCCCCGTCTCGAGGACTTGCGGCAAGGGCTAAGAATGCCCGGCCACGCCTCGTAAGTATCTCGCGGGCACCTTCCAGGTCAACCCAACTCCACATCACTCGCAGGTACCCCTCAGGGTCAACCCGCCTTTCCAAGTAACAGCTGTAAAGTCCAAGTATCCGTGTGTCCAAACATCAAGGGGAAAACCCGAGGAATCACCTCCGGTGAATTCCACTTGATGTAATCATCAAGGTGAACGTAAGAGGAACCACCCCCGAGGTTCACACTTGCGGGGTTGCACGACAGAGTCGTATCAGAAGTGGTTAAGGCGAAATCACCCCCGATGACCACGACCGAATAGCTACACTACAGGGTTAACATCAGAAGTGTTGTAGAGGTCTCACCCTCGGCACTCGATAGTAACCCAAAGAGTGTCGAGCAACTAAGGGGAAAGTGATGTGCGGTGCCGGGGCCTGGTCTTCGATCCCGTTGATTGGCTCTTCAATGATGAAGCAGGGGCAACAAGGACAAGGTGGGGGTCACTGATGGATCACTAACCAACCTATACTAAGCAGTTTAGGATAAGCAGGTAGGTAACAATGAGCAGGTTATAAAAGCAGGCTATGCATCAGAATAGGAGCAAACAATAACAGTAGCAAAATCTAATGCAAGCATGAGAGGATGGATTGGGTGATATCGGGATGATCAAAGGGGGGGGGGCTTGCCTGGTTGCTCTACCAAGGAGGGGTCGTCGTCGACGTAGTCGATCATAGGGGTACCGGCAGCGGTCTCGAGGTCTACCGGAAAGGAGTAACGGAGAGGGAACACCATAAATAACATAGAAATCAAAGCATCACAAAGATATAACAATGCAATACACGGTGCTAGGGGTGACCTAACGCAGTACTAGCCTATACTGGCGAAGGGGGAAACATCTGGGAAAGTATCCCCGGTGTTTCGCGTTTTCGGATAGATGAACCAGAGGGGGAAAGTTGCATGTTTGCTATGCTAGGTATGTGTGGCGGATGAACGGACTGCGTATCCGGATTCGCCTCGTCGTTCTGAGCAACTTTCATGTACACAGTTTTTCCATCCGAGTTACGGATTATTTTATATTAATTTTTAAAGTTTTAAAACATTTTCTAAATTTATTATCTCTACTACCTAAAAATTACGTAATGTTCCGTCTCCCCCCTTACGTCGAACCCCACTTCGTCCTTCGTCGACACCCCTTCCGTCGCGAGCACTTATTTTCCTTCGCAGAAAAAACACACGAAACAACGAGCGCAACCCAGTTTTCTCCCCCGTCCTGGCCCAACCTTTCCCCAGCTCCCATGCAACCGAGAATGCCCTAGCAGCTAGTGCTACCCTCGCCCGCCGCCACCTGAGACATCGCCCACCTCCTCCCTCCTCCCCTGCCGCTGTGTGATCTGCCAAGGAGGACGACTGGACGACCATCCTACGATCCAGCCACGGTCGCCTGAAATCTCGCTGGGATGAATCCGGTCTCGGGCTCGTCCCAGTCGTTGCCTATTCTACATACGCCGAGGTGAAGATGCCCCCCTCCTCCCCATACCCCTGCGTCATCCGAAGCCAACGAGGACGACCTCCTACGATCCAGCCGCGGTTGCGCAGAATCTCGTCGGGACGAAATAGCCCTGCCTTGTCCCAGCCGCCGCCGGTAGAGGCTATTTTCTATAGGCCAAGGTGAGCATCCATGTCCAATGGTGCTGCTGGTTCCATGAGCACTTTGTTCCCCGCCATGCAATCTTCGTTGATTCAGAAAGGTGTGAGCTGTCTGTTTAGCTAATTCAATCTAATTCTTGTTATATGGGAAACAACATGAACATGTTGCTCTTTTTCCCAATCAGAATACTTCTGTGTGGAGAGAGCTCGTGCGTTGTGTCGAAGCAGAGCTCAGCCATAGGCGACAGCACGGCCGGCTGATTTGCGACTGGTCGGAGGGCGAGCTTCACATATGTGTGCGCGTACGGATAGGTAACACACTATCTTGGCCGCGCAAGAGCAAGTTCACAGGTGATAAACTATATTCCTGATCTATGTTCACAGGTGATCTTGTACAGTAATAGCCCAATCCTAATTTGTGCCATTTGTTTGTACTGATTGCAAGGGGAGAGATATCCTGCACTTATGTCAGTAATCAGGGCGGGCCCTATCTATTATATGCATATTTTGTTAGTACTATTGTAATTTAGCAAGTTTTGTTCTTTCCAAAAGTTGTTTGCTGAACATTTCATGCCGCCTTGAGCATGCAAAAGTACTTTTGAATGCCTGTTAGTCACAAATCACATCACACACCATATCTCTATTTTTTGGTAGTTTAAAAATAACTATTCTAAATGTTCTTTAATAACTATTCTAAATGTACTATAGACCGAAGTCAGAATATTGGTAAGCTCATTCTTTTTGTAAGATATGGAGATGAAGTTGATGAGTTGTGTGAAGATGAAAGGAAGCCGATGGAATATACTTTGATCAGCGGTGACATTGGAGAGCGAATGGTGCCCCTACGTAGACTTTCCTGGAAAGTTGTTATTTAATGTTTTTTTGGTTAGAGAAAAGATCACAGTGGACACAACTGCAGAAGCAACGATTCAATGTTTTATTCAGTTTAACCATGACTATTCTTTTCATGCAGATATGCTATGAACTAAATTATGTATCTTCTTCGCCCTTGAGTTGGATAATTATCGTGGTTTCATCTTTTGACTCAGATATGCGCAAGGAATTGAATAATGCTGTTTTTTTATCATAATCTGTCCACGGACAATGCATAAGAAAGTAGATATGAAGAACTATTTTATTAGTACTTTGATGCCATTTGATTGTCACACTAAACTAGGTTTTGTTGGTTCTTAAGTGAAAAGATAGTTGATGGTGGAACAAGGTGCCCCTGATTAATTA
Source organism: Aegilops bicornis (assembly GCA_021605145.1). NCBI lineage: Eukaryota > Viridiplantae > Streptophyta > Magnoliopsida > Poales > Poaceae > Aegilops > Aegilops bicornis. Next base: position 475,999,290 of record CM038672.1, on the reverse strand, counting down.
GGAAATGAGAAAGTTGCATTTCGGTGATCATATTTTTTTCTCCATAACAATGCATGTGGATTTAACTATATACAATCTACATATGTCTATTTCATCAACTAATACATGTATTGCACATGTTTTATACTATACCAATAGGAGGGTAAAGAGCTCTTGGTTGATTTATTTTTGAAAGCATGACATAAATATATCATCAATGCATAAATGACTATTGTTCTCCCGTTGCAATGCACGGGCAATTACCTAGTTATTTCAATAAATAGTTAAATTGCTAAGTGCACCCAGCATGTGTACACAACAGAGTGTATTAGGGGCTGAGAGGTGGGGACAGTTGACCTGGTCAATCACAAGATCAAGATCAACCGTGTTGTTGACCGGTCCTTCGACAAGTGGGGCCAACCTGTCATAGACAGAAACTTTAACTAAAACTAACTAATATTGTTTTAAGTTTACTCATTAGTCAGCGGGTCCCACATGTCATTTGTTGTAGTATTAAACGGAGTTTTTAATTTAGCAAGGTCTAATTAGCACGGTGGGGTTCGATTACACTGGGAGTTAGTGGCTGGATTAGTGCAGTTAATGACCCGGGCCCACGCATCATAAGACACTGGCCGGGTTCTAACACGTGCGCGTGCTGGTGCACGTTGGCGACCAACAGAGGCAACGGCGGCCCACCGGAGACGCACTCCGGCGACCGAACTGGCGGTGGCCGCCACCTACATGAGGTGCACGACGCGTCGCCCCCACTAGTGCGAGCGGTTGGAGCCGACGGTGGTCAGAACAGCGCCATCCGCGAGTGGAGGCGGTGGCAATGGTGAGAACCGGCCCGACGCACAGGGGCGAGGCACGCGGGCGTGCGGGAGCCGCGACGAGGTGCGGCCACGCAGAGGCGGGCGCGGTGACGGGATAGCGTGGGGCACATCGTTCGGAGGGGAGACGGAGAGGGTCCGACGGGGAGCTCAACCCCGTTAACGAGAAGAGGGCGGCGAGGCACGGGGAGGACCGGCGAAGGAGAGGCGGGGATGGGGCAGTCCGGCGTGGCGGGGCCGAGATGACACAGTTCGGCGAGGAGGCGGCGCCGACGAGGTGGCGGGCGACCCGGCGAATGGCTGCGAGGGCGATCCAGTGGCGGCGGGGCGCCGGCGTGAGGCGGGGAGGTCTGGCGTTGGTGTCGGGGGCGAGCGGCGTGCGACCCCAGATCCAGATCGAGGGGGAGGGGAACCGAGCGAGAGAGAGAGGGGACCGAGGGAAGTGGGGGTGATGGGGGGTTAGGGTTCCCTGTCGGTGGGGGGTTATGGGGAGGGAGTGGGGCCGGATGGGCCAGCCGGTTGACTAGCCGGGCCGGTTGGTCCAGCGTAGGGGGTTGTTCTTTCCTTAGCATTTTCCTTTTTCTTTATTTTATTTTTTATTATTTTCTATTAAAAGGATAGCTACAGTATTGGATGGAAACAAGGCATCAAATGATATTTGTTGAAAGTGAAACTTAGCAAACTAATCCGGACACAACTTTGTGGTGTTGCCTAAAAACTTTCATGGCCAAAGGAATTGTTCAAGCATTTTTAGAGATTGAAAAGGTCATTTAATATGATGTTGGACCACTAAATAATTTCCAGGGGCACTTTCGGAATCCAAAAGAGGTTGGTTCCAACATGACAAATACCCAGGGATTATTTGCCACACTTTGAACATTTTAGTTTTCATGTTTGGCAAATTTGATTTTGACTTTATTTTAAAATTGAATTTGAATTGGTTTTGAATCAAAGTGAGATTAGCAACAGTAATAGTGATGACTTGGCATCATTAGTAGGGGAGTACTGTAGCTTGATTATCCGGGCGTTACAGAGCTCGACCGACGACGAAAGCTCCTCCTTGGGCGAGAGCGACGAGGAGGATAGCGATAGCAACGACGAGGGTAGCGGGCTGGAGGATGACGGGTCCGACTAGGCGTCGGACGCGCCGTCCCTAGGTGAGGGAGTCCTGGATTAGGGGGTATCCGGACAGCCGGACTATATCCTTTGGCCGGACTGTTGGACTATGAAGATACAAGATTGAAGACTTCATCTCGTGTTCGGATGGGACTCTCTTGGCATGGAAGGCAAGCTTGGCGACATGTATATGTAGATCTCCTTCTGTTGTAATCGACTGTGTAACCCTAGCCCCCTCCGGTTTCTATATAAATCGGAGGGTTTAGTCCGTAGGACAACAACAATCACACCATAGGCTAGCTTCTAGGGTTTAGCCTCTACGATCTCGTGGTAGATCAACTCTTGTAACACTCATATTCATCAAGATCAATCAAGCAGGAAGTAGGGTATTACCTCCATAGAGAGTGCCCGAACCTGGGTAAACATCGTGTCCCTTGCCTCCTGTTACCATCCACCTTAGACGCACAGTTCGGGACCCCCTACCCGAGATCCGCCGGTTTTGACACCGACATTGGTGCTTTCATTGAGAGTTCCACTGTCGTTGCTGCAAGGTTCGATGGCCCCTTCGATCATCGACAACGATGCGGTCCAGGGTGAGGTTTTCCTCCCTGGACAGATCTTCGCGTCCGGCGGCTTCTCACTGCGGGCCAACTCGTTTGGCCATCTAGAGAAGATCGAGAGCAACGCCCCTGGCCATCAGGTCAGGTTTGGAAACTTGAATTACGTTGCTGATATCCGCGGAGACTCGATCTTTGACGGATTCGGACCCATGCCAGGTGTGCCGCACGATCACGACGAGCACGACATAGCTCTGCCGTCGAACAGTGTTCGGGAGATCACGCCAACAACTACTCAGACCTTTAGTCCGGAACAGATCTCGCCATCTGAGGATGGGAGGATAGACTCCGCCACGGAGACCGCACCCTCAGTGGCGATAGAGCCGAATACCGACCTTACCCTTCACGAGAGCCGTATCGCCGAACTGCTGAACTCGTCCTCGGCCACAGACTCGGTACCACCCGCTCCAATACCTATCGAATCCGATTGGGCGCTGATCATGGAGTTCACCTCCGCAGATATCTTTAAGCACTCGCCCTTCGGCGACATACTGAACTCATTAAAATCTCTCTCCCTGTCTAGAGAACCTCGGCCGAACTATGTCCGACTAGAGTGGGACGCGGACAACGAAGAAATTCAATCCCCACCCACCACCCACTTAGTAGCCACTGTCGACGATTTAACCGACATGCTCGACTTCGACTCCGAAGACATCGATGGCATGGACACCGATGCCGAGATTTAACAGGAACCATCGCCTACAGTGGCAATCGGACCGCCACCTCATCATATGACGTATATATGGTGGATACACCCAAAGAAAATAATAATGAGGATGTGATAACCCACAAGTATAGGGGATCGCAACAGCTTTCGAGGGTAGAGTATTCAACCCAAATTTATTGATTCAACACAAGGGGAGCCAAAGAATATTCTTGAGTATTAGCAGTTGAGTTGTCAATTCAACCACACCTGGATAACTTAGTATCTGCAGCAAAGTGTTTAGTAGCAAAAGTGATATGATAATAAAGGTAACGGTAGCAAAAGTAAAGATACATGTTTTTGGGTTTTTGTAGTAGTTGTAATAGTAGCAACGGAAAAGTAAATAAGCGAAGAACAATATATGAAAAGCTCAGAGGCAATGGATCGTTGATGGATAATTATGCCGGATCACGATTCCTCATGCAATAGTTATAACATAGGGTGATATAGAACTAGCTCCAATTCATCAATGTAATGTAGGCATGTATTTCGTAAATAGTCATACGTGCTTATGGAAAAGAACTTGTATGACGCCTTTTGTCCTACCCTCCCGTTGAAGCGGGGTCCCAGCGTAAACTAAGGGATATTAAGGCCTCCTTTTAATAGAGAACCGGACCAAAGCATTAACACATAGTGAATACATGAACTCCTCAAACTACGGTCATCACCGAGAAGTATCCTGATTATTGTCACTTCGGAGTTGTCGGATCATAACACATAATAGGTGACTATAGACTTGCAAGATAGGATCAAGAACTGATACGTCCATTTTGCATCATGTTTTTATATCGATATTTATCGCATTATGGGCTGATATTTCACGTTATGTCACAATACTTATGGCTATTCTCTCTTATTTTACAAGGTTTACATGAAGAGGGAGAATGCGTGAAGTCGGAATTGGGCCGAAAAGGAGCAAATATTGGAGACTTATTACATGCGACTCCAAAAGTCCTGAAACTCCACGGAATGTCTTAAAATAAATAAAGAAAAATCGCCGCCAAAGATGAAGGCCAGGGGGCCCACACCCTGCTCACGAGCGTGGGGGGCGCGCCCCCCTACCTCATGGGCCCCCTGGTGGCTCTCCGATGCCCATCTTCTCCTATATGAAGTCTTTCAATGAGAAAAAAATCAGAAGCAACCTTTCGGGATGAGACTCCGCCGCCACGAGGCGGAACCTTGGCGGAACCATCTAGGGCTCCGGCGGAGCTGTTCTGCCGGGGACACTTCCCTTCGGGAGGGGGAAATCATCGTCATCATCATCACCTACGCCCCTCTCATCGGGAGAGGGTAATCTCCATCAATATCTTCACCAGCACCATCTCATCTCCAAACCCTAGTTCATCTCTTGTATCCAATTATTGTCTCCAAGTCCGGGATTGGTGCTAGTAGGTTGCTAGTAGTGTTGATTACTCCTTGTAGTTGATGCTAGTTGGTTTATTTGGTGGAAGATCATATGTTCAGATCCTTTATGCATATTATTACCCCTCTAATTATGAACATGAATATGCTTTGTGAGTAGTTACTTTTGTTCCTGAGGACACGGGAGAAGTCTTGCTATTAGTAGTCATGTGAATTTGGTATTCGTTCGATATTTTGATGAGATGTATGTTGTCTAGCCTCTAGTGGTGTTACGTGAATGTCGACTACATAACACTTCACCATTATTTGGGCCTAGAGGAAGGCATTGGGAAGTAATAAGTAGATGATGGGTTGCTAGAGTGATGTAAGCTTAAACCCTAGTTTATGCGCTGTTTCGTAAGGGGCTAATTTGGATCCATATGTTTCATGCTATGGTTAGGTTTACCTTAATACTTTTGTTGTAGTTGCGGATGCTTGCAATAGAGGTTAATCATAAGTGGGATGTTTGTTCAAGTAAGAACAGCACCCAAGCACCGTCCACCCACATATCAAATTATCAAAGTACCAAACGCGAATCATATGAACGTGATGAAAACTAGCTTGACGATATTCCCATGTGTCCTCGGGAGCGCTTTTCCTATTATAAGAGTTTGTTCCGGCTTGTCCTTTGCTACAAAAAGGATTGGGCCACCTTGCTGCACTTTATTTACTCTTGTTACTTGTTGCTCATTACAATTTATCTTATCACAAAACTATCTGTTACCACTTATTTCAATACTTGCAGAGAATACCTTGCTAAAAACCGCTTATCATTTCCTTCTGCTCCTCATTGGGTTCGACACTCTTACATATCGAAAGGAGTACGATAGATCCCCTATACTTGCGGGTCATCAAGACTCTTTTCTGGCGCCGTTTCCGGGGAGTGTAGCGCCTTTGGTAAGTGGAATTTGGTAAGGAAAAATTTATATAGTGTGCTGAAATTTTCTGTCACTTGTTACTATGGAAAGTAATTCTCTGAGGGGCTTGTTTGTGGTATCTTCACCCCGTCCAATAGAGCAAAGAGTTGCTCCTCAACCTTCTGAACCTATTGAAAATGAAACTCCTTTTGAATTTCCTTCGGGTATGATGGAAAAAGTGCTAGCTAATCCTTTTACAGGAGATGGAACAAAGCATCCCGATGAGCACTTAATATATGTGGATGAAATTTGTGGATTATTTAAGCTTGCAGGTGTACCCGATGATGTTGTTATGAAGAAGGCTTTCCCTTTATCTTTGAAGGGAGACACATTGACATGGTATAGACTATGTGATGATATGAGATCATGGAACTATAAAAGATTGAAATTGGAATTTCATCAAAAGTATTACCCTATGCATCTTGTTCATCATGATCGCAATTATATATATAATTTTTGGCCTCGCGAAGGAGAAAGCATTGCTCAAGCTTGGGGGAGGGTTAAATCAATGTTATATTCATGCCCCAATCATGAGCTCTCGAAAGTGACAATTCTTCAGAACTTTTATGCTCGGCTTTCTGATAACAATCGCACCATGCTCGATACTTCTTGTGCTGGCTCTTTTATGATGAAGACTATTGAATTCAGATGGAATTTATTGGATAGAATTAAACGCAACCTGAAGATTGGGACCTCGACGAAGGTAAGGAGTCAGGTATGACACCTAAGTTTGATTGTGTTAAATCTTTTATGGATACCGATATTTTCCGTAAGCTTAGCACTAAATATGGACTTGACTCTGAGGTAGTAGCTTCTTTCTGTGAATCTTTTGCTACTTATGTTGATCTCCCTAAGGAGAAGTGGTTTAAATATCATCCTCCCATAGAAGAAAAAGTAGCTGCACCTATTAAAGTTGAAGAAAAGACTGTCACTTATAATGATCCTATTGTTCCTACGTCTTATGTTGAGAAACCATCTTTCCCTGTTAGAGTAAAGGATCATGCTAGAGCTTCAACTGTTGTTCGTAAAAGCAATATCAGAACTTATACACCTCCTGAGCAAGTTAAAGTAGAACCTAATATTGCTATTGTTAAAGATCTCTTGTCTGATAATATTGATGGGCATGTTATTCAATTCTGTGGTGAAACTGCTAGAATTGCTAAACCCTATGCTAAAGATAAACATAGACCTATGGTAGGCGTGCCTGTTATTTCTGTTAAAATAGGAGATCATTGTTATCATGGCTTATGTGATATGGGCGCTAGTGCTAGTGCAATACCCATTGAATTATACAAAGAAATTATGCATGATATTGCACCAATTGAGTTAGAAGAAATTGATGTCACAATTAAGCTTGCCAATAGAGATACTATTTCACCAGTGGGAATTGTTAGAGATGTTGAAGTCTTGTGTGGGAAAACTAAATATCCCGGTGATTTTCTTGTTCTTGGTTCTCCACAAGATAGCTTTTGTCCCATTATATTTGGTAGAACCTTCTTGAATACTGTTAATGCTAAGATAGACTGCAAAAAGAATGTTGTTACTATTGGCTTGGATGATATGGTTCATGAGTTTAATTTCTCTAAATTTAGTAAACAACATCGTGAGGAAGAATTGCCTAGTAAGGATGAAATTATTGGTCTTGCTTCTATTGCCGTGCCTCCTAGTGATCCTTTGGAACACTATTTGCTAGACCATGAAAATGAGATGTTCATGAATGAAAGAAGGGAAATAGATGAAGTATTCTTTAAACAGGAACCTATTCTGCAACATAATTTGCCTGTTGAAATCCTAGGTGATCCTCCTCCACCCAAGGGTGATCCCGTGTTTGAGCTTAAACCGTTGCCTGATAATCTTAAATATGCTTATCTTGATGAAAAGAAAATATATCCTGTTATTATTAGTGCTAACCTTTCAGAGCATGAAGAAGAAAGATTATTGAAAACTCTGAAAAAGCACCGTGCCGCTATTGGATATACTCTTGATGATCTTAAGGGCATTAGTCCCACTCTATGTCAACATAAAATAAATTTGGAAGCGGATGCCAAACCAGTTCGTGATCCTCAATGACGTTTGAATCCTAAAATGAAAGAAGTGATAAGAAAAGAAATACTCAAGCTTCTGGAGGCAGGTATAATTTATCCCGTTGCTGATAGTCAGTGGGTAAGTCCTGTCCATTGTGTCCCTAAAAAGGGAGGTATTACTGTTGTCCCTAATGATAAAGATGAATTGATTCCGCAAAGAATTATCACAGGTTATAGGATGGTAATTGATTTCCGCAAATTAAATAAAGCTACTAAGAAAGATCATTACCCTTACCTTTTATTGATCAAATGCTAGAAAGATTATGCAAACATACACATTATTGCTCTCTAGATGGTTATTCGGTTTCTCTCAAATACACTGTGGTCGGCTAAAGATCAATCAAAGACTACTTTTACATGCCCTTTTGGTACTTTTGCTTATAGACGTATGCCTTTTGGTTTATGTAATGCACCTGCTACTTTTCAAAGATGCATGATGGCTATATTCTCTGACTTTTGTGAAAATATTTGTGAGGTTTTCATGGACGACTTCTCCGTCTATGGTTCCTCTTTTGATGATTGCTTGAGCAATCTTGATCGAGTTTTGCAGAGATGTGAAGAAACTAATCTTGTCTTGAATAGGGAAAAGTGCCACTTTATGGTTAATGATGGTATTGTCTTGGGGCACAAAGTTTCTGAAAGACGTATTGAAGTTGATAAAGCAAAGGTTGATGCTATTGAAAAGATGCCGTGTCCCAAGGACATCAAAGGTATAAGAAGTTTCCTTGGTCACGCTTTGGTTTTATAGGAGGTTCATTAAGGACTTCTCAAAAATTTCTCGGTCTCTGACTAATTTATTACAAAAAGATGTACCATTTGTCTTTGATGATGATTGTGTGGAAGCATTTGAAATACTTAAGAAAGCATTAGTCTCTGCACCTGTTGTTCAGCCACCTGATTGGAATTTACCCTTTGAAATTATGTGTGATGCTAGTGATTATGTCAGAGGTGCTGTTCTAGGGCAAAGAGTCGATAAGAAGTTAAATGTTATCCATTATGCTAGTAAGACTCTAGACAATGCTCAAAGAAATTATGCTACTACCGAAAAGGAACTTTTAGAAGTTGTATTTGCTTGTGATAAATTCAGACCCTATATTGTTGATTCTAAAGTAACTATTCACACCGATCATGCTGCTATTAAATATCTTATGGAAAAGAAAGATGCTAAACCTAGACTTATTAGATGGGTTCTCTTGCTGCAAGAATTTGATTTGCATATTGTTGATAGGAAAGGAGCTGAGAACCCCATTGCAGATAACTTATCTAGGTTAGAGAATGTTCTTGATGACCCACTACCTATTGATGATAGCTTTCCTGATGAACAACTAAATGTCATAAGCACTTCTCGTAGCACTCCTTGATATGCTGATTATGCTAATTATATTGTTGCTAAATTTATACCACCTAGCTTCACATACCAACAAAAGAAGAAGTTCTTCTATGATTTGCGACATTACTTTTGGGATGACCCACATCTTTATAAAGAAGGAGTAGATGGTGTTATTAGATGTTGCGTACCTGAGCATGAACAGGAACAGATCCTACGCAAGTGTCACTCCGAAGCTTATGGAGGACACCACGCTGGAGATAGAACTGCACATAAGGTATTGCAATCTGGTTTTTATTGGCCTACTCTCTTCAAGGATGTCCGTAAGTTTGTTTTGTCTTTTTATGAATGTCAAAGAATTGGTAATATTAGTAGACGTCAAGAAATGCCTATGAATTTTCACTTGTTATTGAACCATTTGATGTTTGGGGCTTTGATTATATGGGACCTTTTCCTGCCTCTAATGGATATACACATATTTTAGTTGCCGTTGATTGCGTTACTAAGTGGGTAGAAGCTATTCCAACTAGTAGTGCTGATCATAACACTTCTATTAAAATGCTTAAGGAAGTTATTTTTTCGAGGTTTGGAGTCCCTAGATATTTAATGACTGATGGTGGTTCACATTTTATTCATGGTGCTTTCCGTAAAATGCTTGCTAAATATGACGTTAATCATAGAATTGCATCTCCTTATCACCCGCAGTCTAGTGGTCAAGTAGAATTGAGTAATAGAGAGCTCAAATTAATTTTGCAAAAGACTGTTAATAGGTCTATAAAGAATTGGTCCAAGAAACTTGATGATGCATTATGGGCCTATAGAACTGCATACAAGAATCCTATGGGTATGTCTCCGTATAAAATGGTTTATGGAAAGCATGTCACTTACCTCTCGAACTAGAACATAAGGCATATTGGGCTATTAAAGAGCTCAACTATGATTTCAAACTTGCCGGTGAGAAGAGGTTATTTGACATTAGCTCACTTGATGAATGGAGAACCCAAGCCTATGAAAATGCCAAGTTATTTAAAGAAAAAGTTAAAAGATGGCATGGCAAAAGAATACAAAAGCGTGAGTTTAATGTAGGTGATTATGTATTGCTATACAACTCTTGTTTAAGATTTTTTGCAGGAAAACTTCTCTCTAAATGGGAAGGTCCCTACGTTATCGAGGAGGTCTATCGTTCTGGTGCCATAAAAATCAACAACTTCGAAGGCACAAATCCGAAGTTGGTAAACGGTTAAAGAATCAAACATTATATCTCAGGTAATCCCATAAATGTTGAAACCAATATTATTGAAACCGTAACCCCGGAGGAATACATAAGGAACACTCTCCAGACCGGTTCAGACTCCGAAAAGGAATAGGTATGTGGTACGGTAAGTAAACCGACTCCAAAACAATTTTTAAGGCAATATTTCTCCGTTTTGTAATATTTAAAAAAATAGAAAAATAAGTGGAAGTCCTGGAAGGACACGAGTCCTTCACGAGGGTGGAGGGCGCGCCCTACCCCCTGGGCGCGCCCCCTACCTCGTGAGCACCTGTGTGCCCTCTGGACTCCGTTTTCTTGCACGATACGTATTTTGGTCAGTAAAAATTCATTATATATTCTCCGAAGGTTTTGACTCCCGTATCACGCAAATATCCTCTATTTTTGTTTCAAGCTGTCCTACTGCAAGTTAGATCAACATGTCGTCTCAAGATTCAGAGGAGGATTGCCCAGTTTCTTACCGGCCTTTAGATAAAAACATATTCAAGGATACCTATCCATATATATGGTACCCTGATGAGGAAGATGAAGATGAACCAGTTCCCCCTCGCTTCAAGCAAGAAAGCAAAGAGGCATTATGCAAAAGGATAATAAAGATTGAGATCGAGAATGATGAGTTGAGGATTGATAATTTCACCCTCAGACGCAAGTTGGAGAAAGAGAAGGGCAAGCTCGCATCATCAACAACAACTCCACCTTCTTCACCAACAACAAAGGAGACATAATCACATGGGTATGTGCACTCCCCTTGGCAACTGCCAAGCTTGGGGGAGGTGCCCCGGTATCGTATCTCCATCACAACTCCTATCTTTACCGTTTTTCTTAGTTCGATCCTATTAGTAGTATCTTGATTTAGTAGAATAAAGTCATGGCATGATCTAGTTTTGAAGTTTTGCTTTATGATCTCTCTATGTAGTCGAGTCCGTGAGCTATATATATATATATAATAAAGTTTAGTGTTGAGTCAAGGGCTTGATTACTTTGCCATGATCTTGGGTGAATAAAAGAAAAGAATAAAAAGAAACAAAAAGTTCATATTGATCTTATTAAAAGTAATGACTTCACATAGAAAGAGTATGATGATTAAAAGTTGTTGGGAGTTGGCAAATATAGCTTTGGTCATCGTTGCAATTAATAGGAAGTAATAAGGAGAGAGAGAGGTTTCACATATAGATATATTATCATTGACATCTTTTATGATTGGGAGCACTCGTTAAAATATGACATGCTAAAGAGTTGATGTTGGACAAGGAAGACAACATAATGAGTTATGTTTTCTTGTATCTGAGATAAAGTATGTTGTCATGGATCCTCTAACATGTTGAGTGATGTCTACTACACAACCTTCTTCTTGTAGACGTTGTTGGGCCTGCAAGTGCACAGGTTTGTAGGATAGTAGCAAATTTCCCTCAAGTGGATGACCTAAGGTTTATCAATCCGCGAGAGGCGTAGGAGGAAGATGGTCTCTCTCAAACAACCCTGCAACCAAATAACAAAGAGTCTCTTGTGTCCCCAACACACCCAATACAACGGTAAATTGTATAGGTGCACTAGTTAGGCGAAGAGATGGTGATACAAGTGCAATATGGATGGTAGATATAGGTTTTTGTAATCTGAAGATATAAAAACAGCAAGGTAACTAATGATAAAAGTGAGCGTAAACGGTGTTGCAATGGTAGGAAACAAGGCCTAGGGTTCATACTTTCACTAGTGCAAGTTCTCTCAACAATAATAACATAGAAAGATCATATAACAAGCCCTCAACATGCAACAAAGAGTCACTCCGAAGCCACTAATAGCGGAGAACAAACGTAGAGATTATGGTAGGGTACGAAACCACCTCAAAGCTATTCTTTCGGATCAATCTATAAAAGAGTTCGTACTAGAATAACACCTTAAGACACAAATCAACCAAAACCCTAATGTCACCAGATACTCCATTGTCACCTCAAGTATCCGTGGGCATGATTATACGATATGCATCACACAATCTCAGATTCATCCAACCAACACAAAGTACTTCAAAGAGTGCCCCAAAGTTTCTACCGGAGAATCAAAAACGTGTGCCAACCCCTATGCATAGGTTCATGGGCGGAACCCGCAAGTTGGTCACCAAAACATACAATAAGTGGCACATGATATCCCATTGTCACCACGGATAAGCACGACAAGACATACATCAAGTGTTCTCATGAAAGACTCAATCCGATAAGATAACTTCAAAGGGGAAACTCAATTCATCACAAGAGAGTAGAGGGGGAGAAACATCATAAGATCCAACTACAATAGCAAAGCTCGGGATACATCAAGATCGTATCACCTCAAGAACACGAGAGAGAGATCAAACACATAGCTATCGGTACATACCCTCAGCCCCGAGGGTGAACTACTCCCTCCTCATCATGGAGAGCGCCGGGATGATGAAGATGGCCACGGAGATGGATCCCCCTCCGTGAGAATGCAGGAAAGGGGTCCCGATTGGTTTTTCGTGGCTCGAGGCTTATGTGGCGGAACTCCCGATCTAATCTTCTGTTTTGGAAGTTTTAGGAGTACGACGGTATATATGGGTGAAAGGAGAACGTCGGTGGAGCTACGGGGCCCCACGAGGCGGGCGCGCCAGGGGGAAGGGCGCGCCTCACCCTCGTGAGCACCTCCCGTATCTTCCGACGTGGGGTCCAAGTCCATGAGGTGGGTTTCCTTCCAAAAATAACTTCTCCAGCTTGATTTTGCCTGCTTTGACTCCGTCGATATTCCTTTTCCTCGAAATACTGAAATAGGCATAAAACAACAAATGGGTTGGGCCTCCGGTTAATAGGTTAGTCCCAAAAATAATATAAAAGTGGATAATAAAGCCCAATATTGCCTAAAACAGTAGATAAAGTAGCATGGAGCAATCAAAAATTATAGATACGTTGGAGACGTATCATTGAGCTTGCCTTTCCCCCTCATGCTAGCCAAATTCTCAGCACCAAGTAGAGATACTGTTGGGGATGTAACTACTGAATATAAACCGCCCAGAAGGGGCCGGTTTACCCTCGACCCATATTGGGGCCCATGAAGACTCAGAAGGTGGCGATTGCTGTAAAGTTTAGAGGCCCGGAGCCCAGGGGCGAGTTAGGGCCCGTAATGGTAAAACCGCCATAACCATGTAACTTGTGTTGTAAGATAAGAGAAAGAAGAGACCGAGGCGGACACTTGTATGAGCCGGCCTCGGGACTCAGAGACCGGCTGGACGCCAACCCATGTATATAAGGGACGATCCGTGGCGGTTTAGGGACACACAACAACAATTCGAGGCTTAGGCGAAGCTATTGCTCCCTAGTCGCCGAAATCACATCAATCCCATCACAAACTAGACGTAGGCTTTTACCTTCATCGAAGGGGCCGAACTAGTATAACTCTCGTGTCTTTGCGTCCGCTTTAACCCCTTTAAGTTAACCCGTACGATGGCCTCACGACTAAGTCCTTTCATGAGGACATCTGCCGTGACAATTCCACGACAGTTGGCGCCCACCGTGGGGCTATCACACGATGGTTTGATGATCTTAGAGGGCAAGTTCGAAGGACTCGAAGGCTATCTTTGTGGGCGGATGACCAAGAGTCGTCAGCGGCAAGCTCTACATCGACGATGCAGGTTTGGGGACCCGAGGCCGGCTCGATTGAGTCTGGTACCGGGTCCCCTTTGGTGGCATACACGTGTTCATCGGCAAGATCGGTGAGCTGTGGCTGGGCCGGACATCCGCACCGACCTCGTCGAGACGGCTCGTGGCGAAGAAGAATCCTGCCTCGCTAAACCGGTTGTCAGCGTGCTTTGTGGGAGTCATCCACGGAGGAGACTATGAGGGCGGATCAGCATCTGGTGGCGAAACCGTTGTCTACTCGATGACGAGTCGTCGACCGGGAAACCGAAGTCTCTCAGATTACCGCAAGATGGCGGATCGGGGCTGTTCCGATGGTAACGATTCCGGACCTTTGATCTGCCCAACCGGGTTGGAATATTCATGGCGGTACACAAGCGATGCTTCACTCCTCAACCGCCGCGACAACGGTCGCCGGTTCGACAATGGCGGTGGCGGGGCAGGAGGCCTGTCGCCCGCCCGGCTCAAGTTTTATCGTAATTATTTGATCGTTGGCTGTGCTCATGGCGTAGGCTAACCCGGCGGATCAAGATCTGCATAACGCAGAGATTGCAAAGGTGAAGGAGCAAATCACTCAAAGCTAAAGCGGATCCGGCAGCTCTGACGCTAGGATGGTGGCGAGCGGGCGCTTTGGATGCGCAGCTTATAGGCTCATGCTTTGGATCGTAACGCGTCGCATGAAGTCATGAAAATAAAGTACAGATCCGTTTGCCCTCGGTTTTCGAGGAAGAGACCTCTTCAACACCCGAGTGGGACCAAGAATCCGCCAGTGGTGAACCGGGCGGAAGCACCTGGGACGGGCGCGCCGATTCAGCCTCGTGTGATAGATCTACCTCGCCATCATGCCGGCGCGCCTCAAGCTGTGCAAACACCTCCAGGTCACTACTCCAACCCGATGGATAACCTTGTTGCGGCTGCGGCGCGGTTGGAGGCGATTCTTATCGAAGGCGATTCACCACAAAGGTGGAAACACGCCGGGTCAAAGAGCTCCTTAGGACGGCTCTGGTCCAACAGAAGCATATTCAAACAGCCGCGATCGGATCCACTCCACCCCCGCCCGAGCCGGAGCTATAGCGAGCATGCAGATGAACCGCCGTGTCAAGTAATGCGCAGCGGTGCACCCAAATGGCAACAACCCGGCGGATGGTTTCAAACGCTCAAGAGGTGGTGGACCGGCCAGGCAACGAGGGGGCCGAGTTAGAAGACAAAGATCAAGATTATCGGCTACGCGGTTCGACCGACTTTCTTCGAGCCTGGAGTTACATCTAGCTCTTTGGGGTGCCTTGCCTCGTCCCCGCTTTACGCAATATACGTTTGCCCAAAGATTTCAAGGGGCCACACAAGGTGCCCAATTATACCGCCGATCTGGCTCCAGAAGCGTGGATAGAAAGCTATGAGATGGCCATGGAGATGCTGGATGTGGATGAAGCTGCGTGTGCAAAGTATTTTACCATGATGCTTGAAGGTACGACCCGTACTTGGTTGAAAAACTTGCCACCCAATTCCATCAGTTCATGGACCCAGTTGCGGACCCGGTTCATTCAGAATTTCAAAAACACCTGTAAGCAGCCCACGTCTGTGGTGGACTTGGCGGCTTGTGTCCAGGCTGAGGGAGAATCCACAACCCATTGGGTGCGCCGTGTTTCAGAAGTTCTACATTCTTCAGACCGGATCAACACCGATTCTCGCAATCTTAACCCTAGAGAGCAACCGCGGTTCGAGCCTTTAAAATTGAAGCTGGGTCGCATGAAGCGATTTTGCAATGACTTGGGCACTCTCATGGGCGTTTTAGTGAAGTATGCTGATTATGATAGTACCAAGGACCCCGAGTCCGAGGAGGATGATACAGGAAGGGAAAGCGTAACAACAACTCTAGAGGCCAAAGAAGATCACCGGCGGGTAATGGAGGAAACAAGCGTAAGGCGAATGGTAACATGGGCTTTGTAGCCAATACCAACGCACAGGACAAGGGTCAACGGCGCAGGGGTAAACATCCGAACCGAGGTGGTGCGCCTAATCATAATCCGGACCGGTTGAATTATCTGTTGAATCAACCCTGTCCGAAGCATGGGACGAAGGAGGCGCCAACAAACCACCTCTGGAAGGATTGTTACATTATGCAGGAGTTTAAAAGTTCCAACGCTTTCCGGTATGATCAAGGCCCCGGCGGTTCGTAGTCCGCCCGGGTTACGGTGGAGGAAATTCGGTCTAGAGTTTAATGGTAATCCGGGCGGCGTAACAATCGAACAATCGTAACAACCAAGGTGGTTACAATCAGCAGCAGCAGCGATCGGGTTATCAAAGCAATCCAAGCAATTGAATGGTGGATGATCACGTCTTCACCACTAGCTTGGACAAGCGAGACCGGAAACTTCAGAAGCAGGCAGTCAACATTGTTGAACCGGCCGTACCGCATTACCTACGCTGGTCAGAGCAGCCTATTGTGTGGAGTAGAGAGGATCATCCTCCCCGGGTTGACAATCCGGGTCAGCTAGCCCTAGTGGTGGCGCCTCGTGGGGAGGATACAAGTTCACCAAGGTGCTTATGGACGGAGGGAGCAGCATCAGCATCCTGTATTATGAGACCTTCCGTCGTATGGGGTTAACGGATAAACATCTCAAGCCGTCCAATACAGTGTTTCATGGTGTGGTGCCTGGCAACTCAGCATATCCGGTTGGTAAAATAGCTCTGGAAGTGGCCTTCGGGATGAACATGACTCAGATCGGAAACATTGACATTTGAAGTGGTGAAAATTCAAAGCCCTTACCACGCCCTGTTTGGGCGGCCGGCTTATGCCAAGTTTATGGCGTGACCTTGTTATGTCTATTTGCAGCTAAAAATGCCGGGTCACAAAGGGACGATAACAGTTCATGGGAGCCGCAAGATCGCTTTAGAGTGTGAGGAAGGTGATGCGGCTTACGCAGAGTCGGTCTGTGCCAATCAAGAGCTAAAGTACTATAAAGACAATGTTGATCAAAGGATATGACCCGTTGAAGAAGCCAACTACAGAGCACGATCCGGATCTGAAGTTTAAATCGTGGCCGACTAAACTTGTTGACTTTGTGCCCGGTGATTCGTCCAAGCAGTTCATCATCGGTGCTAACTTGGATCCTAAATAGGAAAGCGCTCATCGAAGTTCATCCGTGAGAATCGAGACATTTTTGCATGGAAGCCTTCTGACATGCCAGGTGTACCGAGGGAACTTGCTGAGCACACTCTTAATGTTGATCCCAAGTACAAACCGGTAAAACAGTTTCTTCGCCGGTTTAACGAGGAAAGGCGCAAGGCCATTGGAGAAGAGGTTGCCAGGCTCTTAGCAGCAGGTTTTATCGTTGAAGTTTTCCATCCAGAGTGGCTTGCTAATCCGGTGTTGGTCCTTAAGAAAAAATGCACTTGGCGCATGTGTGTGGATTACAGATCTTAACAAGGTTTGTCCAAGAGATCCTTTTGCCCTCCCGCATTGACCAGATTATTGATGCTACGGCGGGTTGTGAGTGTTTGAGCTTCTTGGATGCGTATTCGGATATCATCGATCAAAATGGCGGTTAAGGACCAGGAGAAGACAGCGTTTATCACTCCCTTTGGAGCCTTACGCTATGTGTCTATGCCTTTTGGGCTCAAGAGCGCCTAAGCAACTTATCGGCGTTGCGTACAAAACTGCTTACGAACAGATCGGCCGTAACATGCATGCTTATGTGGATGATATTGTGGTTAAGTCAAGGAAGAAGGAAACGCCGATTGAGGATTTGAAAGAAACCTTTGACAACTTGCGGGTGTACAAGATGATGCTTAACCCGACCAAATGTGTTTTCGGTGTTCCGGCAGGTAAGTTATTGGGTTTCCTTGTGTCCAACAGGGGGATTGAAGCTAATCCGGAGAAGATTACAGCTATCACCTCCCTGGCTAAGCCAAAGTGTATCAATGATGTCCAGCGATTGGCGGGCCGGATTGCTGCGCTGAGCCGGTTTATCAGCCGCCTCGGAGAGAAGGCCATCCCTTTGTACCAGATGCTGAAGAAGACGGATGAATTTGTTTGGAGTTTAGCCGCCGATGAAGCATTGGAGGATTTAAAGCGGCAATTGGCCAACCCGCCTGTTCTTGCCGCTCCCGTTGACAAGGAGCCGCTTCTGCTGTATGTTGCTGCTAATGCCAGGGCAGTTAGCGTAGCCATTGTGGTCGAGCGGAAGGAGGCAGGGAAGGAGTATCCGGTTCAACGTCCGGTTTATTACATCAGCGAGGTGCTCATTGAGTCCAAACAGAGATATCCGCATTGGCAGAAGCTGGTGTATGGAGTCTTTATGGCAAGCCGGTTGAAGCAGTATTTTCAAGGGCATCCCATCACGGTGGTCAGTTCAGCTCCTTTGGGCGATATCATACGTAACCGAGAAGCGATCGTCGGATTGCTAAGTGGGCCATAGAGCTTGGGCCGACGGTTTAAAGTATGTACCTCGGACGACAAGAAAATCGTGCACTTGTGGATTTCATTAATGATTGGACGGAGTTACAAGCTACCAAGAAAAGCCGGATCATACCTATTGGACCATCCACTTTGACGGGTCCAGCAGTTGGAGGGCTCGGGGTCGGAGTTGTGTTAACTTCCCACGAGGTGAAAAGTTTTGTTACGTCCTCCGCTTAATGTTCCCTTGTACTAACAATGCAGCTGAGTATGAAGCCTTGCTCCATGGTCTTCGGATGGCTAAGGAGATGAATCTAAGCCGGGTTAAGTGTTTCGGTGACTCGGACTTGGTGGCCCAACAAGTGTCAGGCACTTGGGATTCCAAAGACCCACTCATGGCGGCATATTGTCGGGAAGTGGATGTTGTTGCAGGTCATTTTAAAGGCTATCAGGTGGACCATGTGGATCGACGGAAGAACGAAGCGGCGTACGCTTTAAGCCGGTTGGGCTCTCAACGCAAACCGGTCCCGCCCAATGTCTTCCTTGATGTACTGCACAATCCGTCACCAAGCTTCCTGATGAAGTAGATTTGGCTATTCCTGATCCGGAGGCTCGGTTGGTGGCTGCCCTGCATGTCATTCCGGATTGACGCTCCCTTATTTGGCGTACATGAGCCGGGCGAAGTTACCGTAAGATGAGACGTTGGCCCGTAGATAGTTCGGCGGTCTAAGTCTATGACCATTGTTAATGGCGAGTTGCATCATTGCGGTGGTGTCGAGGCGTTTCAACGTTGTGTGTCCCCGAGGAAGGCTGTGAAATATTGCCCGAGATCCACGAAGGGACTGCGGTCACCACGCCGGTTCAAAATCCTTGGTGGCTAGGCGTTCCGCCATGGTTTTTATTGGTTGACTGCCCATGCTGATGCGGAAGATCTGGTCAGGCGATGTGATGGTTGCCAGAAGTTTTCTAGGCGTGCTCATGTACCGGCCCAAGAATTGAGGATGATTCCAATTACTTGGCCATCTGCGACTTGGGGGCTGGATATGATTGGACCTTTCAAAAGGTCCAAGGACAAGAAGACCCACCTGTTGGTGGCGGTTGACAAATTTACAAAGTGGGTAGAGGCAGATCCTGTTAGCAAGTGTGATGCGGCCACGGCGGTTCAGTTCATCAAAAAGGTTATTTTCCGGTTTGGTTTTCCACACAGTATCATCACAGATAATGGTACCAATTTGTCCAAAGGTGCCATGAAGGAGTTTCTTGACGTGAGCACATCCGCTTGACGCTTTCTTCAAGAGCTCACCCACAGTCCAATGGTCAAGCGGAAAGAGCCAATCAAGAGATCCCGAGAGGTATTAAGCCCGGCTTATGGTCCCTTTACAGAGGACACCGGGCTGTTGGGTAGAAGAGCTACCATCCGTGTTATGGAGTATAAATACTACCCTAACAGATCCAATCGGATACACACCGTTCTTTATGGTCTATGGAGCGGAGGCGGTTCTCCCAGCGATATCCGTCATGACTCACCTCGTGTGGCGGCCTATGTTGAGGCAGATAATGAGGCAAAGACGGCAAGATGCTTTGGATCGACCGGATGAAGAACGAGATATGGCGGCTGCTCGCTCGGTGATTTACCAAAGAAGATCTTCGTCGGTATCACAATGACGGGTCGTAACCGTAACCTTTCAAGAAGGAGACTTGGTGCTTGGCTCATTCAAGACCGCATAGATATGCACAAGCTATCCCCACCTTGGGAAGGGCCTTTTGTGGTCAGCAAGAATCTGCACAACGGGTCATACTATCCGATTGATATTCGAGAGCATAAAGACTCACGCACGCCGAAGAGGAGACCAACAGGCCGTGGAACATAGCTCATCTTCGCCTTATTATACACGAGCCATCGGCTCTCCTTATGTACATATTATGACAATGTATATATTATGAATAAAAGCAATAAACCGGAGCCTCAGCTAAAGCGGGGTATCCGTTCTGTAAAAATTCGGCTTGGGTACATGGAGTTATTGTCTTAAAACGGCCTCCGGTTTATCCATTGAGCTTGCTCGTCAGAAGCTTTTAGATATCACTTGGGGGCTTGGTCGTATCCGAACCAATGCCACACCTCTTGATAGGCGAAAGCCACCAGATCACTTGGGGACATGGTCAAGTTTGAACCAGTCACGCCTCTTGATCGGCCTAAGGCCATAGAGTCACTTGGGGGCTTGGTCGAACCCGAACCATTGCCACGCCACTTGATCGGCATAATGCCACGATTTCAGTTGGGGACCTGGCTGACTTGAACCATAGCTACACCTTATTGGGAGCTTGGTCGTGTCCGACCATGGTAATACCATCTGATCGGCTCAGTAAAGCCTCTTTCTGCAAATTGTTATTTGATTTTTTGTTGCGTTTTTAAAATCGATAACATTTCAGTTTATGTTAATCCGGAAATAACTTACCCGGTTTTGACTTTTTCTGTTAACGTCCCATTATGGAGTAACAGGGGGGGCTTAACATGACCCGGCATGGTTTACATGGTAAACCGGCATTATAAATACATGAGCTGTTTTCTCCTTTGACGATAATGGTTTATACAACCTCCGCTTCCAGGTTGGCTAAGCCAACTACACGCCCGACGCTGGCAGGTATTTTTGTATCAACAAAATTTTGATCATATACCTCAATATTTCCTTACATATACATATGAGCGTCACAAACCGGCTGGTGACACAAGCCGCCGTGGCAGTTTAAGAATTTGTGATTGCAGGCAAAATAGATTGAAGGTTTCGATTATTCAATCAAAAGTCTCAGCACCTTTGTGCGAAGGTTGCAGACTGAAGGGATAAAAGTTATATTCAAAAACAAAGGTGCTGGCTATTCTATTACAAGGCCTTCCGAGGCCCAACATTTCGAATGGCATTATGACTCGCAGTTTATGATGCATCAACCGGCTTGACGGATTAAGCTTCCTCGCCGGGTTGACGTGAAGAAGATGGGTTGTCTGGCGTCGGTTCAGCTTCTTCCTCTTCATCACCCAATGGCCGGAAGTCAGTGGTAGACCAGTCAATCCGGTTTAAAGCCTGAAAGACAGCCTCTTCACTTATAAGCTCAGCCGGATCAATGTCAGGGGCATAAGTGTGCTTACGGATTGGAGGAACAAGGTTACGCACTTCCGAATGACAAATTCCACCCGCTTGTTGTTTGCATCATAGAAAGAGCGGTAAACCGCCAGTTGGCTTCGCTGCCGATTGACTCACCAGAGGACGCATCTCCTTTGTTATTCGCTTGAGGGCGTCATTATCAAAGGCTTCGCCGCTTTTCTTGAGCGCTTAGGAAGCCCTTGGCTATGTCGGCCGGATCAAGGTCCGCTATCCACGCCTTTGGCGCTGCGTTGAAGCCAATAAAGTGCAAGCCCGACGCGGATCACTTCAACTCTCAAGTTGTGCGGAATCATGGATAGCCGGGTCCAGCGTATCTTTGATCAAGGACGGAGCTGTGTTATCATACGATGTAAGCGCATATGACTGGCTGGGTGCGGTATACATTGCTCAATCAGCGTGTATGCAGCCTTGAGCTTCTTCCGCATATCAGAGCCCAGATGAGCAATACGCTTCCCTATACCGGTTTAAGACAACTCAGGTTAAACTGGCGGAAATGTCAAAACGGAATAGTAATCAGTGAAAAATCTCTTACCAAAGATCATAGAGGTCATGGCATTAATCTGGCGCTTTAGTCCGGTCAGCTCTTCTGTCACCGGTTTAAGAGCCGCTCAAGATCTTCAGCCCGCTTCAACAGCCCGGCCTTCTCCATCTCCCGCTTGGCCTGCTCGGATTTATACCACTCCTTGAGCTGCTCCATAGTGGTCAAGGCAGTTTTCAATTCGCCCTGGCCTTGGTGGTTTCTCGCTTGTTGAGTCTTGATTGGCACGAAGGTCCTTGAGTTGTACGGTTTGCTGGTCTATCTCGCTCGATAAAAATGGATCAAGTTGTTTCATTATGAAGTCCCAAGCTCAATACGGTATTCAACTTGGCACTTGGGGGCTAATGGCTAATTGATCTCATCTTGCTATGGTGATACATGCTAAAGTACCGGTTTAACTATGCTAAGTTGAACCGGCCCTTGGGGGCTACTACACAACAAAAGTACAAGGCAGAACTCCTTACCTCATAGCGTTCCTTCATACGATTCACCAGGCCGGCTTCGAAGTCACGACTTGTGTAGAGTCGGTTCAGAAGTCAAGTGAAGTTCTTGGGCAGAGAAGTTATCATGTCGACAGATCAGTTTTTCCCTTCTCTTTACTCATGGCAGTAAATTCTTCCTTGGCACCGTGGTTTTGATAGGGCGACCGGATTGCGAGGGCGGTATAGGCGGTGCCCGCTACCACGACATCATCATCTTTGACCGGGCTGGCGGGTTGGCATTCTTCCTTGGGCTTGGTGTCTTCATACCTGTGCTCGGCGTTTCAAAGAATCGTTACTGTTCCGCTGAACTCGGTGGAGCAGGATGTGATGTTTCCACTTGGGCGTCCGGTTCAGCCTCTAGCGGCTTAGCATTGTCGTCTTGGTTCAAACCGGCAGAACTGTTTTAGCAACTTCGGGCTTTTCGCCATGGTGCTCGGAGTCTTCTCCGGATCAGCATCAGCAGTAGGGTCAAGGGTTTTCGCCTTCTTACTTAAGCGAGCCTTGGTGCTGCAATATTCAGAGTTAGAATGTGATGAACCCGCCAATGCGAAGGAAACAAAAAAGAGCATTATGCTTACCCCGCAGCAACTTTCAGAGGAGGCAGTTGCGTGGTTGATAAACCGCCAGATGAGTTGGAAGAGGCCTGATAATTCGGATCAGACGGATTGAGAGGACATCGGAAGAAACCTTTCGAAGGATAACGCTTTTCAGGAGAACAAATCACCTCTGGACGACGCTTCCGGGTTGGGGTGTCAGGTAAACCAGACGATGTAATTTGTTGACCGTGCCGGGTCAGACGGGCGCTCTTCAAATTTCTTTGTGTCTTCAAAGAAAGGTTCGGATTCAAATGAGCACGGAGTGAGATTTTTCACTTTCCGGACTGTCAGGCGCTAATTCTTTTAAGCGGCACAAGATCAGATTCAGAAGAAAGAAGGATTACCTCAACAGGGTCGGCATGACTGGCTTCAGCATCATCCTGGGAATTAAAACTGTCAATAGGATGAAGGATAAAAAGAGATAAAGTAAATCAAGCTTTACCTCAGCTTCTGATTCTTCTTCTTCCGACGGATCAGAAGACTCGGCGGTTCTCCTCTTACCAGCCTTCTTGGTGGTCTTGGACTTTACACGAGGACCGCGGGCCGGGTTGGTTCGTTTCGAAGGAGCTATTAGCCCGAGAAGTAACACGGATTAATACATATCAATAAGGCATTAACATCGGAAGAGCGATGAGCGGAGCCTTACCGCAGCGGTTTGTTGGAAACACGTAATGGGGCCAACCCGGTTTGGCTGCGCAGACGGAGATCGGCTCATCGAGCATCTTCTTCTTTGTCTCGGTGACTTCAAGCTCGATTATTGCTAGCTCATGACGCGTCTTTGAGGGTCTTTGACGCTACCAAGGTATTCGTGCATCAATCCGGGCGGCGGCTTAATTGAAAGATGCCCCAAGAAACCCAACATCGAACAAGGTCAATACCAGTTAAGCCATTGGCCATTAGAGCCCGGAGTTTGATAATTTGAGGCGCAAAATTCTTCCGTTCTGCGGCGGTCAAGCGTAAAGGCAATGGGTGATGGTTGCTAAGCCGGTGAGGGCGGTAGCCCGGCAAGGGGTTCTCGTTGTCAGGAGCGGTATTCCGGCAATAAAACCAGGTTTGGTTCCAATCCTTCGGATGGCTATGGTGCTTTGCGTGAGGAAAGTCTACTTCCTTCCTTTTCTGGATTGAAACGCCACCCAGTTCCGTATTAGGACCATCAGAAAACTCCGTACGGCGGTTCAAATGAAAGAAATCCCGGATAAGCTCCACAGATGGTTCTTCTTGAAGATAGACTTCGCAGAAAACTTGGAAATTGCATATATTGTACACAGAGTTCGGACCAATATCTTGTGGATGGAGTTGGAAACTTGCGAGGACATCCCGGAAGAATCTCGATCCGGGCGGGCTAAATCCCCGGTCTAAGTGCTGCATAAACACAATTACTTTGCCTTCTTGAGGTTCAGGAGGGCATTCGGTATCCGGAACACGCCAATGGAGGACATTTTTGGAGGCTAAAGCGCCGGTGGTGACATATCCATTGAGTTGCGTCTCAGTGATCTTGGACCGGACCCAATTGCAAGCTGAGAATTGTTTGGCCATTCCGGAAGAAGAGACTGCGAAAGGAAAAGTATAAAACGATTCACCATTAACGGTTCAGACATATTATCTGATGCTAAACCGGCGGTTTGGCGATCGGTTCCAACTTCCGTTTAATCGAGGACTAATGGAGTATGGCGGATTAACTATCAAAAGTTAAACCACCCTTAGGAGGAAGAGACAGAATCGGAAAATCTGCTAAGTATGGATGTAAACAGGTTTCACATATGAATAGAGTTAATTTGGATCTACCGAAGATTCAAGAAGAAAAAATTTCTGCGACCCATGCAAGCCTTATAAAGGGCAGGGAAGTTCGTGCGTTCTAACAAGAGGGTCTGAACAAAAAGACAGATGTGCAACGTGCTAAACTGAAGGCGGAACAGTTACTACACAGGATATACGCTACGGTTGATTTAAAAGGCCATGGCGGAGCAGGTATGAAGAGATTAAGGATGAACACCTATGAACGACGACATGAACAGAAGCCTCAAGGTGCAGATCTAGGGCATGAGGAGGAGCCTTACCCGATGCACAGAACAGCGGAGGAGCGCCAAGAGTCTCTGGTACAACCAGGTTGATGCAGCGGCCTTGCACTGACGCGGCGTTCGTAGGTCGGAGGCGACGGCGGAGCTTCAGAGCTGGAGCGTCGCGAGGAAGAAGAAGCACGGAAGGAAGAAGAAGAGAAAGGGCCTGCCGGTCTATTTATAATAAGACGGAGTAATTAACGGGCGCGAGAATAGAGGCGTTGAAAGCGGCGGGCAGCGCGTGTCGCCTCGATTTCCGGGATAGTATTAAATGAAGGGAATCTTACTGTTGGGCTTCGTTAATAGAGATGACGTCAAAATGCTCTGTTGCTATGGTCGGAGGATGACGTCACGGCGGTTTAAGCAGATGGCGGTTTACGAAAGATGAAGGAAGAGATTCAGAGTTTTCTAAGATGTTGAAGATTAACATGAACAGGTTCAAGTCAATCTGGGGCCTAATGTTGGGGATGTAACTACTGAATATAAACCGCCCAGAAGGGGCCGGTTTACCCTCGGCCCATATTGGGGCCCACGAAGACTTAGAAGGTGGCGATTGCTGTAAAGTTTAGAGGCCCGGAGCCCAGGGGCGAGTTAGGGCCCGTAATGGTAAAACCGCCATAACCATGTAACTTGTGTTGTAAGATAAGAGAAAGAAGAGACCGAGCCGGACACTTGTATGAGCCGGCCTCGGGACTCTGTAGACCGGCTGGACGTCAACCCATGTATATAAGGGGACGATCCGGCGGCGGTTTAGGGACACACAACAACAATTCGAGGCTTAGGCGAAGCTATTGCTCCCTAGTCGCCGAAATCACATCAATCCCATCACAAACTAGACGTAGGCTTTTACCTTCATCGAAGGGGCCGAACTAGTATAACTCTCGTGTCTTTGCGTCCGCTTTAACCCCTTTAAGTTAACCCGTACGATGGCCTCACGACTAAGTCCTTTCATGAGGACATCTGCCGCGACAATTCCACGACAGATACTAGTTGTGCTTCCAAATACCCTTAAACCAGTTTAGCCATGAGAGTCCACCATATCTACCTATGGATTGAGTAAGATCCTTCAAGTAAGTTGTCATCGGTGCAAGCAATAAAAATTGCTCTCTAAATATGCATGACTTATTAGTGCAGAGAAATAAGCTTTGTACGAACTTGTTGTGGAAGTAATAAAAGCGACAGCATCGCATAATAAAGTTCCACATACAAGGGGCAATATAAAGTGACGTTCTTTTGCATTAAGATTGTGTGCATCCAACCATAAAAGCGCATGGAAACCTCTCGCTTCCCTCTGCGGAGGGCCTATCTTTATTATTATCTTCTACCTTATGCAAGAGTCACGGTGATCTTCACCTTTCCTTTTCATTTTATCCTTTGGCAAGCCCAAAGATGTTGGAAAGAACATGATATATATATCTAATTGGATGTAGGGGAGCATGAATTGTTCTTGTTGACATTTCCCTTGAGGTAAAAGGTTGTGGGGCAAAACTATAGGCCCCTATCTTTCTCTCAGGTCCGATTAAAACTCAAAGAACCACAAGTATTGCGTGAGTGCTAGCAATTATGAAGGACTAAGTGATAGTTGAGTATGTGGACTTGCTTTTAAGCTCGACATAGACTCTTTCCGATGTTATAATAAATTGCAATTGCTTCAATGATCGAGGTTATACTTTCTTTGGTGCCCAATAAAGTTTCTGATTCATACTTTTGCATTGTGAAAAGATCATCACTTGAACATAAGTAATCATATGACAAATCTATATATGTTGCTGTTATGAGAATAATCATGATGCCTTCATGTCCATATTTTATTTTTATCGATGACTCTACCTCTAAACATGAGGACATATTTATTGTTATCGGCTTTTCACTTGAGGACAAGCGAGGTCTAAGCTTGGGGGAGTTGATACGTCCATTTTGCATCATGTTTTTATATCGATATTTATCGCATTATGGGCTGATATTTCACGTTATGTCACAATACTTATGGCTATTCTGTCTTATTTTACAAGGTTTACATGAAGAGGGAGAATGCCGGCAGCTGGAATTCTGGGCTGGAAAAGGAGCAAATATTGGAGACTTATTCTGTGCAACTCCAAAAGTCCTGAAACTCCATGGAATGTCTTAAAATAAATAAAGGAAAATCATCGCCAAAGATGAAGGCCAGGGGGCCCACACCCTGATGACGAGGGTGGGGGGAGCGCCCCCCTACCTCGTGGGCCCCCTGGTGGCTCTCCGATGCCCATCTTCTCCTATATGAAGTCTTTCGATGAGAAAAAAAAAATCAGAAGCAACCTTTCGAGACGAGACTCCGCCGCCACGAGGCGGAACATTGGCGGAACCAATCTAGGGCTCCGGCGGAGCTGTTCTGCCGGGGACACTTCCCTCCGGGAGGGGGAAATCATCGTCATCATCATCATCAACGCCCCTCTCATCGGGAGAGGGCAATCTCCATCAACATCTTCACCAGCACCATCTCATTTCGAAACCCTAGTTCATCTCTTGTATCCAATTCTTGTCTCCAAGTCCGGGATTGGTGCTAGTAGGTTGCTAGTAGTGTTGATTACTCCTTGTAGTTGATGCTAGTTGGTTTATTTGGTGGAAGATCATATGTTCAGATCCTTTATGCATATTGTTACCCTCTGATTATGAACATGAATATGCTTTGTGAGTAGTTACGCTTTGTTCCCGAGGACACGGGAGAAGTCTTGCTATTAGTAGTCATGTGAATTTGGTATTCGCTCGATATTTTGATGAGATGTATGTTGTCTAGCCTCTAGTGGTGTTATGTGAACGTCGACTACATAATACTTCACCATTATTTGGGACTAGAGGAAGGCATTGGGAAGTAATAAGTATATGATGGGTTGCTAGAGTGATGAAGCTTAAACCCTAGTTTATGCGTTGCTTCGTAAGGGGCTAATTTGGATCCATATGTTTCATGCTATGGTTAGGTTTACCTTAATACTTTTGTTGTAGTTGCGGATGCTTGCAATAGAGGTTAATCATAAGTGGGATGTTTGTTCAAGTAAGAACAACACCAAAGCACCGGTCCACCCACATATCAAATTATCAAAGTACCGAACGCGAATCATATGAACGTGATGAAAACTAGCTTGACGATATTCCCATGTGTCCTCGGGAGCGCTTTTCCTATTATAAGAGTTTGCTCCGGCTTGTCCTTTGCTACAAAAAGGATTGGGCCACCTTGCTGCACTTTATTTACTCTTGTTACTTGTTGCTCGTTACAATTTATCTTATCACAAAATATCTCATTACCACTTATTTCAAAGATTTGCAGAGAATATCTTCTTTGAAAACCACTTATCATTTGCTTCTGCTCCTTGTTGGGTTCGACACTCTTACTTATCGAAAGGACTATGATAGATCCCCTATACTTGTGGGTCATCAAGAACACACTTATATTCGTGAAAACATAATAGGTTCAGATCTGAAATCATGGCACTCGGGCCCTAGTGAGAAGCATTAAGCATAGCAAAGTCATAGCAACATCAATCTCAGAACATAGTGGATACTAGGGATCAAACCCTAACAAAACTAACTTGATTACATGGTAAATCTCATCCAACCCATCACCGTCCAGCAAGCCTACGATGGAATTACTCACGCACGGCGGTGAGCATCATGAAATTGGTGACGGAGGATGGTTGATGATGAGGACGGCGACGAACCCCCCTCTCCGGAGCCCCGAACGGACTCCAGATCAGCCCTCCCGAGAGAGATTAGGGCTTGGCGGCGGCTCCTTGTCGTAAAACGCGATGAAACTTTCTCTCTGGTTTTTTTCTCCCCGAGACAGAATATATGGAGTTGGTGTTGAGGTCGGAGGAGGTCCAGGGGGCCCACGAGATAGGAGGTCGTGCCCTAGGGGGGGGGCGGCGCCCCCCTGTCTCGTGGACAGGTCAGGCCCCCGGCATTAATTCTTCGCCAATAATTCTTATAAATTCCAAAAAGTGCCTCCATGGATTTCCAGGACATTCCGAGAACTTTTCTTTTCTACACATAAAACAACATCATGGTAGTTCTGCTGAAAACAGCGAAGTTCGGGTTAGTTTCATTCAAATCATGCAAGTTAGAGTCCAAAACAAGGGCAAAAGTGTTTGGAAAAGTAGAGTACGTTGGAGACGATCAACTCCCCAAGCTTAAACCTTTGCTTGTCCTCAAGCAATTCAGTTGCTAAACTGAAAGTGATAAAGAAAAACTTTTACAAACTCTATTTGCTCTTGTTGTTGTAAACATGAAAAGCCAACATTCAAGTTTCAGCAAATATTATGAACTAACCATACTAACAATAACACGTAGGTCTCACAATTACTCATATCAATAACATAATCAGCTAGCGAGCCATAATAATAAAAGTCGGATGACAACACTTTCTCAAAATAATCATAATATGATATAACAAAATGGTATCTCGCTAGCCCTTTCGGAGACCGCAAAACATAAATGCAGAGCACCTTTAAAGATCAAGGACTAACTAAACATTGTAATTCATGGTAAAAGAGATCCAGTAAAGTCATACCCAATATAAACCAATAATAATGAATGCAAATGACAGTGTGCTCTCCAGCGGGTGCTTTTTAATAAGAAGGGTGATGACTCAACATAGAAGTAAATAGATAGGCCCTTCATAGAGGGAAGCAGGGATTTGTAGAGGTGCCAGAGCTCGATTTTAGATTAGAGATTGAATAACATTTTGAGCGGCATACTTTATTGTCAACGCAACAACTATGAGATGGCTGTATCTTCCATACTACATGCATTATAGGCGGTTCCCAAACAGAATGGTAAAGGTTTATACTCCCCCAACCACCAACAAGCATCAATCCATGGCTTGCTCGAAACAACGAGTGCCTGCAACATACAACAACCCTAGGGGAGTTTTGTTTAATTATTTTGATTTGCTTTGATCTTTTTGGATCATGGGACTGGGCATCCCGGTTACCGGCCCTTTCTCGTGAATGAGGAGCGGAGTCCACTCCTCTTGAGAATAACCCACCTAGCATGGAAGATATAGGCATCCCTAGTTGAAACATGAGTTGCTCGAGCATACAAAACAGAATTTCATTTGAAGGTTTGGAGTTTGGCGCATATATATTTACTTGGAACGGCAGGTAAATACCGCAT
This sequence comes from Aegilops bicornis, assembly GCA_021605145.1. NCBI lineage: Eukaryota > Viridiplantae > Streptophyta > Magnoliopsida > Poales > Poaceae > Aegilops > Aegilops bicornis. The sequence goes on along the minus strand of CM038672.1, from coordinate 475,969,036 downwards.
ATAGGAAGGTATACTGGACTCATATGGAACAACTTTGGGGTTTAAGGAGTTTGGATCCACAAGCAGTATTCTCGCTTAGTACAAGTGAAGGCTGGCAAAAGGCTGGGAAGCGACCAACTGAGAGAGCGACAACAGTCGTAAACATGCACTAAAATTAATTCACACCGAGTGCAAGCATGAGTAGGATATAATCTACCATGAACATAAATATCATGAAGGCTATGTTGATTTGATTCAACTGCATGTGTGAACATGTGCCAAGTCGAGTCACTTAATTCATTCAAAGGAGGATACCATCCCATCATACCACATCATAATCATTCTAATAGCATGTTGACACGCAAGGTAAACCATTATAACTCATAGCTAATCAAGCATGGCACAAGTAACTATAATCTCTAAATGTCATTGCAAATATGTTTACTTCATAATAGCTGACTCAGGAACGAATGAACTCATCATATTTACAAAAACAAGAGAGGTCGAGTTCATACCAACTTTTCTCATCCCAATAAGTCCATCATATATCGTCATTATTGCCTTTCACTCGCACGACCGAACTGGAATATGCAAGCATTCAACTCAATAGAGAAGACAAGGTAATATGGGCTCTAAATTAAATAAACAATCATGCATGTAGAGCCACTAAGCATTTTTAATATGGTCTTCTCGACCCCCAAAGAAAAGAGAAGAAAATAAAACTATTTACACGGGAAAGCTCCCAACAAGTAAAAGAAGAATTAGAAATCTTTTTGGGTTTTCATTTTAATTTCTACTACAAGCATGGAAATTAACTAACTAATTTTTTTGGTTTTTCTCAAGGTTTATCAAACACACAAGAAGAAAACTAGAAAAAGAAATTTAAACTAACATGGATAATACAATGAAAGAGTATGAGCACCGACGACTTGTGTGTGAACATGAATGTAAAGTCGGTGAGAAATACGTACTCCCCCAAGCTTAGGCTTTTGGCCTAAGTTGGTCTAATACCAAGGACCGCCTGGCTGATATCCATAAGTGAAACTGGGGTTGTACTAAGATGCAGAGGCGACCGCCTCTTGAGCAGCAGCGTGTAGGCGAGCTGCCTCCATTCCCCTCTCATACTCAGTTGCTTCCTACCTGGTGACAACATATCTTCCTTTTGCCTGATAATCAAAAAGGTAGGGAGCAGGAAGAGTAACAAGGACGATGTTGCGTCTGTCATAGATTAGTCAATAATGGAGGAATTGTTCATTCCTCTCAAGAAAATGATGATCAAACATAGCTTCTTTATCCAAATAAACAGGAGGTACAATCATATCCCCCTCTCGTGGAGCTATATTAAGAAAGTTAGCCACACGGGTTGCATAAATTCCTCCAAAGAAATCTCCCCTTCTACTATTATTCTGCAACCTACGTGCAACTATTGCCCCCAAGTTATAACCTTTATAGCCTGACACAACACTCTTGAGGACACAAAGATCAGGACCACACATGTGACATACTTCGTCCTTACCGTTAATGCATCTACCAATAAAGAGAGCAAAGTAATGTATAGCAAGAAAATGAATGCTCCCTATGGTAGCTTGTGCTATGTCCCTAGATTCTCCCATAGTAATACTAGCAAGAAAATCTCTAAATTCCGATTTGGGAGGATCATTAATATTACCCCATCAAGGAGTTTGCAAGCAGTTGTGAAATCCTCTAAATCCATGGTATAAGATGTATCATAAATATCAAACATGACACTAGGAGAATTAAGCAGACATATATTCGAACCTCCGCACAAAGGAATCAGTCAAATTGATAATATTGAGGACACTTATCTTGTAAGAAGTCCTCCCATTTCGGCATTACACACATATGCGTCAAATTCCTCCTTGAAGCCTGCTTCGACCATAAAATCATCGATGGCCACTCACAAGCCCATACATTTGCGTCCCTTGGCAAATTAACATCTTGTTCACGATAGCAATCCTTGGCCCTTTCTTGGCGAGGAACCTCCTTGGTACATTCTTCTAAGCATATTTCTTTTTCTGAAAATTTCTGAAATTTTAGTAACTTCAAAATAAAAGTGAATAAAACTAAACAAGATTGATAGCAACTACTCCTACAAGTGCCTAGAGCCTATATCATGCATTGGAATTGCTTGGGACCTAAAAAATTTAACATGCAAGCTCAAGAATTGGTCACCTATGCAGCAAAAATTTGCAATGAATAAAGCACTAGAACAAAAACTAATTTGATCAATGGATGAGTCACATACCAAGCAACAACCTCCCAAAACAGTTTTGCGAATGGAGCTTTGAGCTAAGAGATCGAAAATCACAGCAAAACGAGCTAGAACTCGGGCTTGAGCTGGATGGGGATTTTTTTGGGTAGAAGATGGAGTGTGTGGGTGCTGGCATAAGTGGAGGGGGCCACCAGGGGCCCACGAGACAGGCGCCCTCTGAGGGGTGCACGCTCCTCTCTCGTGGCCTGGTGCTTGGCCCTCCTGCAGTGTTTTCGGTGCCTAAAATCCTCAAATATTCCAGAAAAAATCATACTAGATTTGCAGGGCATTTGGAGCACTTTTATTTTCGGACTATTTTTTAATGCACGGATAATTCAGAAAATAGACGGATAATACTATTTTCGCTTTATTTATTCTAAATAATAGAAAGTAAAAAGAGGGTACAGAAGGTTGTGCCTTCTAGTTTCATCCATCTCGTGATCATCAAAATGAACCCACTAACAAGGTTGATCAAGTCTTGTTAACAAACTCATTCTGAATAACACGGAAATGGAGAAATTTCGAATAACACTAAGTTACCTCAACGGGGATATGAAAATCCCCAACAATAAGAATATCATACTTTTTCTTGACCACAGGGAGAGGAAATTCAAAACCTCCAAAAATGATAGCTGAAACTTTTTCAATAGAATTTATGCTATGAACTTGAGATTGTTTCCTCGGAAAAGTGTACCGTATGCTCATTACCATTAACATGAAAAGTGACATTGCCTTTGTTGCAATCAATAACAGCCCCTGCAGTATTAAGAAAAGGTCTACCAAGGATAATAGACATACTATCGCCCTCGTGAATATCAAGAATAACAAAGTCCGTTAAGATAGTGACATTTGCAACCACAACAGGCACATCCTCACAAATACCGGCTGTGTATAGCAGTTGATTTATAAGCCATTTGCAAAGATATTTCGGTAGGTGTCAACTTATTCAATTCAAGTCTACGATATAAAGAGAGAGGCATAACACTAACACCGGCTCCAAGATCACATAAAGCAGTTCTAACATAATTTGTTTTAATGGAGAAAGGTATAGTTGGAACACCCGGATCTCCAATTTTCTTTGGTATTCCACCCTTAAAAGTGTAATTAGCAAGCATGGTGGAAATCTCAGCTTCCGGTATCTTTCTTTTATTTGTGATGATATCCTTCATATACTTAGCATAAGGATTTACTTTAAGCATATCCGTTAAGCGCATACGTAAGAAAATAGGTCTAATCATTTCAAAGAAAGCGCTCAAAATCCTCATCATCCTTTGACTTGGATGGTTTAGGAGGAAAGGGCATGGGTTTCGAACCCATGGTTCTCTTTCTTTACCGTGCTTCCTAGCAACAAAATCTCTCTTATCATAACATTGATTCTTTGATTGTGGGTTATCAAGATCAACAGCAGGTTCAATCTCTACATCATTGTCTTTGCTAGGTTGAGCATCAACATGAACATTATCATTAACATTATCACTAGGTTCATGTTTATCACCTGATTGTGTTTCAGCATCAGAAATAGAAATATCATTGGGATTCTTAGGTGTGTCTACAGTAGGTTCACTAGAAGCATGCAAAGTTCTATCGTTTTTCTTGTTCTACTTTTTAGAAGAACTAGGTGCCTCTAAATTATTTCTCTGAGAATCTTGTTCGATTCTCTTAGGGTGGCCTTCAGGATACAAAGGTTCCTGAGTCATTCTACTAGTTCTAGTAGCCACTCTAACAACAAAGTCATTTTTATTATTCAATTCATCAAGCAAATCATTTTGAGCTTTAAGTACTTGCTCAGCTTGAGTAGCAACCATAGAAGCATATTTGCTAACGCGGCGAAGTTCATCTTTAACTCTAGCCAGATTATCACCCTCTGGCGTCCTATCTCGAAAGCATTATTCTTTAACTCTCTACCAACATAAGCATTAAAACTTTCTTGTCTAGCCATAAAGTCATCAAATTCACCTAAGCATGGGCTATGAAATTTAGTAGAGGGTATCTCAACTTTATCATATTTATAGAGAGAATTTACCTTTACTACCTGTGTCGGGTTATCAAGACAATGTGGTTCTTCAGGCGGTAAATTAAGACCATGTATTTCTTCAATAGGAGGTAAATTCTTAACATCTTCAGCTTTAATACCTTTTTCTTTCATTGATTTCGTTGCCTCTTGCATATCTTCAGGACTGAGAAATAAAACACCTCTCTTCTTCGGAGTGGGTTTAGGAATAGGCTCAGGAGTTGGCTCAATTGGTTCAGGAATTACTTCAGGAACTGGCTCGGGAAGAGTCCAATTATTTTCATTAGTCAACATATTGTTCAATAGTAATTCAGCTTAAATCATTGTTCTTTCCTCGAAAACACAACCAGCACAACTATCCAAGTAGTCCTTGGAAGCATCGGTTAGTCCATTATAAAAGATATCAAGTATTTCATTTTTCTTAAGAGGATGATCAGGGCAAAGCATTAAGTAATCGGAGAAGCCTCCCCAAGCTTGTGGGAGACTCTCTTCTTTGATTTGCACAAAATTATATATTTCCAAGAAGGCAACTTGTTTCTTATGAGCAGGGAAATATTTAGCAGAGAAGTAATAAATCATATCCCGGGACTACGCACACAACCAGGAGCAAGATAATTATACCAAGTCTTAGCATCACCCTTTAATGAGAACGGAAATATCTTAAGGATATATAAATAACGAGACTTCTCATCATGAGTAAATAGGGTGGCTATATCATTCAACTTGGTAAGATGTGCCACAACAGTTTCAGATTCAAGGCCATAAAAAGGATCAGATTCAAATAAAGTAATAATATCAGGATCAACAGAGAATTCATAATCCTTATCAGTAACACAGATAGGTGAAGTAGCAAAAGCAGGATCGGGTTTCATTCTAGCATTAAGAGACTGCTGCTTCCATTTAGCTAATAATTTCTTAAGATCATTTCTATCATTGCAAGCAAGGATTTCCATAGCAGCTTTTTCATTCATAACATAACCCTTAGGAACAACAGGTAATACATAATCATTGGGAGAACCTTCATCATCACGATCATCAATAAAAGGATCTTCAGTAATATCATTCCCCCCAACTCTAGCAAGTTGTTCATCAAGAAATTCACCTAATGGCAATGTAGTATCACACACAGTAGTTTCATCATGCATAGCAGAAGTGGCATCATCAATAACATGCGACATATCAGAATTCATAGCAGTAGCAGGTTTAGGTGTCGCAAGCCTACTAATAATGGAAGGAGAATCTAGTGCAGAGCTAGATGGCAGTTCCTTACCTCCCCTCGTAGTTGAGGGAAAAATCTTGGTCTTAGCGTCTTTCAAGTTCTTCATAGTGATCAATGATATGAATCCCAAGTGACTCAGAGAATAAAGCTATGCTCCCCGGCAACGGCGCCAGAAATTAGTCTTGATAACCCACAAGTATAGGGGATCGCAACAGCTTTCGAGGGTAGAGTATTCAACCCAAATTTATTGATTCGACACAAGGGGAGCCAAAGAATATTATTGAGTATTAGCAGTTGAGTTGTCAATTCAACCACACCTGGATAACTTAGTATCTCCAGCAAAGTGTTTAGTAGAAAAAGTGATATGATAATAAAGGTAACAGCAAAAGTAAAGATAAATGTTTTTGGGTTTTTGTAGTAGTTGTAACAGTAGCAACGGAAAAGTAAATAAGCGAAGAACAATATATGAAAAGCTCGTAGGCAATGGATCAGTGATGGATAATTATGTCGGATGCGATTCCTCATGCAATAGTTATAACATAGGGTGATATAGAACTAGCTCCAATTCATCAATGTAATGTAGGCATGTATTCTGTAAATAGTCGTATGTGCTTATGGAAAAGAACTTGTATGACGTCTTTTGTCCTACCCTCCCGTTGAAGCGGGGTCCTAGCGGAAACTAAGGGATATTAAGGCCTCCTTTTAATAGAGAACCGGACCAAAGCATTAACACATAGTGAATACATGAACTCCTCAAACTACGGTCATCACCGAAGTATCCCGATTATTGTCACTTGGGGTTGTCGGATCATAACACATAATAGGTGACTATAGACTTGCAAGATAGGATCAAGAACACACAGATATTCATGAAAACATAATAGGTTCAGATCTGAAATCATGGCACTCGGGCCCTAGTGACAAGCATTAAGCATAGCAAAGTCATAGCAACATCAATCTCAGAACATAGTGGATACTAGGGATCAAACCCTAACAAAACTAACTTGATTACATGGTAAATCTCATCCAACCCATCACCGTCCAGCAAGCCTACGATGGAATTACTCACGCACGGCGGTGAGCATCATGAAATGGTGATGGAGGATGGTTGATGATGACGACGGCGACGAATCCCCCTCTCCGGAGCCCCGAACGGACTCCAGATCAGCCCTCCCGAGAGAGATTAGGGCTTGGCGGCGGCTCCGTGTCGTAAAATGCGATGAAACTTTCTCTCTGGTTTTTTTCTCCCCGAGACGGAATACATGGAGTTGGAGTTGAGGTCGGAGGAGGTCCAGGGGGCCCACGAGATAGGAGGCCGCGCCCTAGGGGGGGCGCCCCCTGTCTCATGGATAGGCTGTGGGCCCCCTAGCATTAATTATTTCACCAAAATTTCTTATAAATTCCAAAAAGTGCCTCCGTGGATTTCCAGGACATTCCGAGAACTTTTCTTTTCTACACATAAAACAACATCATGGTAGTTCTGCTGAAAACAACGTCAGTCCGAGTTAGTTTCATTCAAATCATGCAAGTTAGAGTCCAAAACAAGGGCAAAAGTGTTTGGAAAAGTAGATACGTCGGAGACGTATCAGGATGCAGCGAAAGATAGCTCCCACGACAAGCAATCAAAACGGCGCCGTAGGCGCCGCTCTAAATCCCACCTTGGGAAAAACAGCGACAACAGCGCAACAAGAAGCCAAATTGACCCAACGATAGAGCAGGGTAAGCCAGCGGATGACGAACAAAGTGCGGAGCCGCTGTCCGAGGACGGCGACACCGAGCATCAAGAAAACCAACCCGTCTTCGGTCAGGAGAACAGTCCGGACGACGACGAGCGCATCAGCCTGGAAGGGCAGCTGGAGCAAGAAAGGCTTATGACCACTGCAAGAAGTTTGAAGAAATAGAAACAAAGGCTCAGGGCCGCACAAAACACACTCATTAGTAGATGGAATAAAGTGCTCGACACGGCAGAAAAGTATGGTGGTAGTCGCCCCACGAAGAGCTACCCAAAGCGGAAGCTGCGGCCGGAGTTCGACGACGAGGCCTTCGAACCCTCACAGCCAAAAAACAAAACCGCCGATCGGTCGGATCGACGACCTCGTGGCCGCGATAGGGTGGCCAACGAGGCCGCACATAAGTCAGTACATGACCGACGCGAGGACCCACATCAACGGGCCGGCGCAACCAGATCCATCTACGGATCAAGGAAACACGCTCCAGCACTCAGCCAACAACAAATACCACAACCGTCCGAACGCCATGGCACAGCCAAATACAGGGGTGCCGCACACCCCGTATGTTTCTCAGACGAGGTATTAGACCACGAATTTCCAGAAGGGTTCAAACCAGTTAATATAGAGGCATACGATGGAACCACGGACCCTAGGGTCTGGATCGAGGACTTCATCCTCCATATTCACATGGCTCGTGGAGACGATCTCCACGCCATCAAATACTTACCCCTCAAGCTCAAAGGACCACCGTGACACTGGCTGAAAAGCCTCCCCGAAAATTTAATTGGAAGTTGGGAGGAGCTCGAGGACGCTTTCTGGACTAACTTTTAAGGGACTTATGTCCGACTCCCGGACGCTGATGATTTGAGTCATATAATTCAACAGCCCGGAGAGTCAGCCCGAAAGCTTTGGAATAGGTTTCTCACTAAGAAGAACCAAATTGTCGACTGTCCGGACGCTGAAGCCCTAGCAACTTTGAAGCACAACGTTCGAGACGAATGGCTTGCTAGACACCTTGGCCAAGAAAAACCGAGAACAATGGCAGCCCTAACAAGCCTCATGACCCGCTTTTGCGCGGGCGAGGACAGCTGGTTAGCTCGCAGCAGCACCAGCGACCCAAGCACATCCAAGGTCCGGGACGGAAATGGAAAACCGCAACGCAGTAAAAACAAGCGCCAGAATAAAGAAGACAGCCCAGACAACACGGTGGTAAACGCCGGATTTAGAGGCTCTCGACTGGGTCAGCAGAAAAATCCCTTTAAAGGCAACAGAGATGAACCGACCGGCCTAAACAAAATTCTAGACAAACTATGTCAGATTCACGACACCCCCGGCAAACCTGCAAATCATACCCACAGAGATTGCTGGGTCTTCAAGCAGGCTGGCAAGCTAAACGCTGAACACAAGGGGGAGAACACTCCGAGCAAGGACGAGGATACACCTCGCCAGCAAGACACTGTGGGACAGAAAAAAATTCCCGCCAGAAGTCAAAACAGTAAATGTTATCCACGTGACAATGAGGAGAGGCAAATACGCACTCTGAAATACACGAGTCATAGAGCCCATCACCCATGAGTCCTACCACTGGTTGGCCTGCCCGGTCACTTTCGATTGCAGAGATCACCTAATAGGTATCCGGCAGGAAGGATCAGCCGCCTTGGTGCTGGACTCAATAATAAACGGATACCACCATACACGAGTCCTTATGGACGGTGGCAGTAGTCTAAATCTGATATGCCAGGACACCGTCCGCAAAATGGGGATAAACCCAACAAACATCAGCCACAGTAATACTACCTTCAAGGGAGTAATAGCAGGCATAGAGGCTCGCTGCACGGGCTCTCTAGTACTAGAGGTTGTGTTCGCTCGCCCGACAACCTCCGGAGCGAAAAGGTTAACCTTCGACATTGCTCCGCGTCAAGTGGCTATCAAGCACTACTCGGACGAGAGGCTTTCGCCCGTTTCAATGCAATACCGCATTACGCTTTACTCCAACTTAAAATGCCCGGTCCGCGCGACACCATCACAGTACATGGAAATGTTGAGCGTTCGTTCCGAGCAGAAGAATGCACGACTGCTTTAGCAGCCGAACACTAGACGGCCTCACCACCAGAGATGATGACCGGTCGTTAGGACCGTGGACACGGTTAGACGAGTCCGGCTAATCATTGGATAGATATTGGTTCGATGGTTACACCCGTACAGACGGTACCAGGGGCTTCGTCGCGATAATTCGGCTCAACTTTACCCATCTCGACTTTTTCATGGTTTATTTATAATAACCAAATATTTGCACCACAACTTTTCACTAAGCACCTCTCTTTTATAGATGACGATCGTGCTACACCCGTCCAGGATAAGGCACAAAAGAGACACAGGCTCAGACATGCAGCAGGGACCCATACAAAGGTTTCTCTTTAGATTAAGACCCTGCGTAAACCTTTTTTACTGTCTTTTGTTGTTCACATCCTCCGGATTCTCAATACAACCGAGAAGGATCTTTGGCGTCTTGGCATGTGGCCACGCCGTAATATTGCTCGCACTGGACACTATGGGTTCATTATCCAAGGGCATCACCTAAGCCCAAAGATATGTTTCAAAGACCGAACACCTTAGGGAGTGTTCGACGTCATGAAGTTAGGCCTTATATGCATCAGCTCCGAATCATGTCTTTGGTCAAATGTTGGGTTTTCCGGCTCGTGTTTTGCTACCTTACGTTCCGCTCTATCGGCTAAGGTGGCACCAGGAGAACTACTGCGATTGTGCCCTGGCTAGCTTGGACGAGCACCTCAGTAGAGAAAGCCGAAAACCGACTGTTATGATAAAGCGAGAGACCGGTCAACCACTCGATGACTTATCGGAATCTTCGGGATTCCTTCAGATTAACGAAGGGCCGCTTTCGGCCAGTGCATGACCGCGCCCCCTATTCAGATGAGCGCGGAGCCACCAGGGGCTATATAGTAGCCCCACTGTCAAACTCCTATGGCTAAGTGAACGTGTTAAAGCAATATAGTCCGATTGCCTAGTTCGCTGCGCTATCACCTCCTTAATGGACCAAGACGTTGGATCAAGTGTGAACACGTGTCTTCTATGAACACCCTCGCATTATATGCGTGGGGGCTGAAGCCGACGACTGCAAACTTTCAGGTTATATACACATATACATAAACAGCCGCACAGGAGGCATCATAACACTTTTAGGCAAAAGTATAAAAACAGCCTTTATATAATTTAGTGAAACATTGTTTTTCAATGGGAATACATGTCATTCGAACATAATATTCTTCGAGCACTGCGCTTCTATTGAATGAGCGCCTTCAAGGACCTCATCAAAATAGTGCTCGGCAGCTACTCGGCTAATTGCCGAACTAGGGGCTGCAATTGCGGTGGCTTCCATCTCCGCCCAGTGTGTTTTGACACGGGCAAGCGCCATCCGCGCACCCTCGATGCACGCCGACCTCTTCATAGTGTCGATGCGCGGCACAACACCAAGGAACTGCCGCACCAAACTGAAGTAACTGCTCAGCCTTGGCCCTGCCGGCCACAGGTGATCCACAACATACCTCATGGAGAGTCCGCACAACCTATGGAGCTCGGCCCATTCGGCCATCCGCTCATTCAGAGGAAGCGGACGCGCTGGACCATTAAATTGCGACCATAACAGCTTCTCCACTTCGCGATCTCTTTGATCTTTGAAGAACTCGGCCGCATCAGCAGCACTCGCTGCCAAATCCAGATAGGCGTCTGCAGAACACCACAGCCGGTCCATAGGAGCATACTTAGGATCTACGAACTTCATCCGCAGCATAAAGGGCTTCCCAGCCGCGATATCCCTGGCGTGATGCAGCTCCTCCTTCATCGCTCTAATTGTAGAGCGGGATTCCTTGGCTGCTACCATGGCCTTCTCCAGCTCCGTAGCCCTCGCTTGGCTTTCCTTCTCAAGAAGCCGGTATTGGTCGGCGGCATCACTTAACTCGACGGCCATCTTGGCCATCTTCTCCTTACTTTGGCAATGGGCAGCTTGTTCGGCGCTCAGCTCTTCAGCCGCCTTTAGAGTGGCCGCATCACTATTCCTTGCTTGCTTTTTGGCTCGGGCAAGTTCCGCTCGAAGGGTCTCCACTGCCGCAGCTCCATCTGCATTTCACAACATGCTCAAGATACTGGCATTACGCTCCTCTTACCATATGTTGAAATCCGGAGAAATTACATACCCTGCGCCTCGTCAAGCCGCTTGTTGACAAGCACGATGTCGACATCTGCCGCATCAAGTCGCCGCGTTAGCTCGGCAACCTCACAAGTCCGGCTAGCCACCGGACCTCCCGCCACCTACATATGAAGACGGCTGGATTATTACCTGCGACTATGATCCTCTTTTACCGCCATTTCTGACGGCAACCAGAGTCTCAGGGGCTACTATCTGCACAGGGCACATTTAAAACATGTGCAGTACTGTCAAAAATACATGTCACTTCGCGTACCTCAAAACCTTTTAGCAGAATCATAAAGGCTTCATGCAACCCGCTTTCAAACACTCTCAACCACCGCGCCCATTAGCGCACGGTGCACTTCTGAGATAGCCGCCTGCTTTAGCAGATCCTTCAGTGCATCCGACTGCATGACAGACGGAGCCGGACCCTTCCGGTTGCTCTCTTCAAGAGCCAGATACTGAGTACTTCGGGTGGCCAAAGAATCACCCTCTGGCCTTGCCGGATTGGGAGAAGCCCTCCGAGATGACACCTCGGGGTCGCCCGCCTCGTAAGGTGGGATGGCGTGGGGAGGCGTTTCTCTCCCCATCATCTGCAGAAGAAGATCCCCCGAAGACGAACTCTGCCAAGAAGGGCCACGATCCAGACTACAAGACGGATGTTTCGGTTATTTTCCTCAGAAGTAAAGTAGGATGTTTTTTACTATTAAACCCTTTCTTTTACTTACAGCTTGATGGAGGGCTGATCCCCTTGCAGGCACTGTATGGCTGGGGTATCCCTTGGGCCAGGACCCTCTGGCGAAGATTTCTTCCCCCGTTTAGAGACTATTGTCTCCGGGCCTTCAGAGGCGGTCCTTTTCCTTCCTTGGGGAGAGGGAGCTTTGGCTTCTTCTCCCTGGTTGTCCGCCTTCGCGGAGGCATCAGCCTCTTTCTTCCCACCTTTATCCTCCCCTGAGGGCGCTTGGTAGGCTGCAAGCTCCAACGTCCGGACTAGTACCGGATCCGGTGAGACCTCGGGGAGGGGGGGGGGGCGGACACCTGATCATCTTCGCCTTTGCTATCCAGTCCTGGTCAAAGAGCGAATTTTTAGAATGAAGTCGTGATGAATAGAAATACGACGTGTTCGGCCATAGGGCGACTTACTTGGGCATTTGGACGATTGCAGCTCAGACCCGCGTCCTCGGTGGAATCCAGACACATTGCTTGCGGTCCGAAGTACAATTTGTACATCTCCTCGGGCGTCATGCCGAGGAAGTGCTGAATAGCTCGCGGTCCCTCTAGATTGAATTCCCATAGACGGAGGGGACGACGTTTACAGGGCAGGATTCGGCGAAGTAACATTACTTGCTATCGCGGACTGCACTAATATCTCTTTTGAGGAGATCTCGGATGCGGCCCTGCAGTATGGGCACATCCTTCACTGGCCCCCAGTCTAGCCCCTTGTTGATCCATGACGTTAGTCGTGGAGGGTGACCTGAGCGAAAGGCAAGTGGGGCCACTCATTTGGTACCCCTGGGAGCTGTGACATAAAACCATTCTTGTTGCCATAAGCTGGACACCTCCTGGAAAGAACCCTCGGACCACGGGGCATCGGCTCTTTTGCTTACTAAAGCACCTCCGCATTCTACATACCTCCCCTCGATCGTCTTCGGCTCCACTTGGAAGTCTTGAGCCATAGGCCGAAGTGAGGGGTGATGCGGAGAAAAGCTTCGCACACGACGATAAAAGACGAGATGTGGAGAATAGAATCCGGAGCTAAATCAGGGAAGTCCATCCCGTTATAGGACATGAGCCCCCTCACGAAGGGATCCAGAGCCAGGCCTAGCCCTCGAAGGAAGTGAGATATGAATACTACACTCTCGCCGGGTTTGGGAGTAGGTATGACCTGCCCTTGGCAGGCAGCCGGTGCGCAATCTCGCCGGTCAAGAGCCTGGCCTCTTTTAACTTTCTGACATCTTCCTCCGTGACGGAGGAGGGCATCCACCGACCTTGAAGGTCGGATCCTTACATGGTTGAAGGTCCGAAGCGCCTGACCTGAGCTTTGGGTGTTGGAACTCGAGGAGGGGGAGGGATTCGATTGAGTTCGAGTAATAAAAAGGATAGGCCTTGGTCTCTTTATAAAGAGGGTGAATACCAAGCGTCCTCCTCGTGACCGTTCGGGACTTGCCTATAATCGAGTAGTCATACCAACGGGCATGATTGGGTTACCCACGCCTGTATTGATGAGAATCCCGTGATAAGGGGACACAATCTCTGCTTCGACAAGACGTGCCAAGGAAACCGCCTCACGATATGCGCCAAGGCTGGTTGAAAAACACGGTTCAATAATAACCGGGCCATGGCATGATGTCATGGTATCAAATACGTCAGCAGGTCGGATTTGAATATTACTCTCTCTACGGTGGAATGTGGAACTTGTTTTGCAGAGCCGGACACTATCCTTGTGTTCAAGATCTTCTATGGAGTATTCGGAGGAGGAACCCGCCTTGCAATGCCGAAAACAATCTGCGCGCCAGACTCATCGTCATTGAAGCCTGGTTCAGGGGCTACTGAGGGTGTCCTAGATTAGGGGGTACCCGGACAGCCGGACCTTTGGCCGGACTGTTGGACTATGAAGATACAAGATTGAAGACTTCGTCTCGTGTCCGGATGGGACTCTCTTGGCGTGGAAGGCAAGCTTGGCGATACGGATATGCAGATGTCCTTCTGTTGTAACCGACTCTGTGTAACCCTAGCCCCCTCCAGTGTCTATATAAACCGGAGGGTTTAGTCCGTAGGACAACAACAGTCACACCATAGGCTAGCTTCTAGGGTTTAGCCTCTACGATCTCGTGGTAGATCAACTCTTGTAACACTCATATTCATCAAGATCAATCAAGCAGGAAGTAGGGTATTACCTCCATAGAGAGGGCCCGAACCTGGGTAAACATCGTGTCCCTCGCCTCCTATTACCATCCACCTTAGACGCACAGTTCGGGACCCCCTACCCGAGATCCGCCGGTTTTGACACTGACACTAGGCGACGGCGACAGCGCCACCATCTGCATCGCCAGATCCTTGAACTTCTCGGGGTCGCCTCCTTGGACGGCTGGAGTGTGAAGGTCGGAGAAGACAAAGAAGGTGGGTGGTGGGCCGTCAAATCGGAGTACGCGGGCACCGACGCCTTAATCACGTATTGCCAGCCCGCTGCCTCATCTTTTCGGCTCTTCTCCCGGCACCATCATCACCAGCCCTCTTCTAGACGGCCGCCGGGATGTTCTTTTGGTGTCTTCTGCTGCTCGTACCTCGCCTAGGCACTCCTTTTGCCCTCCTGCCATCTTGTTCCATTTCCCAAGGAGAGGAACAAGAAAGGGATTACAGGCACCTTATCTCTTTTTAGTTTTTAAGCCATGTATGCACTCCGTATGAATTGTACTTGTTAACAACGTCTTAATGAAGAGAAGGGCGTTTGCCGGGTTTTGTTTGTGCGTGGGCGAGGCCCACACCAAGGAACGAATCCTTGTTATCTTAAGATAAACATTGTAACCCGGCAACAGACCTTGCCGTCTTCCTGCTTTATAGCTCGACTACACTCGCGCCCTTGGTGGAGGTAGGGGCAAAGTAGGATCAGGCCCTTCGCTCGTTCCCTTTCCACCGCACTATGACCAAGTTCCGGCCCAAAGTAAGATTTTTTGGGCACGGGAAAGAGGGAGAAAGATGGTATAAGAGTGAGCGAAGTCTCGTACATTCAAGTTTCATACGGAAATATAGAGTGGGGGGGGGGGGTGAAAGACTTATCTGATTCTGCAGCCCCTTGCAATCTTGGCTTGCCGGGGTCGGAGCGTCGTGATACGTCTCCAACGTATCTATAATTTTTTATTGCTCCATGCTATATTATCTTCTGTTTTGGACATTATTGGGCTTTATTATTCACTTTTATATTATTTTTGGGACTAACCTATTAACCGGAGGCCCAGCCCAGAATTGCTACTTTTTGCCTATTTCAAAGTCTCGCAGAAAAAGAATATCAAACGGAGTCCAAACGGAATGAAACCTTCGGGAACGTGATTTTCGGAATGAACATGATCCAGGAGACTTGGACCCTATGTCAAGAAACCAACAGGGAAGCCACAAGGTAGGGGGGGGCGCCTACCCCCCCCCCCAGGCGCGCCCTCCACCCTCGTGGGCCGCCTGTTGCTCCACCAACGTACTTCTTCCTCCTATATATACCTCACGCACTTCAAACGATCGACACGGAGCCAAAAACCTAATTCCACCACCGCAACCTTACAGTACCCACGAGATCCCATCTTGGGGCCTCGCTTTGAGCTCCGCCAGAGGGGGCATCGATCACGGAGGGCTTCTACATCAACACCATAGCCCCTCCGATGAAGTGTGAGTAGTTTACCTCAGACCTTTGGGTCCATAATTATTAGCTAGATGGCTTCCTCTCTCTTTTTGGATCTCAATACAATGTTCTCCCCCTCTCTCGTGGAGATCTATTTGATGTAATCTTCTTTTCGCGGTGTGTTTGTTGAGACCGATGAATTGTGGGTTTATGATCAAGTTTATCTATGAACAATATTTGAATCTTCTCTGAATTCTTTTATGTATGATTGGTTATCTTTGCAAGTCTCTTTGAATTATCAGTTTGGTTTGGCCTACTAGATTGATCTTTCTTGCAATGGGAGAAGTGCTTAGCTTTGGGCTCAATCTTGCGGTGTCCTTTCCTAGTGAAAGTAGGGGCAGCAAGGCACGTATAGTATTGTTGCCATCGAGGATAACAAGATGGGGTTTTTATCATATTGCATGAATTTATCCCTCTACATCATGTCATCTTGCTTACATGTTACTCTGTTCTTATGAACTTAATACTCTAGATGCATCTTTGGATAGTGGTCGATGTGTGGAGTAATAGTAATAGATGCAGTGTGAGTCGGTCTACTTATCTCGGACGTGATGCCTATATACATGATCATACCTAGATATTCTCATAACTATGCTCAATTCTGTCAATTGCTCAACAGTAATTTGTTCACCCACCGTAAAATACTTATGCTCTTGAGAAAAGCCATTAGTGAAACCTATGGCCCCCGGGTCTATCTTCATCATATTAATCCAACACTTAGTTATTTACTTTGCTTTTTTATTTCACTTTGCATCTTTATCATAAAAATACCAAAAATATTATCCTATCATATCTATAAGGTCTCACTCTCGTAAGTGACCGTGTAGGGATTGACAACCCCTTATCGTGTTGGTTGCGAGGATTTATTTGTTTTGTGTAGGTGAGAGGGACTCGCGCGTAGCCTCCTACTGGATTGATACCTTGGTTCTCAAAAACTGAGGGAAATACTTACGCTACTTTGCTGCATCACCCTTTCCTCTTCGAGGGAAAACCAACGTAGTGCTCAAGAGGTAGCAAGAAGGATTTCTGGCGCCATTGTCGGGGAGGTCTACGCAAAAGTTAACATACCAAGTACCCATCACAAACCCTTATCTCCCGCATTACATTATTTGCCATTTGCCTCTCGTTTTCCTCTCCCCCACTTCACCCTTGCCGTTTTATTCGCCCTCTCTTTTTCGTTCGCCTCTTTTTCGCTTGCTTTTTTGTTTGCTCGTGTGTTGGATTGCTTGTTTGTCACGATGGCTCAAGATAATACCAAATAATGTGACTTTAGCAATACCAAAAATAATGATTTCCTTAGCAATCCGATTGCTCCTCTTACTGATACTGAATCTTGTGAAATCAATGCTGCTTTGTTGAATCTTGTCATGAAAGATCAATTCGCCGGCCTTCCTAGTGAAGACGGTGCTACTCATCTAAATAGCTTTGTTGATTTGTGTGATATGGAAAATAACAAAGATGTTGATAATGATATTGTTAAACTGAAGCTATTT
>CM038672.1:474072590-474151641 GCA_021605145.1 Aegilops bicornis | reverse complement strand
AGCACAGTCGAAGCTGAGCCAAAGGAAACTTGCCAAAAACACTGTCCCCAGTCTGTACTGCCGCTCGAGGGATCCTAAGCGCGGCGCCCATCAGATTCAGAAAGCACAATCGCATCCCCAAATAACACTCGACAATACTCGCAGAACCAAACCCTGAAGGAAGGGAACTGCACCTGGGCGGACGTAGCCCCAGCCAAAAGGCCAATTACTACACATCGAGGGAGAGCACATGGATATGGATTTGGTACTGGGTTCTCACTATCATCATATCGGGCCAGCCTCCTCTGGAATCCGGACATGTACAACCTTTCAAACTTAACTCCACGGGGTGTGGATGGGGGCTACCAAGCAACGACCGCAGCACTCTTCACTTATTTGGACTGACTGGATCTAGCCTCACAACTTGGGATCGAATCTACACAGATGGAACAATTTGCCAATCTCTCCTCCAAAATTAATAGAAAATAATCTACAAAAATAGTACTCGCAGCCAGCTTCCATCATTGGCGATGACGTATCCACTGACGCTTCGTAATCAACACGTAGTGGAGTGAATGAATGAATGCTGAGAGGCTCGGCGATTCTCATTCCATGGCTATGTGGCTTGTCGTCGACCTGCACCTGCAGCTCGCGCTGCTGTCGGTTTTGCGCCGGCCCATCTTGCTCGATGGACGAGGCGATGCTGCTGCCCATGAGGCTGCACTGCTGCTGCTGCCCCGTCCCCACCGCCACCGCTGAGGGTTCCAGGGGACCGGCGAGACCGCCGGTGCCGCGGCGACTCCAGCCTGCCTTCTCGCTTCCTCCTCGTCCTCGTCGTCGTCGTCGCCGGCCTTGGCCGCTGGTGGCCACCGCCAGCCGGGTGATGCCGCCACGCGGCAGAAGGGAGCAGGTGGGCAGCGGCTGGCTCTGCGTAGCCAGGTTAGAGCTTGGCGTGGCAGCAGAGCGCCAGCGTGCACGCCGCGCACATCTGGTGCCCGCACTCCCGGGACCTCGATCGCGCACGCCTGGTCGGCGACAGATGCTGCAACACCTCCCGGCGCCCTGCACGACCTCAGAGTTGAAGTATCGGTCCGAACAAGATCCGCACCGTCGGACGAGGGAGATGTCGATGCAGAGGCGGGATCGTGCATGTGGACGCGTACTGCAATCGCGTTTGAATAATGTTTCGTGCATATGGATCGCTCCAGACGTGCGGCAATTCGTGCCAAAGCAGGTGCGTGCATACGCTGCCGCCACTGCCACGGTTTGACGCAAACTTGGTCGTACACAACAAGAAGGATTAAACTAGTACCTCGGTACGTACGCCTGCACCCAATTAGTTAGCCATTCGTCCCTCGGATCAACATAAATATTATACTCACTGGTGTGGTACATTTTCTGGGGCAAGTGGCTCCGTATGTTGAGGACGCCTGACGGCACGTTAGCTACTCCTACAAGCCAATGCAATGATGAGCTCTGGGGACAATGCTAGCCTTGAAAACCAATCTTTGATTGAGAGCGATCAAAATAAGTACTTTGCTTACCTACTTGCTTTGGTAAGTAAGTAAATTACTCCCTCCGTCCCACATAATATAAGATGTTTTTGACACTTTGAGTGTCAAAAACGCGTCAGGGGTTTACAGAGGGAGTACTTATTGTCTTTGCAGGCCAAGTTATGAAAGAAACAATGGCAGCTCGATACGGCAGAAGCTCCCCAACTGTTATGTTGAACTATTTCGTGCGTGTGAGGTCAGCAATGCGAATAGCAGTAGTAGTAATGTTGCAAGGCAAAGACCGAGGTCAGTACAGTAAAGTGATACCTCCGGAGGACAGTGGCACCGTCATCTGAATGCGACAGCGATGGCAATGAATTCCTTGGCCCCTTTGAGGATCCTCCCTTTTCCCTTCTTCCCCGATTGGCGTCCATCAGGGGCTGCCTCCAGGAGAACCTTGGCGTCAGGCTCCAGCTCGCTGATGAACTTGAGCAGGCAGAAGGCCCATACTAGGGGCTCTGCGGATGACAGCGGATTCAGCAGCGCCGCGCACGCCACATGCCCTCGCTTCACCGCCACCTCATATGGAATTCTCCTGTACAAACCAATCCAATATGATTAGACGAACCAACACAATGGCTTTGAGATCATTTGCTGAAGAATTGGTGTTGTGGGTGTTGGAATTCAGTGGTGCTTTTGCAAAGAAAATGCTGTGACGCACCCAACGGAGCGTCGCGCTGGAGGCGGTCGGCGCCCCAGGAGAGCAGCTGGCGGACGGCAGTCGAGGGCTCCCGCGCCGCGCGCGGCCAAAATCTGCAGCAACGTGCTCCCGGGGAATTCTGCACGGTGAACGCGAAGGCGCTCGCGTCAATGTCGCAGCTTTGCCTTCCTCAAAAAGGTGCGATTTTCCGGTACTACGGAGAGGTGAAGGGCGGTCTTTGACTTGGGGAGAAGTTTCATGCCCGAAGGCGCCGTGCTGGAGGCGGACACGATGGCGCCGTTCTCCAGCAGGACGTGGACGCAGCGGCCAGCCATGCCTCTGCCTTTCGCCAGGTGCAGCGGCACGTCGCTCCGGTGTCATCCCGCACATTCACGAACCGCGCGTATCCCCTGCACCTCAAAACCATAGCTGATGACTCATTAGCAAAGGCTAGCGCGCGCAGCTGCCGCAGCGCATTTGCGCCGAACAATGGCGACTCTGGCAGAAGAGAGGGCCAACCAGGATTGCAGACACCGGCGCGGTCCGGGCCGCCGTGAGGATGGCCCGGAGGCAGATCTGAGTGGCCGTAGTACGCCGCGTAGTGCAGAGCACGTCCGTCCGTGCGACGAATCAGGAACATCAGGTATCTAGCCGTACACCCAGACGGAAAACACCATTAAGTTCAGGAGAAGCTCCAAGAACAGCCTCCCAATCACCAAAGCTCTGTCCCGAGGGAATCTCACATTGGCGCCGGCGCGTCGAGCAACCGTCGCATCGCACTCGGTCCTCCCGTGCATCGCCGCGAGAGCATCAGCGCGCCGTCTGCGGCAAAGTCCCGCGATGTGAGGGACAAGCTTTCCACAAAGGGGGCGACAGGGAAGAGAACGGGGGAAGCGTGGCAAACCTGCTTGTGGCGGTTCACGACGTCCGGCTCCACGCAAAGATCCAATGCCATGGACACCACCTAAGCAAACAGACGAATCAGCACACCGGAGATACACAGGGTGGCCAGAAGTTGGACGGGGAGGAGCACACAGCAGCAAAGGGAACCACGCAAGGTGCCAGATTGGTTTCTGCTTTCGTACTTGGAGGTGGCCGTGGGCGGCGGCGATGTGAAGCGCGGAGAGGCGGTCGAAGAGCGTGGTGCGGCGGAGGAGGGAGGGGCGGGAGCTGACGGCGGCGGCGAGGCGGGCGAGGTCGCCGGACTGTGCCGCGCCGAAGACGTCCACCTCCTCGCTGGGGCGGCAGCTGGCTCCGTGCCCCATCGCCCGTCGCGCCTCTCGGCGGACGCCCGGCGAGCCGGCCGCGGTGGCCGGCGGGGGAATAATGGGGGAAGGAGAGTGAGTACGAGCGTGGGCTGAGGAGTGGGCGCGGTGGAGTAGAGCTTAATAGTGCGTGCGCTTTCTTGCGGTTTAAAAAACAATTTTGCTAGAACTCATCTAGATGAGATATAATTTGATCTACGCTCACCTTTTATAAGCGGATATGATCTTTATAAGACGCGTGTGTCTTTGGCGTGGGTTGTATTCTGCTCTTATTTTGAAGTAGATGAATGGCACCAAATTATATCTCATCTAAAATGGGTTTGCATCTCTTTAGAAAAACTTTTGCTTCTCTTATTGAGAGTGAAAGATTTTTTTTTTGATAAACTGCTCCTTTCGCATGCTAGGATATTTCACCAGAAATGTTTACAAACACACTGTCACCGTCACCCAGATAAGGCCTTGTTTGATTTATAGGAATTTTGTAAGAACAAAAAAATAATCTTATTTTATAAACCAAATGATATATATCTTTCTCTATAGGATTTAAATACATGTCATTTTATTTCTGCTATTCCTATGAACCAAAGAATTCCTAAACATTTTTCTTGTGAGATGATTTGTGGTGTCGATTCTTTCCAGTTGTATTTCTAGTGTATACATGTGATCGCATACATATAGGAACACTATACTTTATAAGGCTACCATTCTCTTATTCGATTCTATCTATAGACGACGCCAAGCACTAATGTTGTACATATACTAGGTAAATATACTGTGGGCCTGAATTCATATTCTAAAATGTCATGGCCATAATTTTAGGACCCCAATAGTTGTGAACTTTTCTCATGAAGGGAGGACCTTTACAAATGTTTTCTCTAGCAATTTTAGTTATATAGAAATGGCATTTTCTTTAGAAGAGGATGGTAGTTTTTGGGCTTAGAAGGCATTTTCGTCAAAATTGTCACCGGTGCGCATAACTGGGAGGCCGTTCCCTGGACCTTCATCCCATAGTAATGCGTTTCCCAGGTATCATTTCCCCAACCTTATGCTTTACCACCAACTCAAGTATGGTGTTGGATTTTAGCATCAATTCTCTATGGAGTTACGCTTATGGTAGGTAGCTCAATAGGAAGGGATCCTTAATCCCGTCATTACACGGCGAGGCTCGAATGCGTGGCGACCCTAGAGATGGTGGTGGCATCTTGACTTTCGCTAGGATGCGGCATGGCGTCGATTGTAAGGATGGTACTCACAAGGTTTAGGTATGGTGGAGCCATCTTTATACCCTTACCGTCCCTCCCGAGCTTATCTATCAACCTACTCATACCCGTCAACCTGGTATAATTTTTCCATAGTTGTTACCCGACTGCAGGTAGATGGGTGCACCGCTGGGTAAAATTACCCATGTTTTCAAGCATCAATTTGAACAACCTCGTAGTCATAACGAGTTAGAGTTATATTTATGATGCCTTTTGGCTTTTTGTATTTTAGCATTTGGCATCCCACACGTACTTGTATATATGATGGTTTTGGCCTCAAGATATACTAAGTTGTATATTTCTTGACAATAACAACAACATATAATCATAATTTACAACAACACATACTTATAAACAACAACACGTGATAATAAAAATCACTTTCTCGTAAATGTGACAACACATCAAAACAGCATCGCATAGTTCACAAATTCACGACAAAGTGTGAAGCAGTAGAGATAATTTTGAGTTCACATAGATTTTATATTGGTACATGGGTATGTGGGTATGGGTTATACGATCACATACCCGTGCACTCGCTACCGATGGGTTTCAAATTTCCTTATTTATATACCCATGGGCAACTTTGTGTCTCATATCCTTTCCTTAATAAGGCTTTCACCCACAAGATACATGGTAATGGGTACCCATTGCCATCCCTAGCTAGTTGGGTTGTGCAAGGTGACATGGTGGTCACATGATGGTTGGCCTAGATCTCGCTAGGGCGTAACCGTGACTGGGGGTCGTCGGTGGCTCGTCTGGCAGCCTGCTCCTTGACGTGGTGCTCCAACCCCGAGAAGCGCCTTGCTGGTGACCTGGACCCGGCGCAAGTTGGCCGCCTCCTGCGACCAGCCAAGCTGGTTCGCCACCGCCCGACTGGTTGGGTGGTCTTGTGGCCTGGTTCATGGGATGGGTTGGGGTGTCGTGAAGTCAGTGGCGTGACGGGAAGTGGCGGGCTTATTGGGTGGTGGAGGTCGGTGACAGAGTCGATGTTGTGGTTCCATTCTTGGCGTCTTGAGTTTGTGGCTCGAATCCATTGTGGCATGAACTCCAAGGAGTTGAAGTCTCGCGCCCTTCATTGTGTGGGCTACATGCTCAAGGCACTATGTGGGCTACTTAGTCCGCGTGCATTGGCTTCCGGGCGATGTGGTGCAGTTAAGCATAGTCGACAAAGCGATGTTGTTTGTTTCCTTGTTAATGATAACGACCTACCTATGATGCATGACTATTTTGACTCAAAGCGGATAGTTGGGTATGATGGGATTATGTTGGGTTCGATGATCTCCAATAATGCTTAACATTGACGTCGGTTGATGCGGCGAAGACGACGTCCCTGAACGTCATTGCCCTTCTTGGGGCCGTCGTCCTAGAGCCCCTTCACATCCCTTAACATTTGGTCTCGAGTTCCCTAGTGGAGAACCCAAGTTCCAACATTGGCTAGAACTAGCATTAGAGACATACTGATAACTTCCCCCATAAGTGTGTCACCTTGGAGGTTTGATCTTTCACAAACGACAGCGATTACTGTGTGGTCTTGCGCTTTGGCACAACTAGTGTTGCTAAGATTTTGTAAGACGGGGCAATACCTCCCGGTCATATTATAGGGTGTCGACTCTAGTTGTTTGGGTGGCGCCGGTTGTTATGCGGCTACGGGGCTGGTGTGTGTCCTCGATGCATTGATATTTGGTTGTTTTCCTTTACGATGTAAATATTTCCACGAACGTTATTTGAGAGAGAAATTGCCAACAAACGTCTGATTTGTTATGCTAAAACAACTAAAAATGTCATGCGTCATTAAGGACTTGCCATGTATGAAAAGGAAATTGCCATGTGAAGGGAATTGCAAGCGAACACAGTGCATCCTTTTTAACAAAATGTCATTTTGTTTGATTTTCGATCGCATGGTTTTAGGGAAGTTAAGCTATGAGCTCTTTCAAGTCGAGCAGTCGCCCATTATTATTTCCGTTTCTCTATTTAATAAAAATGACAAAGCTGTTGGTTGGTTGAAAATAAACTAAGATTTACAAATGTTCCCAATAGTCATGCATCATAGGTATAACGTTATCGTCACGCATCATACCGCTTGTTGATGATAACGGCCTACCTATCATTGCATGATGTGCTATCACCTAGTTTTGATGTCTCAGAGCATCTTTTTTTTGAAAAAATTTCATATACCATTAAGCGGATGACATATTACAACACGAAATCACGAAAACCAAGAAAGAAAGAGGGAGGACACATGTTCGTAAACAATTGCAAGAAAACTCCATTGAAGTAGAATTACTTGCAACAGCCATCATTGCCACTCTCCATCTTGAGGCGAAGAAACACCATCGCCCATAAAGGCTTTGTGAGTCAAGAAAAGGCCTGCCGCCGACAAGGCCATTGTCGCTATGGCGCGTTAACCGGGATCATTCACCGTGCTCCTCGAAACCAGATCATGCATGTTGCCGATGTCGCCGAGGCAAAACACGAAACTGCCACCCACAAGCCTCCAACCTTGTTCCTGTCCATAAATCATCCCGAAACATTTGTGAGCGATATGCGGTCAGCGACCAGGAACAGGAGGAGAAGGTTGTCCATAAACCCTCATAGTGATACCAAATATGGGAAGGATATGAGAACATGCAGGCGATGCGTCTTCGTCGGTCTGCCACGTAGGACACAACCTACTACATATTCCTTCGTCCGGAAATCGCATCGTAGAAATGGATATAAATGGACATATCTAATTAAAATACATACTAGATACATTTATTCGCCTGACAAGATATTTCGATGAAGGGAATAGTATTTTTCTTTCTCTCTTCATCTTCACAAATCACATGCAAGTGATCAGATGCGTTCGCGGGCAGGAGGGGTACCATGTTGGATGATGAAGTTCATCCGAACATAGATCCGGACATAATGCGGTCGTTTTGAGGATCTGCAGATGCCCCAAACATTTAGTTTCACGTCCCATGAAGTCTTTACCATTCTGCCAATTAGTTGTCGTAGTACCTTCTCATCTCATTTCTCTCCCACCCGGCAACCCCCACCCCACTGCCAGTCGCTGCCACCGTAGCAGCAGATCCCCATCCATCCTTCCATCCAACCGAACCGAGCCCGAGTGACTCGCCTCGCCTCCTCGCCGGTGGCAGACTGGCAGTACGCGATGCCCAGCTCGCAGTTACTGCTGCTGGTTCCTTGCTGGAGAAACAAAATAATCACGACAGGGCGATGCGGGCGTCGCGCCCGTGAGCTCTGCAACCCGCACCTAGCTCTGCCGTTGCCTGGGAGCTTTCACCGGTATCTTTGCGTCGCATGCAACGCTCCACCTTCGCGAAAGCAATCCTTTACCGTACTCACTTTTAAGGCGTCGGCAAATTGGAAAGAAAAGAAAAAAAGGAAAGATGGAGCTAGTACCCAGCTCCCGTCCTGCTTTCTCTCATCGAATGATGTTTCACTCGATTAGTTAGTTGCTCAGCAAGATGAGTGCACGCACTGAGCTTCTAAACACGGGCTGTTTGGTTGGTTACGACGCGAAAAAGATTTCATGGGTTATGTGTGCGCCGTGGTCCTCGCGCGAAGGGTACGGGTTCTTATTCGTGCATGTCGAGACGAGCACTGCTCTGCTGGGGCCGGCGCACGGCGGTACTGATCGGGAACAAAAGGCATCCGTGCGCTCGAGCGACGTGTGTGGTGCCGTTTATCGGTTTATGGCCCAGCAAGAGGATGGAGGATACGGGTCGATTTGTTGTTTTTGTTGCCAAGTGGAGCATCCTGTGGTCGTGGTGTCTCGCTCACCGTGTGTGTGTGTGTGATGATGATTAGAGTTTGAGTCCAATGGGGATAGGAAATCTGGCCGTGAATCCGTGATGTTGCGTAGTCCGGTTGGTAGGATGAGAAATGTGGCATCTAGCATGGTTGGTGGCGATTTGACACGACCGAGCACGCAAGAGTCAGACGATCACAGATAAATATGATTCCTGTTTGCAGTTAACCACACGTACATGACCGGCCGGAAGGGAGCATGGTTGCGTCGGTCACTGGGCTGGCGCCGTGGATTCTTCGTCTCTGTGCCGGCCGCCTCCAGTGTGCCCCGCGTTAAACTGCTCCTATATATATATGGGACGACAATTTAGGACATCTAGGTGCCCAGGTTCGCTTGTCTAGATGCCGTTGGATCATACTAGTTTTCGTTGATAAGAAGTGTTTAAATTTTGCACGCATACCTGCATTAGTACTTTCCTATTTGCTTGCATGAAGTTACTGCGATCAAAAGTAATAATGTTTGTCTAATTAATACTTGTCATTATTTGTCCCTTCTTGATAGGAAATTGTAACTAATTATTTATCGTACATTTTGGTATGTATGCTAGATGCAAGACAATTAATTAAAACATAATACGCAACACTTTTAGCATGTACATCAACACATACACATTTTCATCGGGTATAACACCAACACGTATATATTTTTATTGGGTATAACACCAACACATACATATATTCATTGTGTATAACAACAACAAGTGCATATTTTTATTAGGTATAATACTCACTAACTGGTATCACGGTCTAATAATATATACACGTGCGTATCTCGGGTACTTGCACCTCTTATTAAAATGCGTGAAATTTGTGGGTATACACAAATTAAATTCGCATAGAGTTATATATATATTTATGTGAATATTTTTATTTGTTATAACACTAACGCATACATATTCATGTGTATATTAACATCAAAGTTTGTATATTCATGTGTATATTCACATCGAGGTATGTATATGTATGTGTATATTTCTGTTGAATATAACGCTAACACATAATTATTAAAAGGTATGACATTTATGTGCATATTTTCATTGAGTATAAAACAACACATACATATTTTTGTTGGGTATAATACCCACTAACTGATATCATGGTCAATAACATATACACGTGGTTATATCTTGGGTACATGCACATATATACGAATCCAAGTATGAGTGTTCAGATTATTTTTGTTTTGGAAAGAAATCATTGACCATTTAGGGATACTGGTGCATGTGCATGCAAGCGAAATATGGAAAGCCATTATTTTGTCAATTTATGTCATGCACTAATTAATATGACTTACCATAACAGACCTAGGGTGCCCAGGCACCTAGGTGTCCCCAAACAATTTACCTATATATATATATATATATATATATATATATATATATATATATATATATATATATATATATATATATATATATACTAGCAAAAGAGCCCGTACGTTGCAACAGGAGAGAAAAACATAACACACACTCTTAATCCAACAACCATCACTCAAGACCACAATAGGTCCATCTGCTTTATTTTTGCGAGGCATCATATGTGTGTTGCCATTTATCCTCCTTCTCACCCTCGCCGGCGATGGCCTCGGTGTTCACACAAAACAAAAAAATGTGTTTGAATATGTTTTAATCCTAAAGGCCTCTCCCTCTCCTCCTCCCTCTCCCTCCTCTCTCTCTCTCTCTCTCTCGCTTTCTCTCTCACTCCCGCGATGAGAAATTTATTGTTTTCCCTTGTGACATTTTCAGAGGTATGCACGTGTAGTTATCGATGTTTTATTTTCCCTACATTGTTATAATGGGGTGTTTATTTGCAATCCCAAGATTACATGATGCAGAAGGAAAATGGATCTTACGCTATAAATTATAAGTTTGCTCCCAAAATGATATTTTAAAAATATTTAACAGGTAAAATTAACATCATATTTAGATTCCACATATTTTTCTAATAAAATTTCATATATAACATGTTAAAATC
Source organism: Aegilops bicornis (assembly GCA_021605145.1). Taxonomy (NCBI): domain Eukaryota; kingdom Viridiplantae; phylum Streptophyta; class Magnoliopsida; order Poales; family Poaceae; genus Aegilops; species Aegilops bicornis. The sequence goes on along the minus strand of CM038672.1, from coordinate 474,141,155 downwards.
GAAGTTACGGTTTAAGAGATACGGATAATTTAGAAAATCATTTGTTTGACTTAAATATATTCCAAAACAATATTTAAAAATACTTAACACGTGAAAATAATCTCATATTCATATTCTACATATTTTCTAATCAAATTTCATATATAACATGTTCAAATCAGAGTTACGGTTTAAAAGATATGGATGATTTAAAAACAATTATTTGACTTAAATATGATTCATGAATGAATTACCTAAAACATCAGGGGGTTTTGAAAAATGTAAAATAACGGTTCGGGTTGACTTAAATCCGAACTGGAGTTGATTTCAACAAAACATAGAGACTTTTGTGTAAAATATGAAAAAAAGCGATTTGTTTTAACTTAAAAGCAGAATTTCTTGGGTTGAATTCTACGAAATAGAGGACTTTTCTGAAAAATGCCATGACGAACGAAAGAAACTCAATTTGCTTTATTATTAGGTAAATATATATAAAGAGGTATCTGATGTGTACAATACAAATATACAAGACATATCTGAAGGCAAGTATAAATACTGCCTAACACACTTCCTTAATCTTAACTATATCCACGAGGTACGAGAGAAGTTAAGATTGCGCTTTACAACCTACAAACTAAGGCTGTGGTAGAGGCTTCGTGAAGATGTCGACAAGTTGATCTTTGAAGGAGATGAACTTGATATGAAGAAGTTTCAGGCAACATGTCCCTCACAAAGTGATAGTCAACTTCGATGTACTTGGTACGAGCATGGAAAACTGGAATAGATGAAAGGTACGTCGCACCAATGTTATCACACCAAAGAACCGGTGGCTACTTTTGAGAGACTCCCAATTCTCTCAACAGAGACTGTACCCAAATGAGCTCAGCCGTGGCATTGACAACCGCCATGTACTCTGCTTCAGTGCTACTTGAGATCTTGTTGCACCTTGCAGCACTCCAGCGTGATCAAGTTGTGACCAAAGAAGATATCATAGCCCCCGTTGATCGCTTCGGTCATCCGGACTCCCAGCCCAATCTGCATCGAGAACGCCGAAGAGCACTCGAGGGAGGTAGGCCGAAGATGCAAGCCATATGACACAAAGTATGAGAGAGATAACACAGGATATGCTTCATAGTGACCCGGTGTGAAGTCAGGAGCATGAAGATCTTGGCACATTGTGGCGCCCTCGATTTAATCATACACTAATCATACTGCATAAGCGTGTACAATCAAGATCGAGGACTCACGGAAGATATCACAACACAACTCTAAAAATAAAAATAAAGTCATACAAGCATCATAATACAAGCCGGGGCCTCGAGGGCTCGGATACAAGTGCTTTCGATCATAGAGCGAAGTCATTGGAAGCAACAATATCTGAGTCTGAGACATATATTAAACAAGATGCCATAAGATGGCTAGCACAAAGCCCAGGATACAGATCGAAGAGAGGCGCATGCCTCTGCACTGAATCCTCCTAAACTACTCACGGTGCGTCAGCCAACGGGCTGCACGTAGTAGTAGGCACCTCCGGTCTTGAGAAGGAGCCGTTGTCGACGGTGGCGTCGCTCTGGGCTCCGACCTCACAGTTGCGACAACCGAGTAGAAGGGAAGGGGGAAAAGAGGGAGAAAGCAACCGTGAGTACTCATCCAAAGTACTCTCAAGCAAGGATCTACAGTACATATGCATGGATATATGTGTAAAGAGGTAATATCGGTGGACTGAACTGCAGAATGCCAGAATAAGAGGGGGATAGCTAATCCTGTCGAAGACTACGCTTCTGGCAGCCTCCATCTTGCAGCATGTAGAAGAGAGTAGAAGGTAAGTTCACCAAGTAGCATCGTATAGCATAATCCTACCCGGCGATTCTCTCCTCGTCGCCCTGTGAGAGAGGGGTCACCGGGTTGTATCTGGCACTTGAAAGGGTGTGTTTTATTAAGTATCCGATTCTAGTTGTCATAAGGTCAAGGTACAACTCCAAGTCGCCCTGTTACAGAAGATCACGGCTATTCGAATAGATAAACTTCCCTGCAGAGTGCACCACATAACCCAACACGCTCGATCCCATTTGGCGGACACACTTTTACAGGTCATGCCCGGCCGTGGAAGATCAACACGCCGCAGCCCCACCTAGGCACAACTGTGAGGCCAAAGATGCCGGTCTAAATCCTATGCGCGTTAGGGTGCTGGGCCCATCGCCCATTACTGCAGACACCAATGTTGCGAACAGCGCCAAGCAGACCTAGCCTAGCGAGCGTTCGATCCAATCCGCAGCGCCGCTCAATCGTGACGTCCACGAAGGCTTGGTGATACCACTGATCGTCAGTGCCCATAATCGTTCAGCGTAATTGGTAGTGCGTATAGACCAAATGGCGACTCATATCAAATACCAAGAACTTCGTTAAGCATGTTATTTTGGAAGTAATCATGGGGCCGACCAGGCTAGGCCCACCTCTCTCCTAGGTAGTCTCAAACTGCCTGTCACTCCGCCACAAAGTACGATCAGCTGGGGCCGGTCAGAACCCGGGCCCACCTCTACCGAGGATGGAGCCACCGCCCCTTCAGCCCATCTCCGAAAAAGTATCATAAGTAATGTAACAAGTATAAAGTATATAGTATATGCCCGTGATCACCTCCCGAAGTGATCCACGACCGATCAAATATATAGCATGGCGAGACGGACAAGAGTGTAGGGCCACCTTGATGGAACACTAGCATCCTATACTAAGCATTAGGATAGCGTAAAGATATCAACAATTGTAGCAACAATGACAAAGCTATGCTGATAGAATAGGATTAACCAAAAGCAGAATACATCGCACTACCACTACAAAAAAGACACATTCATGACATTTTGGGCCGAATGAATTTTTTTTCTCATCATACATATGACACTTCTATGGCGATAATTGTGACAAAACCCGGTATCATCATAGATGTGGTGGGCTCCTACTTCTATAACAAAAAATCATGATGGAAAATGGGCTTTTAAATCTGGGCGGGCGGAGACGCATGGTGCATGACATTCTTTGGGCCGTCCATGACGGAAAAAACCGTGGTAGAAGCGAGGCGAGGAAAATTTTGGGGAGTTCAGTTACGGTGGCGGAATCGGGGCGGCGATCAGCGCGTTTCTCTCGTCCTGCGCTGTGGCGTGTGTCGAGGTATTAGCTCTAATCGAACCCGAAGCGAGGCGTTGGGCTCTAAGCGAAACCGAGCGCTTACTGCTGCGAACTTCGTTCACGAACCCAGCGATCGATCGATGGCGTTAATCGAACCCGATCGGCGATTCCTTTGCTACTGCGCGCTAGCAAAGCCCGATCGATCTTTGCCTCGGGATGAGCAGTGAGTGTTATGCGGGGGATTTGGATGAGCGATGGTGGCCGGTGGCATTGCCTCTGGATGAACGAGGACCCGTGGTGTGGGAGGGCTGGATGAATCGTAGCCAGTCGCGGGGTGCCCGTGGAGGGCGGGTTGAACAGGACCCCACGGGGTGGAGGGCTGGATGAACAGTAGACGATGGAGGGGTGCCCGTGGAGGGGTGGTTGAACAGGACCCCATGGTGTGGAGGGCTGGATGAGCGATAGATGGTGGAGGGTGGTTGAGCGGTGGCGGTGGAGTAGCGCGCGATGGAGGCCGGATGAATAGGGAGCCCGTGGAGGTTGGAGGAGGTCGACGGTAGCCCGTGGAGGCCGGAGGTGGTCGATGGTGGAGATGAAATGTAATCCGTGGAGTCTCGCTTTTGCGATACGCCACACCCTCGATGAAACGGGACCCCGTTTGACCGTGGGAGGTCCGTTTAAATCCGTTTTGCGATGCGCCACACCCTCCCGATCAACAGACCCCGTTTTCGACCGTAGGAGGTCCGTTTAAATCCGTTTTGGCGATGCGCTACACCCTCCCGATCAACAAGACCCCGTTTAGGCCGTAGGAGGTGCATTTTCGTCCGCTTGCGGCACGCCGGACCCCTCGATAAACAGGATCCCGTTTGAGCGTGGCGGTCGAACACAAGGCCGTTTCCTCCGTTATGCGGATGCGTCGAGCCTCGTTTCATCGCCTATTCCGTCCAATCCTCCCGATGAACACGATCACGAATTCGTTCCGACCCGGCGGTTGGCTCCCATGCGTTCCATTGCCTCCCGATGAACACGGGCGCATTCCGTTGCCTCCCCATGAACACGACGCATTCCGCTGTTGCCTCCCGAACACGACGACGCTGTTTCTCCCGTTCAAACCAGCCATGTACACGAGCCATGGCACGTCACGTATCTTGTGAGTAGGCGTTGAGACCCGCCAGTATGTACACATACGTGGCCGTATTTTCTTTCTTGCACTCTGGCGTATGCGTGCGTGTACATGCTACGGCGCCGCCTCTACTATTTACACGTCTGGCGCCTCTACTACGACGCGTGCGGCGCCTCTACATCCACCCGATATATCTGCATGCGTACCGTCGCGACCGAATGACAACACTACGTGCGCTTGACCGTGTGGGTCCCGGTATCGGACACTTCCTTACTGCGAAGATGTAGGTGGTGGGTCCGGCGATCGGGGTGAATCATTTTTTTGCCGGATGCACTTCCTTGCGTGCGAAGATGTAGCTAGTCGGTCCCAGCAGTCGAGGGCAAATGTTTTTTCACGAAATCTGGTGGCCCGTCCGGTGGGTCCCCATTGTCGAGTGGAGGAATAATTATTTTGCACGTAATAAGGAGACACTTCCTTCTTTGCGGCCGTGGACCCACTGTCGGCCTCTCCACATCTGATCCACGTCCGATGGAAGCGTTCCTTGACCCGCGTTGACCACACATGCCATGAGAGCACCCAGGCGGTGGACGCAATGGCGAGGCCTAGGAAGGGGACGACGCGGAGCCAGGGAAGACGCTGGCGATGGATGCCCACGCATAGGGGAGCACGAGGGTTCAACTGGTTCGGCTGCGGTGTGAAATTTGTCGTCGTCATGAGAATAACATGGGATGTGGGTGAGTAGAGGATGGCTCGCCAGCGTGTAGTAGTAGGGCGGTGAGGCCTCCGCCGCATCGCAACCGGCCACGGGAGAGTAGGAGCACGAGGCACGACCCGATCTTTGGTTTAGGCGGTTGGAGCAAGAAGATCGGAGGTTGAAGAAGCACTCACGGACGTTGGATGGACATCGTCTGATCCTTTGGAGCTAGAATCATGCATATTGACTAAGTTGACAAAGCCCTCCGTCCCGTCAACTTAGTAGGCCCACAAGTCAGCCTGCCACTATCTTTGGATCCTAGCTAACGGGGAGTATTCATTTTTTGTGCGTAATAAGGAGGCACTTCCTTGCGTGCGAAGATATAGCTGGTGGGTCCAAGCATTGTCGGTAGCGGTAACATTTTTTCACGAAATACGAGGCCCTTTTGATGGGTCCACGATGTCGTGTGGAGGAATCATTATTTTGCGCGTAATAAGGAGGCATTTCCTTGCGTGCGGCCGTGGACCCAGCTATCGGCCTCTCCACGTACAGTCCACTTCAGATGCATGTCAGTCGTTGACCACGTTGACCAGGCCTCGCCAAGAGCACCAGGGCGGTGGATGACGGTGAGGCCTAGGAAGGGAACGACATGGAGGCAGGGAAGACTCGGCAGTTTTTTCGCACGCGGAGAGTACGATGTCTGAGGTTTCTTGGTTCATCTGCCGTCACGGAGAATAACGATGGGTGTGGGTGAGTAGAGGATGGCTAGGACAGCGATGGGAGATGCGGTAAGGGGCGGTAAGAGCTGTCTTGGCCCGGCAGCAGAAGCCGACATGAGGGAGGAGGGAGAACGCATCCCTTGGCGCTTGTTTGAGCGGCTAGAAGCGGGAAAAGCGAAGATTGAAGAAGCACGACGGCTGTTGGATGGCCATCCAACAGTCACTTCTTGTGCGTCAACCTATTTTTTAGGAAAGCCTCAAATCTGTGGAAAACAGTATACAGCCCATCTGCCATTATTTCTAATAATTTACAGCCCATTTGCTAATTAATAAGGTTTTTTTGGAGCCCATATTCTTTTTGTTAGCATTACAGCCCATATTGTGGCCACGGTTAAAAAATTATATGAATTTTTGCATATTTCGGTGCGGTCCGAGCTGTTTTTAATCCCGAAATTTCGACTCACATTCAAACTGATTTTAAAAATAAATGTATATCAATATAAAATCCAACAAATTCTCCATGCATAAAAATTAATGTAATTTAAAATCTCAAATGAAAAAAGATATTTGAAACTAATTGCGGTTTGATGTGTTTTAAAATGTACAACCCATTTCTAGATTCTTGATGGGCCATTTTTCGGCCGGTAGAATGAAAGCTCTCCTTGTCTTGAAAGATTTGCAGCCCAACAGGCCTGACAAGCGACTTACTTGGCAAATCACAAAAAACTGAAGGTACATGGCCGTGGACCCCTAGTATCGGCCTCTCCACGTCTGATTACTCTTCCGATGGAAGTCGTTCCTTGACCCACGTTGACCACGCCCGCACGGAGAGCACCACGGCGGTGGGCGACGGGCGAGGCCTCTGAAGGGGACGGCGGAGCCGGGAAGACGGCGGTGGAAGCCCAGCGGAGAGAATCTGAGGTTCACGGTTCGGTTGTGGTGTGAAATTTGCCCGTCGCCGCAGTGGCCCTGGCCAGTGGGAATAGTAGGCGGTGAGGCCTCCGTGGCAAAGACCTGACCGACCACGGGAGGCGGGAGCATGCGGCACGACCGCGCTGCTTTGGTAATTTGGAGCAAGAAGACCAGAGGTTGAAGAAGCACTACGGCCGTTGGATGGACATCGTATGGTCACTGGAGCTAGAATCATTCATATTGACTAAGTTGACAAAGCCCTTCGTTCCCGTGAACTTAGTAGGCCCACAAGTCAGCCTCCCACCAAGGTGGGTCCCAGCTAGCTGGGAGTATTCATTTTTTGTGCGTAATAAGGAGGCACTTCCGGTGGGTCCGAGGCGATAAGCGGGGAACATTTTTTCACGAAATACGGTGGCTCGTCAGGTGGGTCCCAGCAGTCAGGGGGCAAAAGTTTTTTTCGCAAAATACGGTGGCCCGTCCAGTGGGTCCTTGCTGTCAGTTGGAGGAATCATTATTTTCCGCGTGATAAGGAGGCACTTACTTGCTGCGGCCGTGGACCCAACTGAGAATCTCCACGTACAGTATACTTCCGATGGAAGTCGTTCCTTGACCTCGTTGACCTCGCCGCGTTCCATTGCATGCATGCGTCCATGGGCATGGTGCGTCCCCTTTGTCGACCTCTCACGTCTGATCATCTTCGATGACTCTCGGTTATTGACCACGTTGACCACACCGTGCGGCGCACCCACACCGGAATGACCCGGAGATGGGGAAGACGAAGCGATGAGTCGCAGATGGAGAGGTAGGAAACTTCACTGGTTCGGTCGCGGCGGCGGAGTGCCGCCCGGTGCATACGGAGAGGCGAGGAGCAAGAACAGAGGTTGAAGAAGGAGCACGGGCTGGATTAACATCCAGCGGTCCAAATTTGCTAGAATCATTTGTTGATTAAGTTGACAAAGCCGTGCGTACCGCGTCCGCTTAGTAGGCCCACAAGTCGATCACCAAATCGGCCGGGTTCCAAGCTGTCAGCAGGATGAATAATTTTTCGCCAACACAAGGAGGCACGTCCTTCCGTGCGAAGATCCAGAGGGTGGGCCCCAGCTGCCAGGTGAAGGAAACATATTTGTTAGCTTAATAAGGAGGAAATTTCCTTGCGTGCGACCATGGACCTCGTGGGTCCCAGCCGTCAGGCTCTCCATCTGATCCTCTTCCGATGACTCTCGTTTGTTGACCACGCCGCACCTAACGCAGCCGAGGCGGTGGGCGAAGGTGAGGCCGGACGGAACGACTTCGAGAGATGGGAAGCAGCGGCGGTGGAGTCAAGTTGAGAGAGGAGGAGAAGGAGTTATAACTGGTTTTGTTGCGGCGTGGGGCTGTAGTCCTGGAGAATAACGGGAGGTGTCGAGAGGTGGAGGGATAGCACTGCGGTGGTGGGGTGGCGCTTCCGGCGATGCGTGCTAAGCGAAAGCCGCTAGTCATGCGGAGGCGGACCCAAAGCGGTCCAGCGGCGCTAGAAGGAAGAAGACGAGATTGAAGGTGCATGCCGACCGTTGGATATAAATCCAATGGCTGTGGATGACACAATCATTCTGCCGACCAAGTTGACAACACCCTCGTGAAGCTTCACCTATTGGCCCACATGTCATCCTGCAAAAATTGGGCATATATTTAACCCATGTTTTCTAGAATGTACAGTCCATTTGCTGGGCTGGGTGAACAAATAATTTCGTGTCAATCAGGCCCATTTATATTTTCTAACAAATCCCAGCCCATTTGCACTTCCTTGAAATACACGTATTAGGTGGGCTCGTTATATATATATAATGTTAGGGATAATTGATTTTATACCCCTAGTTGGGTCACCCTCGGCAGGTTTACCCCTAGTTTTTAAAAACCCCCGATTTTTCCCAAGCACGTTTGCTCCTCTTATGGTTTTGCCCTTTCGTCACGTTTCCATCCAGTTAGTGCCGTTTGACCGTGTGTTGACCGTCTATGGACTTTTCATTGGACATTTTTGCCCCTATTTCCTCACTCTCTCACTAGACACTTCCAAGTGGGACCCATCACTGGAAAACATCCTCTCTCCTCTCTCTCTTCTCACTATCATGTGGGACCGCAATGGACCAAATATCTCTAATGGACACTGCCATGTTGTAAACATAATATCAATTTTGAATTACTTTTTCAGCGATAATTAACACCGCATAAACTAATTAAAACACCATTAATTAACACAAATCAGTACTCCTAGTTAAGGTCGGTCTCGTCTCGAATATATTTAATCATTAGTCCATAGTTGCCAGCTATACAAGCTAATTACATTATGTTAAGTGTTAAAAAACGTAAGTTAACAATTTAACCCGCAATTTAAAGGACACCCTGTGTAGGATGAGGATGGGCTCGCCAGAGCAAATGGAATCGGCGTCGGAGCTCGCCAGGCGCTTGGCCACCGTCGCTGCAGCGTCGAAGGAGGCCCAGGGAAGGTGCGTGCCACCCTCCTCCATCATCTCTCGCCGCCGTGGGTCCCCGGCCGCCGCCTAAATTGGCCACCGACGAGATCGGTGGCCCCATCACTAACCGGATCCCCGCTGGCCTTCCTTGGGGCGCTGTGGATCTGGGCCAGCGAGAGGCGTCGGTGGAGGCTGGCCAACGTTGGCATGGAGGAGGGTCAATGTGGACACAGCCATTGTAGATCTCTAGCCGGAGCTCATGAAATCCTCCTCGCGAGAAGAAAGAAGGAGGATGAGCTCGAGCGGCGGCTTGATGCAGGGGATGGCGCTGGAAGTAGAGGGCATCAGGGATCTCTGGTGCGGCGACGGCAATGGCGGATCCGGCGAGGGCAGGCTGGATCTGGAGCTCGATCGAGGATGTCGTTGGTAGTAGCAGACGTCCGGGGATCTCCGGCGGGCGGCAATGGCGGATCCCTCGAGGACAGGTTGGATCTAGAGGCGGAAGTCCATGGCGGCGGCCCGGCAACCCAGTGGATGCAGTGGCATTCCGATGGTGGTGAAGAACGGTGGCGGTCGTCGGTTCCTCATGGCAGAGAAAAGAATGAGGTGAGTTTAGAGAGAGAGAGAGAGCAGGGGAAAAAACAAGACTGGTCAGAGGGGAGGAGCTCACCAGACCTGCGTGCTTACTTCGACGAGGTTGGCCACCGAGGAGCTCGGTTGGGTTGACCCATGACGCAGCGCGTGGCTGGGTTGTCTGTGGCCTATGCGCCAAACCATAGTGGCGGAAAGCAAGGGTGGTGCAGGGTTAAGATTTGAGAGAGGGAATGGGATCTGGGGCTAGGGTTTGACCGGCGGGAGAGAAGGAAGAGAGAATATGGGATGATTTTTTGGTGATGGTCCCACTTGGAAGTGTGTGCTAAGAGAGTAAGAAAGGAGGGGCAAAATGGTTCATCGAAAAGTCCATAGAGCAGTCAACAACACGGTCAAACGACACTAACTGGACGGAAACGTGATGGAAGGGCAAATTCATAAGAGGAGCAAACAGGCTTGGGCAAAATCGAGGGTTTTTGAAAACTAAGGGCAAACCTGTCGAGTGGGACACAACTAGGGGCATCAAATTAATTATCCCATGTTAGGGATAATTGATTTTATACTGTTAGAAGGAGCAATTAATATCAAAGAATAAACCGGAGAGGCACATTATATATATATATATATATATATATATATAATTAAGAAATTAGCGAGTTATTGCTCAAAATAAAAATGAGCGCGTTATTATTAAATTGGTCCTTAAAATCTTACTTAGCTTTTATGCATAATCACCACGATTTTCCTTGCACATGAGTCAAAAACAACCAGGATTTTACTTGCCAACTTCCATTAAACATTTACTTTTATAAGTTAATAACACGTGGTATGTTTTTATAATGTATATATAAGTCTCTATAAAATATACGATAATAGTAATAATATAAATATATATAATGTGGTTAGAAGGGAAAACATAAATTGGACACAACATTACTTTTATAAGAGACCTGTGTTTTATACCCCACAGTAGGCATACTAACAAGTTCACACACAAATACAGCAGAAAAGGTAAACATTCATATCAAACTCAGGTTCACAGGACACGTTCATATTCATAGCCAACATTCACTATCAACAAGTCAAAAGATTCATATATACACAAGCTCAGCATATCTATGCATCGAAATGATTGATAGATCACACGACAATATTCATACATAATTCACAAAAAAATTCAGATATACACATGTTAAGTATGTTTATGCATCCAAATGATTGAGATCACAACCAATATGATCCATGGACGAACTTTAATTACCTAGGGTACAAACTGGTAAATGGTGTTCAGTCGGAGGTACTTCTTGCTAAAATTAGTTCTTGTACGAGTAAACTTTCGAGTACATAAGAGGCAAGACAATCTGAACTTTGCTTGTAGGTTTATCCTCAAATAGTGGCCTCGTGCGAGGAGGTTTGAGAAACTTGGCCACTACTTTCATCCAACTAGTTCTTGGCTCATCTTGGTCCTGTATCTCGCCAAAATTCTACAATGCGCAGAGAAAGCGAAGCGGTTGAGAAAAATGAACCACCCAAATTTTGTGTGCAGTTCAAGCTGAAATGGAGCATCCTTGGCGTGCGAGGCCCGATTAAGTGCCGAGATGAATATACGCGTCAACCAACATGCGGAATCTTTAGACTCCATGCCATATAGTTCGCTACCATATGTGTCGATAACCAAAAGGCACAAGTTGGGACCAAAGACTGACTGCGTTTTTACGGGCTATGCACCAAGCAATTTTTTGCCGTTCACTCTCCTAATACTTGGAGTTTGACAATTGGTTGGCCTTGATTGATACTCGAATGAATATAGGCACTTCTTGTCAACATCGATGCTTATGCGAGTGAACTTTGGAGTACATAGCAGCAGCATAAGTACTGTCCATCTGATCATTTTGTGCAGTTCTACTGAAATCACCCGATGTAATGATTTGCTGCGAGTTCGGGCTCCAAATTACTCCTTTATGAAATCGGCAAGCGTTGGCACATTACCAAATTACCAATACATATGACAGGCACAATAATCGGGATAAAGACCGGTACCAACCTGTGTGAGGTAGCATATCAATTACTATTTCCTTTATTTGGAAGCCGAGATAAATAGCGGTGACAAAGAAAGCGAGAAAGCAAGCGGAGATTAGAGGCTGACAGGAAAGGGCCAAGGCTGTCGAGGCAATGAAGCGCCCAAAGTTTTTGTGCAGTTCCACCAAAATTGAGCATCCTGTTGGCACATATATTGAGAGAGTGAGATTACTATAATAGTAGGACTAGTTGATGAAACATACACTAACAAATAGAAGCACCCTCATTATCTTAATGGGTAAAGTTAGAAACATAGTAGTCTTGCTTAAAGAGAGGTATTAGTTTATTTAATCAGTGCCAATTAGCTCAACTCAACACTCAAAGCATTGCCATTTATCATAGGTTGCAAAACTTTAACGTGCAAAGATAAAGGAGTTTCTCATGACGATGTACGCTACAAATAGAGATGACAACAAACTAATATGGATGAAGGCCTTAGGCCCGTACCAACCTGAGAAAAAAGCTTATTCATGTAGTCCCATAAGAGATGATAAAGCACTCACGGAATCACACAATAGTATATATTTTGTGCACTTCAAATGTATGGTTGAAATCACTCTTGTTTACCAGTCTTTGAGATTATATCGAAAGATTATCAAGAACTTCTAGCGAGTTAAAACCTTTGGCTGGGATACAGTTCATTGTATTGTCTTGTGTAGTTCCACTAAAATGTATGATTGGCACAACATGATCCCTGTTTGCACAAGTAGGAACAAGGTGAAACCTTCATTAGCTTAGTGAGAAAGGATAGGAAGACATTAGCATATTACTCAAACAGTAGCATCAAATTCATGATGGACAATACGCAAAACATTGCCTCATTAAACAATGGCAATAAATTGACATGCAAAACAATAGCACTATTATTTCATGACACTGATAATATTCCCTCCCTGCTCCACCACATGATTCACCTCCATAGACAAACATACACACGTACATGATTCAGCATAGGGTCCTACTAAAGATTTGTTTAACTCCAACAGGAAAATTAGGCGGTAATAAATTAGTGGTACTTAAGTACTCCTAATTAATTAAGTGAGACATCAAGTGGAAGGGCTCCTGGAGGATGCGTCTCACATGTAAGGTAGTCGTTCTGAGCCCTTGAATGGCCTCATTTGAGGCCTCTTGCTTGACAAGATTGCCTTAACCTTTATTTATTCTTCTTCTTCTTCCTCTTCATGCTCTATTTCTCTTTCTCCTCACCAGTTGGTGAAACCAAGTACATGATTGGCCTTCTAATTCAGAATTGGTTTTGTCAGTGAGGGAGTACAAGTGTACTAGTAAAAAACAGCATTATTTTCTCATGGCGGTCGGAAAATAGAGATGAACACATGCATTAAATATCATTCTTACCTAAAGGAAGGTTATGGTGCCAATATGGATGATGAGGATTTGAACACAGATCTCCCTTTGTGCAGTTCCACCAAAATAAACCAAGCTGTTCCATTACGACATTCGATTACACAAAACAAAAGTCACTTCTTTTAAGAAGAGTTTTGTGCGATGCACCAAAGTCCACAACACCAACCGGTGAATTGGATATCTCTGTTTGCACAAAAGGCACAGAGGAAGCGATCGAGTCTCAAACAATTACAGGCAAAAACATTTGGCTAAACTTGTCATGGCTTATAACGGTGGCATGGCTTCATTTTTACCGAGGGACATTAGATTAAGAACAGCTAAGGCTGCGTTAGGTTCCTGAGTTTGGTGCAAGATTTTCGTGGAACACAATTCCTACGGTATTCTTTCCCTTCCAACCGTTCGGAACACGGGAAAGGTGAATAGTGTTTCATAGGAAAGCTGGTCTGATAGTGCTGATTCCATAGGATTAGAAACATCCACACGCTACTCATTTTTTGGGCGGAAGCCCGAGGCAGGCGCTCGCTGCCATGCGTTAGACAGCTTGCTGTGCTGTGTTGCCGGAATAAAAAAATCAACCTATGTGTGAATGCGTGAGGTGAGGACAAGAGTAGTCCTTTGTCTTATTTGAATAAACAAATAGCATCTCATCTTGCCAAGCATGCTACTCTAAAAAAACAAATCTGTACATTTACGTAGTCCATCCAAACACATTCTCTTGAGAGTTTCCTCCGGTTCATTTGTTCCATAGTTTTATACCTACATTCCTTTCCTATTCCTCTATTTTCATCAAGACCTATGTTTTACGCCCGTTTATTCGAGCGGAGCCTAAATATTTGGTATAAGGGCATGGGACGGTGGGTGCACCAAGTGATCCGGCACCATGTATGTAAACAGGGGCATAAAGTGGTGATTCATAGTTTATTGCCCAGAAACAAACATCGAAACATATCTGGGTTGGTCCCATTTTGTTCACTCTAGCCACCTACTCCTATGTGTGGATAGCAAATCTAGTCCTGGTCATACCACTTTGTGTGCAGCGTTACCCCTATATTTCCCTTTTCAACCAAGAGACCGGTTGGATGACCGATGCATACTACTTTCACCCCCTTTCCTTCCTGTTTGTACCAAGTCCGACGTACATACTAAATTCCCCCACCCCCACTTTATTTCTTGTTTGAACCAAGTACTCCCTCCGTCCGGAATTACTTGTCATCAAAATGGATGTGTCTAGAACTAAAATACATCTAGATACATCCATTTCAATGACAAGTATTTTTCGGAACGGAGAGTACAAGATTCGACTCCATGAAGTAGCTTTACCTCTAACAATAGAAGAAGAAAAATATGTGACGTTAGACCATCCGATCGAGAGGGGCTGAGAGGTAGAAAATGATGCACATGCAAAGCGTAGCAAAATTTGGGAAGTAAAGCTAAAGCGGTTTGAATGAAGATATACACGAAGGTCGTCGGGATGTGGATAGGTGGGCGGCGAGGCGGATCCGCCCACGAGCAGCAGCAGAAGGGATCGGAGGACCTCCAGCGCCGGCGCTCGGCCGAGATAGCAGTGCGGCCGGCGGTGGGTCTCCTCCCTCGGCCGACGACGGCCTAAACGCTGCCCCTCCTCCCTTCACCGGCGGAGGGATCGTCGGATCTGTAACCAGCGGTGAGGATAGAAAGCAGTGTTTTTGAAGGGAGAAAAGACGGTGTTGCTACCCCTATCTTGTTTAGACACAGGAGAGGATGAGAGTGTGTGAATAGAGCAACCCTAGCAAGCAAGCGCGGAGGCTCCAGCCTATATATACGTAGTGGGGTAGTTTTCCTTTTTCACTCCATCAAAACAATCGTTTAAAATTGTGTACTACTACATGCCAGGTCGCGGTTTTTTTTAGTTGTTGATTTTTTTTTTGAGATAGCTACCCGCTTGTTCCAAGTGGTGTTACGATTAATGTCGGGTCGCACTTTGTATCGTTCAAGTCTGGTACTACAAGTCCCTCCATTAAATGAACAACCACCCCTCGTAAAAATTGTGAACAAGCCCACGGCTAAAATTAAGCGGAAACATGGGTTGCCCCAACATGCATTATTATTTATATTTTCTACTCCCTCCATTCTTGAATATAAGTCTTTTTATTAGCCACACCTAAGACAAGATTTTTTTTATTAGCAGTGAACCCCACATGTCATAGACACAAAAACTGTGTCAAGATTCCCTTAGGCAAGCCAAAGTGTGTCTAACAATTTGAGCAACTCAGGTTAGGCAAGTGTGGCAAGTGTAGGAAAAATTATGTGGCAACATAAGATAAACATAGTCACAATCCAAACAGCCCTGTAATTTTTTGTGACATGCATGAAAATTTGGTTAGTTAAATTTATAGTCAAAATTTGGCAAGGTGCATCAAATCAACACATGCAAGTATCAAAAGGAAAGTCACGGCATGCATGCATGCGTTGTACTCCCTCCGCTTCCAAATATAAGTCTTTTTAGAGATTGCAACAAGTGACTACATACGAAGCAGAATATGTCTACTCCTACATACGAAGTAGCCCATTTGAAATGTGTAAAAAGACTTATATCGAGTGCAATGCTTTGATGTGTCGCGTCAACTCGTACAAGGCCGAGAAATTTGATTACTACAACGCCCTCTCCCTCGCGGACTGAGGTCCGGTGCCTTAACTGCACCTGCCTTTGGCTGCATGACAGGAGGGCCAACCACCTGTTGGGCCCACACATCATAGACGCATAAGCGTGAGCAGTAAGTAAACTTTCGCTACACGCTATCCCTCCCGCACAAGGTGGACGGACATGCAGCAGTGGATTCAATCTGTAGAAGTAGGAGTAACATCATTGTTCGTCTTCTCGAAGAAGCGAAGAGCCAAGCGCAACCCGAGCGTGGCGATTCTGCGAGCAGCTTGCGTGGTGCGGTTCCTTGGAGTACTAGCCAGGCTCTTGCATGAGACAAAATTGCTATTGTTTAACAATTAAACACCATTATCCATTGGTTGATACTCATTCTGCATAGGTCCACGCGCTTAGCACCGTTTCCTCCTGGGTTCACCAATGTTTATTTGCTAATTAATAGCATTGCATGCAATGAACTAGCCATTGCAAGTCATTAAAAGCATGCACACCTCTCATCTCTTATTGGTTGATATGTCAAGAAACAAGAAACAAGGTAGAAGTTAATGCACCGTGCCTAAGTGTTTTGGGACTATTTGGTTTTAAATAAGATGACTTACACACCTAGGCGGAGGGAGTAGTATAGCCACAGTAAACCGGAAAGGAGTATTTGCCTTTCTAGAGATTTCAACAAGTGACTAGACTACACCGTGTGCGATACTCCTCCCTTCCGGTTTATAGGGCTCAAATCTCAAATCTCATGAACCAAGGCATTTTGCGATTGGAGGAATGTATCTCGTACTTTACAAAACTACCCTAATTAAACTCATGCATTAATTACGTAGTTCTTGCTTTTTCCTCTCCGCCTTGGTCGCGGTGCACAATATTGAGCACTCCTATGTGACTAGCCGCTCTATCTACATGCGGGACATTTCAAAGCATCCGGGCCCGCGTGCCATCCACCAAATCACAACGAGGTCCTACAGTCGAGACTCACCTGTCACCCGGGTGTGGCCGTCATGACCCGTCATATCACAAAACCCACACCTTTACCGGCGGTGGTAAGGTGGCCTCCAAGATTGGGCCGGACGAAGCAACCATCATTTCAACTTTGGAACACTCGTTCAAGTCCTTTCTTCCCTTTCTTGAAGAAAACCTCACCCAGGCTACTCACTTCTGCCATTTTTCTTACATGCAAGCGAAGGAAAGGTGGGCGAATCAGTTATGCTACTATATTTTCATTCCAAGAATCTTCTTTTTGCAAAGCACCGACCGATTCTCACATCCTATTCTTTTCCCGTTTTCATTGCGATTGTGGTTTCCTTTCGATTGCTTTTTGTTTGTCAGTTCATTGATGGATCCTGGAGCACTAGGCAAACAGTTGCCGACGGACAACCCACTAGAGACAACGATCTCCAGGAAGCGAGCACCGACCAACGAGTTGACCATCTTGGCGGGCCAACCCATGGAGACGAAGAACTCCAAGAAACAAGCACTGGCCAAAGAGTTGAGGACGTTGGCGGACGAACTCCTCAAAGAAAGTTGGAAGAATAGCAAGGGCCCCACCGTGCCTACCCGAGAACTCGATTGCCACCTATGTGAGGCTCAAGACCGAGTTTGAGGAGATAGTCGCCGTTGAAGCGATATTCCCTTGGCAAGGTGATGGCCCCCATCGAGGAGCGAGGAGATGGCCCCGGAGGATGAGATCCCGATGAGCTGCATAAGGTAAAAATAATGGCTTATTACCATAGTTGTGGTTTTGATTATTTGCAATGTGCTTGCTAATATGTTAGGGTTGTGCAGTGCGGTGGGCGTCCTTGATGATTCCGATGTCGTGGCCCGTCCTGTTGGCATCACCGGAGATCGATTCGATCTTTCGCTGTCCATCCTGTGGACATCGCCCAAGGTCGATTCCGATGTCGCGGTCGATCTGTGGACATCGCCTGTAAATCGATTCCCATGCGGCCGCCGTCTTTGTGGTCATTGCCCGAGAGATCGATGACAAGAAATAGTTGGTCGCGCTAATCCTTCAGGGTAGTTTGCATTGCCCTGTGTTTAATTACCAGAACGATGCGTGTTATAAAACCATCTTAGGGCTAGTGCACTGTCTTGTGTGGGCGGATCTTGCTACTTTTGTGATAGTGAATCATGCGAACCCTCTCCGAGTTATGGAAACAGATGTATCCTCACCAGCTTTTGATGTAATATATGGCATGCTTAGATGTAAGTTTGAACTGTTTATCATATCAACAGGGCTTGTTTGATGATTCTTGGTGTTAGTAGTCTAGCTACCGTCACGAGCTATAGTACTTGCAAAACACTCACCGAAGAGAAGCGTTGGGGCTGATGAGCTCGTATGCGCTTATACTTATCCCTCATCGATCGACCAATAGCCCTAGCTCCTAAAATTGTAGGCTTAGCGATCGATTAGACAATATTCGACATACATTCAGGCCTCATTTGGTTCATAGGGTAGGAAATTGTAGCAAAAGTACGAAGAGCGTGCAACACAAAATCATAGCGGTCTTGAGGACGTACTCGCTCCGTTCCAAAATAGATGACCTAGGCGGGCTAGTTTGGCCTAGTGGGTTTTAGTGATATGGCGTGGTACAATGCCGTCCGATCTGCGGCGTGTGGTAGCGATATTGCGAGTACGATAAGTTTTCTTGAAGAAGCGGAATTCAACAAAGTCATGATGGTTCCTTCGTCCAGAACAACTTACGATTGGGAAAGGTTGGGCCTGCGTCGATAATGACCGGGTAGACCAAGATAATTTTGTGCATGGCGGTGGACCCGGGATGGTCGACGTCCCACATGTCGGCGAGTGAAAGTATTCTTTCCGATATAGAGACGAAAGCAACGAGTATTCATTGTTTATTTTGATGAAAGCTATTGTCTCCATCGTTACGACGGAGGAGTGTGAAACACGGCAGCCCAGTGAACTTGTCATGTGCACCACTCCCTCCTTCCTCATGTAATGCCCAGGTTACAGCTTTTTCTCACTTTCTCTCTATCTATTTCCTCTCAAATGTTTTTTACCTTTCTTTTTTACCTTTCTTTTTTAAGACACAACTGTTTTTTATGCCTTTTTTTAGAATTGTTTTTTATACTGATACGTCTCCGCCGTATCTACTTTTCCAAACACTTTTGCCCTTGTTTTGGACTCTAACTTGTATAATTTGAATGGAACTAACTTGGAATGGCATTTGTTTTATTGAGAATTGCCATGGTGTTGTTTTATGTGCAGAAAACAAAAGTTCTCGGAATGACACAAACTCCACGAAATATCTTAGAATAAATAATAAAAATCCTCGCCAAAGATGAAGACCAGGGGCCCACACCACATCCCACGAGGGTGAAGCGCGCCGCCCTACCTCGTTGGCCCCCTGGTTGCCCTCCGACGCCATCTCCAACTCCATAGAGTGGCTTTCGGGAGAAAAAAATCAGAGAGAAAGTTTCATCGCGTTTCACGATCACGGAGCCACCGCCAAGCCTAATCTCTCTCGGGAGGCTGACACGGAGTCCGTTCGGGGCTCAGGAGAGGGGATTCATCGCCGTCGTCATCATCAACCATCCTCCATCACCAATTTCATGATGCTCACCGCCCGTGCGTGAGTAATTGCATCGTAGGCTTCTTTGGGCGGTGATGGGTTGGATGAGATTTATCATGTAACCGAGTTAGTTTTGTTAGGGTTTGATCCCTAGTATCCACTATGTTCTGAGATTGATGTTGCTATGACTTTGCTATGCTTAATGCTTGTCACTAGGGCCCGAGTGCCATGATTTCAGATCTGAACCTATTATGTTTTCATGAATATATGTGTGTTCTTGATCCTATCTTGCAAGTCTATAGTCACCTACTGTGTGTTATGATCCGCAACCCGAAGTGACAATAATCGGGACCACTCCGGTGATGACCATAGTTTGAGGAGTTCATGTATTCACTATGTGCTAATGCTTTGTTCCGCTCTCTATTAAAAGGAGGCCTTAATATCCCTTAGTTTCCAATAGGACCCCGCTGCCACGGGAGGGTAGGACAAAAGATGTCATGCAAGTTCTTTTCCATAAGCACGTATGACTATATACGGAATACATGCCTACATTATATTGATGAATTGGAGCTAGTTCTGTGCCACCCTATGTTATGACTGTTACATGACGAACCACATCCGGCATAATTATCCATCACTGATCCGGTGCCTACGAGTTTTCCATATACTGGTTCTCGCTTATTTACTTTTCCGTTGCTACTGTTAACATCACTACAAAAATACCAAAAACATTACTTTTGCTGTCTTTACTTTCTTACCGTTACCACCACTATCATATTACTTTGCTACTAAACACTTTGCTGCAGATACTAAGTTTCCAGGTGTGGTTGAATTGACAACTCAGCTGCTAATACTTGAGAATATTCTTTGGCTCCCCTTGTGTCGAATCAACAAATTTGGGTTGAATACTCTACCCTCGAAAACGGTTGCGATCCCCTATACTTGTGGGTTATCATATACCTAGGATCACGTGTAGAGACGGGCTCTTGCAGAGCCCACTCCTTGACTTTGTCAATGCCTCTCTCTCCTCCACATAAGGAGTACTACTTGCTATGCATGCATGTGGCGGGCAGCTAGCGTCTTGAGGGGCCAGGGCGGTGAGAGCGGGCTCTGGAAGCGGTCCGGACTCCAGCATTGCCCACCTCACATTATCACCATATATTTCTTGGAGTCCGTGCGTGGCGGGCGGGCGATTTCTTCTCCCTCCCCCGTTTCTCTCTTCTCAGCCGTCGCCCGCCGAGCGATTAGATTTCGGCTATCGACGGTTTATTCAATTACGGTCCCACATGTCAGTGAAATTGCAAGACAACGCGTGTCCCCTACGGTGAGCGGCGTGCGAGCGGACTGTCATGATTCTGCGGCAGCGTCTGAGTCGTAAGTGTACCGCCTTTTCATTTAGAACTTGCAAAGCGTAACATTTTTGTGCGATCGATCGATAGAAATCCAGAACAAACTGACGAGGGCGGTGCTTTCCCGCTCGTTAGGCGGGCTAGTTCGAGTGATATGACGTGCTACAGTTGAAGGGGAATCCAAATTTGCTTCGTCTTCTATCCTTGAGCTCTTGACAAACCAGTGCACTATACGATTGTCCGGCCACTCCTCCCCAGAGCTCTCACCAAGCGTCGTTCATGCCACCGCGCCGCACACTAACCGGTAAGGCAGCGATGGCATCCCGCGCCGAGTTCCTCGCCGCCCACGACCGCACACAAAATGGTAGGGAAGCGATGGCATCCCGCCGTGCCGAGTTCATCGCCGCTCGTGTCCTCACAACTATGTGGGAGGAATTTGAAGATGCCAAGGCCGAATGGGCGGTAGAGCAAGAGGCGGCCAAAGCCGCACAGAGGGAGTGGAAAAGTCAGAAAGCACTCAAGAAAAGAGAGGCCTGCCGCCGCAAGAAAGAAAAAGGACGACGCTGCTGTGCCCAGAGAGGTCGGCGGAGATCCAAGCACGGTGGGGTGTCGCCGACAAAGCCGGGAAGGAGAACGACAACGTCGGCCAGCATGTGAGAAGTAGTAGTACTAGTAGTTAGTGTGTCTGCAGTATGCGAGTACGAGCATGTACCAATACTACTAGTTACTACTGTAGTTTTAGAGCAAATTACCGTACATTAGCCTAGACTAAATGGAAAAATTCCTGTCCTAAGCATCAAATGGCATCTCTTTCTCTGAGGGAATTGAGATGCATGTCATCTCACTTCCTATGATTTTCATATTCCTATCCTATGAGCGAAAGGAGGCCTGCCGGAGTAACTCATCGTAGCTAGCGATCTTTTGGTACAATATTTTTCTTCTAGAAGCGGAATTCAACGAAGTCATGATGGTTCCTTCGTCCGAGCAACTTCAAAGTGGGAAGTGGGCACGTGATTTGACGGCTCATTAGTCATTGTTACCGCGACGTGGCGACACTGGGTGACTCTCCCTTGGAGTTACTGCGTGCATGGCAAGTGGACCGGGATGGTCGACGTCCCACATGTTGGCGAACGGAATTATTCTTTCCGATATTGAGGAGCAAGGAAACCGCGTGGTATAGTATCACTGCTGATTGGTTACGCAAAAAAGTATCACCGCCGATTTATAATTATTTTTTATTTACGATGAATGCTAGCGTTTCAACTCTCTTCTGACGAAGGGTGCCAAACACGACGCGTCTTTGGATGTCCCTACGTCGGTGAAAAGGAGTGGGACATGAACAGCGTGGTAGAGCCCAGCGTAAAAACAGCATGGTAGAGCGTCTCCACTTCTTCCACATCTGGGTCGGAGACCACACGTAGTAGTACTTAGTGGTATGAACGATACAAAGTGCGACCTGGAGAGAAAGACACGTCTAGTTGGAAGGTCTCGGGGCATACACGTAAACACATATAAAAGTTAATATGTGCCTCCAACTAATATAGTAGTAGTAGAGTACTTAGGCACGTACTCCATAACATCACCGTGCATTGCACGTACAACATTTAGTGGTAGTACGTAGTAAGAGACAAATGCCGCCCAAGAGTTCCCTTCTCGACCTACTTTTGGGTGTTTGGTAGAGTGTATGGAGGGTGCATGAGTCTACACTAGTTTAGCACAAATACACTAGAAGCATGCATGAAGAGAGCATGCATGAAGAGGGTGTTGAGTTGAGCATTCATTAAGAGGGAACAACTATGCTGAGACGAGAACGCAACCAAACACACCCTATATTCCACGCATGTTCATACCATTTGTGCCTTTCTGCTTCACTTACTGCGTTACATTACTCAGGTTCGTATGTCCATGCCTGGGTACATGTCCGTCTCGTAGTTCCAGTCCCACGTGTTCTTCATATAGATGGAACGATCCTTGCATAACACGTGCACCTTGATGCTAGATGTCTTGCGTGTTGGCAAAAGGATGAACAAAGCTCAGTAAAAAAATAGAGTGGAAGAACATAGATTCCGGACAACCGAGAAGGAGCAAGGAACCTCGTGGTGGAGCGTCTGCACTCATAATATTTAATATTATTCAGCGATATAAAATTAACCAATCATCTCCAAAGTGGATTTGGAAGAGTAGAAACACGGCAGCCCGGTGTAGTTACATCATACTAGTACATGGCTAACCCACGCTATCACCATATTTCTTGGCTTCCGTGCGACACCTATCTCTAGTAATCCAAACATATAATCGCTTCTCCCTCCTCGTCTCTATCAAAGTGCGGCGGGCTGGCGTTTCTGCCGTCTATTGAGGCCGGTTAACTATCACATGTTAGCGACATGCCAAGAGCATTCTAAAAAAAATCCTTTCACGTTCCGTTTTCAAAAAGAAAAAAATCCTTTCACGTACGAATTTGCTTGTATGCTTTGAGCAACTTGCATGTCCTATACTGCTCCTGTTTGATACTCTAACTTAGCTAGAGGTTAGACTAACTCATAACTAACCCTGAACTAACTGTAGCCAAAGAGGTGTTTGGGTGACAGGGTTAGATTGACAATAAATTCACTTCATGGAGAGAGAAAAGTGATTTTTCAGTGGTCCCAATGAGAACTATCTCCAGTTAGCACCTCTTGGGTGGGATAGTTTTTTTGGTGGGTTCGGTGCAACTTGCTCCAATTTAAACCCTCATGCTTGGATACTTTAGGGCTATTTGAGCCCAACTAGCTCAAACTAACTCTAAACCATGGATCCAAACAGGGCCTATGGCCGCCTCGGCCAAGCGATCGCGTGCCGAAGCGGCGCTCTCTCGGCCGTCGCACCACTTCAAAGCCGGGCGCCGGTGAGAGGTCGCCTCCCGCTCTGGCGGGCATTAATGCGGCTTGGCGGCTCTGGCGACGTGACCGTTTCCTTGAAGCCTTGTGGCAGCAAGGAGTATAGGTTTTGAACCATTTCAGGTGTAGTACTGGTAGTTTGCAAAACTACTCAATTATTGCACTAATTTTCCTAAGAAATTGTGGTAAAAAACATTACTCCACTGCCCGCTTCCCTTCTCCTTCCTCTTCCACCGCCCGCGCACGTCCGTGGGAAGCGACCGGTCAACCCTTATATAGGAGTGCTAGCAAAAAAAGATGCATGCATGACCACTAAAATTTCCATATTAAAGCGCCGCTCCGTGAAGTATGGCGTATGTTGTTACCTTGACGGCCCATGGCTGCTTAGGCGACGAAGGAGAGGCAGCGGGGAGGGAATGAATGCAGCTACTGTTTGGGTTCGCCTTCGGCTTAAATAAATGTGCAGCATCACGTGTACCGGGTGCACAAATTGTAACATACATATGCCTTAAGTGGGCGTCACGTGGCGGTGTATACGTGTGAGAGAGATTACGAGAGACAGTGCGTGTGTGCGACTCTACTCTTCGTACATGTACTCAACCTTTTGCATCGGGATATAAGTATAATGGTATTTACTTTAGCTAGTGATTTACGTGGCCATGTTAACGTGGTTGTGTAAAAAAAATGTCACTTCCTGCTCGTGATTTGCGTTATATAATTACAAGCAAGATTCTCGTGTATTGCACGGAACAGAAATATGCATTTTTTTACAAAACACCTATTGCGATTGACCCATGCAGGAGTAATCCCATGTGTAAAAACTAATGATATCTCGAGAATTTTATCGATAAACTGGTATCTCGAGAATGTCATCGAAAAAATGAAAGTTGATGAGATAAAGGCGAGGAGGAGTGGAGTGTGGTGGTGGTGGTGGTGCAGATGGGCGGAGGCATGGGGATGGGCGGTGCGGCGGCAGCGGCCACCATGCAAGCTAGATTGTTCCAGAGACTTATTCCTTTTTTAATTGCTGAGCAATGAGGTTGCGGGAGATAATGATGTGGAGAGAGGTGCGGGTATCTTTTGTAAAATTATCATAGTTTGCTTTCTATCCTAAGATATAGATCATACGGTCTGTATTACAAGGTGGCAGGCACACCATCACCGCCAACTTGTTTTTTGTAAGGGTACAGATGATAAGTTTGCTGACTACTAAAGTAAAGTGGAATTTGTCCATGTTATGCAAGTAAATAAAGATGATTGTTTATCATACGGGTAAGGTTGGATGAAGGGTGGTAGGAACAAATGCTCCGCCTAGAGCATGTGTGTGTGAGATGGAGTCTTAGTGTGTGTGTGGGGTGTGTGAGAGAGAGAGAGGAGAGAGAGAGAGATGGAGTCTTAGTTTGTGTGTGTGTGTGAGAGAGAGAGATGGAGTCTTAGTGTGTGTGTGTATGTGGGGGGGGGGGCTATGCGTGCGTGCGTGTGTGTTTTTGTTTGTGTGAGAGAGAGAGAGAGATGGAGTCTTAGTGTGTGTGTGTGTGTGGGTGCGTGCGTGCGTGCGTGCGTGTGTGTGTGTGCGCGCGCGCGTGTGTGTCGCGGGGTCCTATGTGGCGAATGTAATTTAAGTGTGCATGGCTTCATCATAGAGAGGTGATGTGTATGGCAGAGGCCACCAACGATGGGGTGCGAGAGAGAAAATGCCCGTAGAGAGGGAAGAGAAGGTGTGTGCACGTGAGAGGAGTCGACATCGAGAGAACGTGTTTGTTCGAGAGACACCGAGGAAGACTACTATATATTGATGGTGCATGCAGGCGGGAATTAAACAAAGGGATGGTCTTATTGGTTTCGGGGATATAGGGGAAGAGTGAGAGGCGAGGGGGGGGGGTAGCCAGAAGGAGATTGTTAAGTGTGAGTGTGTGTTTTACCCATCCAGGCGGAAGTTATGTGCACAAAAGAGGAGAACGGTTCGATGTGGCGTTAGGATTGAGGGTAATTAACTATGTATGGAGACATAGAGACCTTGAACGTGCATGTGTGAGAGGTATACATGTATCACGTGGGATGTGTGTGTGTGTGTGTGGCAGCATGATCGAGATAAAAGAAAGAAGACATAAGTCATAAGATCAACGGCATGGGAGAGACGGATCGGTATGACAATATGCATGCCTGTGAGAATTCAGGGAAGAAGGCCCGGCAATTGAGCATGTGTTTTTGTATTTAAGAGATAGTGGCGTTTGATGGAGCATTCATCGATGGTGAGCAGAGGGAGTGAGGCATAGCGATTGTGCAAAAGAGACCAACCTATAAATGCATATGTATGGAGAGACATATATAGTGTGGGCGATAGGAAGCAAGACTCCGTGCGAGAAAGAAATGTTGATGGAGAAACTACAGATAGATACAGAGATGGAGATGCTAGCTAGAGGGACATCCACTAGTTTGGGTGTTGGAGATGATCGTCGGGTGGTTCAAAGGGTGAAGTTATATATGTGTGAGAGAGGGCACTTGACTGCATGTAGAGAGAAACATATGTAGTGTGCGTGATAGGAATCAAGAGTGAGGGCGAGAAAGAAGGTTGATGGAGAAACAGATAAATAGAAAGATAAAGATGCTAGCTAGTGTGCGTTAGAGATAGGAGTCGAGTGGATCGGAAAATTTGGGTTATGTGTGTGGGTGTGAGGGAGATAGAGAGAGGGTGCATGTGATTCACATACAAACAGATATCGAGAGAGAAATGAGATCCAGAGAGACGGAGTTTTGTGTCTGCAAAAGAGAAAGATATTTCACAAGCGAGTGATAGCTAGAGAGACATACGAGGGAGCACAAGATATCTCTAGGGAGAGAGGGTGTGTGTGAAGCGACATACAAGAGAACAATGGAGAAATATGAGACCACAGGAGACAGAGTTTGTGTTTGTGTGTGAGAAAGAGATATTGAAGAGGAAGAGTCATAGGTTCTCATATCTAAGGAGCGAAAGACATCTCTGTATGAGGGGTGTGCGAGTGGCACACATGGGAATAGTAGAGAGAAATGAGACCCCGAGAGACAAAGTTTTGTGTTTGTGTGAGACAAAGAGATTCCACATGGAGAATCATAGTTAGAGACACATAGAAGGGAGCGAGATATACTTAGAGAGAGATATAGTGATGAAGGTCGAGGGAGAGAGTACCGTCAGTGTGTTACAAAGATAAAAGATCATTGTCGACATACAAGTAGCACGAGAGATACCCGAGAGACGATGAACGTGTATATGTCCAGAGAGATAGTCCTATATAAGCATGAGTGATAGCTATATGAGACGAATATCTAGATTAAAGGGGATTCAAATATTTAAACTGGAGATCACGACATCGATAATATCATAACGCAAATTGGTGTATCAAACATGCATATTCATTTGAATTTGGGCACACGTGTAATGTTATATAGTTTATCAATATTGGTGATCCATAGATTCTTCAATTACAAACAATGCATGGTTTATATGCAATTAATGTCTAAACGGGATTACACTATATGTTGCGTGTGTGAAACACATTATACATGTTTTAGAAGTAAAAAAAACCCCGCATGAAACACACATTAATTGGAGACAGTTAGCGAGGAATGCATACATTGGATTTCAACATAAAGTGGTTTCAAATATTTGAAAATCAAATTGATGGATACAACCTTATGAATCTGAGATCATGCCGCTTTAATCCATATTTATGTATAAATGGTGTTGTGCTTTTGAAAGTATATATAAAAAAATGATGTATATAGAATGTAATTCCAATTGAAAATGGATCCCGCCCGATAAAAAATAGAACACAAGCGGGATTCGAATGAGTTGGCACGATGGCGTGCACTCTGCAAAATTTGAACGAAGCGAGGAAAGTCGCGATAACACTTTGAAACCAAAATCTGCGAGATGGAAATCACTCGACTATCCACCTGCCACGCAAAGCCTATCTGCTGGATTTCTATAGGTTTCGATAGGGGTAGGTTTGTAATTTCACCCAAACGTGACGTGAACGGCCTCTCACCCGGATTCATACGGTGGGCGCCAAAACACAGTGTGTCCTCGGCGAAATCGACTCCCTCCCGATTCATATTCAGTACAGTGGGCGCCAAAACAAACTCTCGTCGGCAAATATTCGTTGTATGCGAGATTACCGTCCTATCCCCAACCGACTAATGTTGCTGTGATGTAGTAGAAATTTGAAAGCAGGGCTAAGTTTGTAAATTTCCTCGCATTTGAGACAAGCGCCCTGAATACATGGTTCCCCTTCTTCTCTACCTCCCTTTTCCGCATTCATACTCCGTGGGCGCCAAACACCCTCTCCACCCCACCCGCCTCCGTCCGCCGTCCGCCACCCCATCCACCGCCGTCCTCCTCCACCATGCCGGGCCGATACCCCGACGCTGCCGTCCATTACAAGAGATCGACCTCTCTCATCCACGGCCGGACGGGATCCTTGCATCCGCCCTCTCGCTTGATCCCGCCGTCGTCAACCTTGCCGGGCGCCGCTCCTCGACCGTCTCGTCCACCGTGCCCTGCCGCCACCGTCTACCCTCCTAGATCTGCTTCCACGCCGACGAGCCATCGCTCGCAGCACCGTCAAATTCTCGGCGGTCACTGCAGCGCCGCACCGAGGCGGTACTCTTTCGTGATCTGCTCAACTTATTTATCGCAGCAAGAAAATAGATCGCCACTGCTTTACTCTGATTTCTTGTCTTGGTTGTGAAGTTGCCTTTGTCCGGTTTGCACCTTCAGATCCGCTGTGGCACGCTCAACACTATACTCGCAATGCTTATGGTTTTCCCCTTTTATATTCCACACTAGTTAAATCATAGTAGACTAAATTTCAAAATTGGGTCAGTCGATTTTTGAGAGCTTCGCGAAGTTCGCGGTCATGAAGGAAGGGCTCGGGTGGGGTGGTGGTTGTGGGGCGGTGGCGGGGCCTCGTCGAACAAAGAAAACTTCGACGCAGGTGGGGGCGGGGTGGGGTGGCGGAGGAACACAGCGGTGGGGCCGGTGGTTCGGCCGCGACCCGTCTTGGTGTCCTGTATGGGAAGCACAGTATGTTCCTTGTCGGGAAGGGGAGCGAGGACATCTGCAGTCAACGGTGATAGAGCTAGCACATGCGTGATCGATAGGCTTTCAATTAGTAGCGGCAATACAACACAGTAATTTCCGGCCGGTTCCACTTTCCCGATTTATATATCCTGGTTATGGTGTACCCTTTTATGTACACTACGATCTGCCTAGTTGTTGTGTGCTCTTGTTATCATGGTTTGGCAATAAACTCTCTACTCTGATATATTATGAACCTATCATCCGCCAACTATCCTTACTTCTAGAGCCTATTTTTTACTTGTGCGATTATATTAATGCACACACCATATTACACCACACATGGGCTCTCTCATCAGAATCCGGTGATAACACACAAGGGTTTACAGGGGCGCCCCTATATTAGAATATCCTCTGCATTACAAAGATAATCTCACTACTATTTATGTTTTCATGCTTCTTAGATATTATACGTAATCATAGTGAATATCAGAATCCGCGCATCAGAAGAATATTGTGGAACACTGCAACGACTTACAAAATTGTTGGCACCAAGGCATTGAGTGCCATTCTGGATGCAATGAAACTCATACGCTTCCCACCTGTAGATTCTTGTTCAGAATATGATCCTAATGACTATTCTAACCTCGAGGAGTCAAAGGCAGATGGCACATCATGTTCACCCATCAAGGTGCCTGTTCTAATTTGGCAAGGTTTTATTGATTGCGCGTATCTTGCATAAGTTGTCTTGCATTCCCTCTACTTTGTAGCACCGTCATTTGCTTAGTTTACTCATCATATATGTCAAGATACCATGCCCATCCATTATCAATAAATATTCCATCTGTCATCATACCATGTTTTTTCACTCAAATGCTGTTCTTGTGCATCAGACATCAGAAAGGAAGAGGGTGATTGCCAAACCTGAAGGAGCACCAGCAAAGTCCTTGAAAAATGTGGTGGTGACGGAGAAATCAGACGACACCCCACTTATATTGGCTCTACAACCAGTGACACAAAATCAAAGGACCGGCTCCAGCAGACAGTACCCATACTTCACTAGCTACACCACTAGCCCCACCACATAGGACCTGCACTCCAGCAAAAGGTATGCCGATTTCAGTTGCCATAGCACCAGCCGCACTACCGTAAAAAATCCCACTCCAAAAAAGTATAGCAAGTCCACCGGCGAAGACCTATCCCAACCGCAGAGACAACCAATTCCTGCAGATTGGAACCCCATTCCAAGATTCCCAGCTTTAAAAGACAATGCTTTCAATGTTGTTAGGGACTACGTGCATATATTCCCATCATGGGAAGATTATAGTGAAGACAAACACCATTTTCACATCTTCCTGTCCCACTTTCGTGTAAGTGCTATAATTCACGGTGATTACTTTTCCTATTTTCTGCTGATTGAACACATCAGTGATTTACATTACATTGTTGTAAGTAGGTGAGGGTCAATCTGGATAGTCATGACGAGCAAAGCTTGCTTGTGCTTTTCAAGGAAGCATTGCAGCAGTATCGATGTTACCTGAGGAAATCACACTTCGATGGCAAGTCTATAAACGAATTTCCGGTGAAGTCTCCTGTGCTAAATTCAGAAGACATTGAATGGAAAAACCTTGTTATGCACTGGTCTCGTTCCCAGGATGAGGTACTGTCTATGAAATCACATGACAATTTGAACTTCTAATTTTCCGCATGTGCCTTACGGATCTTTTTTGCAGGAAATCTGCTCGAAGAAGAATTCCGGTTTGAAAAGAACGACATGATATTGCAAATATGCCGCCCGCTGCTTTGCTCTTGTTAGTACTTGTTGTCCTGTATCACTGTACTTGCATACATACCTGGTTCATTATGTGACAGCAGTATGCATGATAGCTTGCTTATCAATTGTTCGCTCCAAATTATCTGATCTGTATGAATGGTTACATTAGTGTAGAATATATCCAATGCTAATATTTTTTTAGCTCTGCATTGTTCTTGTAAGTACATGTTGTCCTTTATCGATTGTACTTATAATGACGGGTAGTTGTTCATGTACCATCACTCTGCAGCTTATTTTCCTTTGCCCTCCATTTTCTACACATCGGATCTATATTTACTCTTACCATAAGGTTGGTCTTGAAGAAGTTTAGTTGTGCATTGCTCTTGGCTGTACCTTTTGCCTGTATCGCTGCACTTACATTTATAGCTACTTGGTTATGTAGCATCACTCTTCATCTTATCTTAAATATTCTCCATTTTTTCGTACATTATCACATCTATATTTACTCTTAACAAAATGTAGAATAAAGGCAATGCTTTTGAAGAAGATTCTGTGGTAAACTTCTTGAATTGCCCCCCCATCAGCATGTACAAGGCCTTTATAGAGCCTGTCTTCACCAATAATGTAAGTTTGTCCATCTCAAGCCTTCAAACTTTGTTGTATATATTTGGTTAGGCATGACTACAACAACTGTTTATTTTTGGTGTTTGCATCAAATTGCTTGTTTAAAGTTTATGATGTAGTTCATAAACAAAAGTTAGTCCTTTCTCAATTTAAGTTTTCAGTTGTACAACCAAGTTCCTTCTTCATACCATGTAAATTAAACTATACGGAGCAAGTGATCTTCTTTTGCACTTTGCATGTATGCTTCGTTCTTCATCCGTAATCCCAGTGGTGTGGTGAACCTACCCACTACATCACAATGTCATATTCTGCAATGTCTTAACTATGAACAATGTCATGCCATTCTACTATTATTTAAACCGTCTCTTTACTTGCCGATCTGAAATGGTATAAATTGACAACACACTAACCATTGATACTTATGAGTTCTTGATCTGTAATCCAGTGGTGTCGTGAAGCTACCAACTCCTTCACAATGTCATTTCCTGCCATGTCTTGACCTGAACAATACTATATTGTGTTAATACAATTTTAAACTGTGTCACATTATTCAACAGTAAGAAATGTGATGAATTGTTAGCACTGATACTTTTATGTGCAAAACCTGTCATCCGTTCGCTTGTTTATCTTTCAGAGTGAGGAAGATATAAGTGTTGAACAAGCGTAGTCTCATCATCTTGCTCAGCTGCTTGCGCTGCAGCTCCCCAGCAGGGCTAACCTTTCTTGAACTCTATTGAAGTGCTGTCGGGGCCAAACCGTAAAATAGGGTACATAATCGGGCCGTCATGCAATCATGATGTAGGTTGGGCACAAGCGTGCGAACAGCTCACGGGCGGCGGCAGCCGAAATGAACCCGGCCCATGATTGTGCGAATCAAATCACGTGCTTTTAACATGCCAAAATTGTCTCTGTCCTTGTTTGGCCCAATCGACATCGGGTCATGAAAGCGGTCGGATGCAAACCGGGCCGTAGTTAGGCCCAACTATATGACGAGCTTTTAACAGGCTGAAACTAATATAGGGCCGAAATGTTAAACGGGCCCTTAACAGGCCAAAACTAATATCAGGCCGAATTACTAAGTGGGCCCAAAAGCATAGTGTCCAGTTGACGGGCCGAATCAGTTAGGCTTTTAACGGGCCGGATCTCATATGGGCCACTATTAGGCCCGGAGCGTGGCATGCCATTAATGGACCGGATCAAACATGGGCCGACATTTGGCCCAAAACATGGCAACGGTTAATGGGCGGCCTACTAGGGTCCTCAAAATCTTGTGGGCCTACAATTTGGCCGCCCATTAATGTCGGCGAAATCTCATGGGCCTTTAATTTGGTGGCCCATTATGATCCGCAAGAATCTTGTGGGCCTTTACCGTAGGCCCATTATGGCACACAAAAAATCTTGTGGGCCTTTACCTGGGCCGGCCCATTATGGCCCGCAAAATCTTGTGGGCCTTTAGCTGGGCTAGCCCAATATGGTCCGCAAAATCTCGTGGGCCTTTAGCTGGGCCGACCCATTATGGTCCGCAAAATCTTGTGGGCCTTTAGTTGGGCCGGCCCATTTAAACTTGATGGGCCGGTCCACGTGTCAACATATCATAGGCGCGTGTCGCCCATTGGATGAGTGACACATGTGCCAACGTGGACTGACACATGTCTCCTCCGGCCCAATGATGATTTTACACGTGTAAAATCCCCATTGGTCGGGTCATTAACGGGTTATCGGATCCAAAACCCGACCCGATAGCTTAACGGCGTTCCGTTACGGTGGATGCCACGTGTCGGTCACCCTTGACGAAAGCACTTCTGTGAAACGCGATTTATCGTGATGGAAGTGGACACTTCCGTGATGATAATTTTGTTAATGTCATGGAACACTTCTATGACAGCACATGTATGACTATCTTGATTCTGTCATAAATTTGTCATGGATGTACATGCATGACAAAAAACGCGACCTACTGTGAGAAACACGTATCATCACAGAAGTGTATTTTTTGTAGTGTACTCTAATGCAAGCAGTATAGAGAAGGAATAGGCGATATCTGGTGATCAAGGGGGGGGGCTTGCCTGGAAGCTCTGGCAAGAAAGAGGGGTCGTCAACAGCGTAGTCGATCGGGGCACTAGCAGCGGCGTCAGTCTCGTAGTCTACCGGAGAGAAGAGGGGGAGGAAACAATGAATACAATGCAAACAGATGCATAAGGATGCATGACAAGACAAGTAGCGGTGCTAAGTGTGCCCTAACGCTGTATGAGGTGATACCGGTGAAGGGGGGAAACATCCAGGAAAATATCCCCGGTGTTTCGCGTTTTCGGACAGATGAATCGGAGGGGAAAAGTTGTGTGTTTGCTATGCTAGGGATGCGTGGCGGACGAACGGGCTGCGTATCTCGATTCGTCTCGTCGTTCTGAGCAACTTTCATGTAGAAAATATTTTAATCCGAGTTACGGATTAAAAGATATGATTTTCAAAAGAATTTATTAATTTCTAGAAATTAATTAATTATTTAAATTAATCCGAAATTGGATTTATGACATCAGCATGATGTCATGCTGATGTCAGCAGCCAGGTTGATCGGTCAACTGCACGATGGGTCCCACCGTCGCTGACACATTTTTATTAAACGTATAAATTAACCTAATCAGGATTAACTTGGGGCAGGCCCCACTGTCATTGACTGATTAATTAATTAACTAACAGTTTAATTAGTTTAGTTACTTGATTAGTTTAATTAATCAAAATTAATTAAGTTAATTAATTATTATTATTTTAAAATCCTTTTTTATAAAATCATTCTGTGGCGGGGCCCATATGTCATAGGCCCTAAGGCCATATTGGGTTCGGGTGTTGCAGTTGAACAAGCGCCACGGGCGCTAGGAACCGGTTGGGCGAGGGAGGCCGCTCGAGGGGGCGAGCAAGGGCGGCGCACCCGAGCACGCGCGGCGGCGAGCCGGGCGCGGTGAGGTGTGCACGAGGATGCGTAATACCCTAGTCCTGCTTTGGTGTATGTATTTGAGTGTTCTTGTGTTCTTGAGCTAGCTACGGGGTGTGACTTGCCCAAAAGATCCGAATCCTTCTCTTGGTCGCCCCGAGCCTCCTTTTATAGGAAAAAGGGGTTGTCATAGTGGCACACAGGAGGTGTAAAGGTCTACAGTCGACGAGTCTATCCTCTGGCACCACCGGACAAACACATTTAATGCGCTGCCGACGTGCCCTTCTTGCTTTATCGGGGACGACAAGGAAGCACGTCCCAGCTGTCGCCGCCTCGCCTGGTTCCGACGCGTGTCTGAGCTGACGAGGCATTGTTGCGCCATGTTGGCTGGCTGCTGGGTTGGCGCGGTGGTGGAGCCTTCATGAAGATCTGCATGCCACCACGCAGGTGCTTGCTAGGTCGGTGTAGAGGCCGCTCGTCGCCACACAGGTGCCTGCTCAGCTGGTCGAGCTGGCAGCTGCATGGGGACGGCGGTGGCGCCTTGGTAGACGTGGGCCTGGCTGTGGCCCCACTGGTGTCCTTGGCAAGGGTCTTGCCGGGCCCCCGACAAGGGTCTTGCCGTGGCGTCATGGTCGTCCCCGGCAAAGATCTTACTGGGTGTCTCACGGATTTCTTTGGCTGGGACCCCGCCAAGGGTCATTGTCTTCTGGTCCTCATCTGATCTCGTGTGTTTATGATCTTGACAAAGATCTGCATGCCACCACGGAGGTGCCTCCCGAGCCTTGGTTCCAATGTAGTTGTTGGTGGTGTTTGGAACCCTTGGGCTCAAGGGTGGCTCGCTCTGCTGGTGTTGGGCAAGTTGCCCCGGTAAGGCTCTTGCCGGGGTCGCGGAGGCCGCCCCGGCAAGGGTCTTGCCGGGGCCGCGGAGGCCGCCCCGGCAAGGGTCTTGCCGGGGGAGTCCACCTTGCCCCTTTGCTATTTTATGCTTCTGGTCTTGGCATTGCCTTGTTTGTTTTGTGCTTTGGTTTCCCTCCGGCTTCCCTTCTGTGTCCTGCTAAGTGTGGCCGTGGGCGCGGCTCTGACTTTGATAACCCACAAGTATAGGGGATCACAACAGTTTTCGAGGGTAGAGTATTCAACCCAAATTTATTGATTCGACACAAGGGGAGCCAAAGAATATTCTCAAGTATTGGTAGTTGAGTTGTCAATTCAACCACACCTGGATAACTTAATATCTACTGCAAAGTATTTAGTAGCAAAGTAGTATGGAAGTAACAGTAACGGTAGCAAAAGCAATAGTAGTAGCTTTGTAGTAATTGTAACAGTGGCAACGGTAAAGTAACTAAGCAAAGATCAATATGTGAAAAGCTCGTAGACATTGGATCGGTGATGGAGAATTATGCCGTAAGCGATTATTCATGCAACAATTATAACATAGGGTGACACAGAACTAGCTCCAATTCATCAATGTAATGTAGGCATGTATTCCAAATATAGTCATACGTGCTTATGGAAAAGAACTTGCATGGCATCTTTTGTCCTACCCTCCCGTGGAAGCGGGGTCCTATTGGAAACTAAGGGATATTAAGGCCTCCTTTTAATAGAGTACTGGACCAAGGCATTAACACTTAGTGAATACATGAACTCCTCAAACTACAGTCATCACCGGGAGTGGTCCCGATTATTGTCACTTGAGGTTCTTTGGATCATAACACATAGTAGGTGACTATTGACTTGCAAGATAGGATCAAGTACTCACATATATTCATGAAAACATAATAGGTTCAGATCTGAAATCATGGCACTCGGGCGCTAGTGACAAGCATTAAGCATAACAAAGTCATAGCAACATCAATCTCAGAACATAGTGGATACTAGGGCTCAAACCCTAACAAAACTAACTCGATTACATGATAAATCTCATCCAACCCATCACCGTCCAGCAAGCCTACGATGGAATTACTCATGCACGGCGGTGAGCATCATGAAATTGGATGAAGACGACGAATCCCACTCTTCGGAGCCCCGAACGGACTCCAGATCAGCCCTCCCGAGAGAGTTTAGGGCTTGGCTGCGGCTCCGTATCGTAAAACGCGATGAATCCTTCTCTTTGATTTTTTTTCTCCCCGAACGTGAATATATAGAGTTGGAGTTGAGGTCGGTGGAGCACCAGGGGGCCCATGAGGCAGGGGGCGCGCCCCCACCCTCGTGGATAGGGTGTGGGCCCTCTGGCCTTGATTATTTCGCCAGTATTTTTTATTATTTCCAAAAATATTCTCCGTGAAGTTTCAGGTCATTCCGAGAAATTTTATTTCTTCACAAAAATAACACCATGGCAATTCTGCTGAAACAATGTCGGTCCAAGGTTAGTTCCATTCAAATCATGCAAGTTAGAGTCCAAAACAAGGGCAAAAGTGTTTGGAAAAGTAGATACGACGGAGACGTATCAACTCCACCAAGCTTAAACCTTTGCTTGTCCTCAAGCAATTCAGTTGTGTGTTTGCTATGCTAGGGATGCGTGGCGGACGAACGGGCTGCGTATCCCGATTCGTCTCGTCGTTCTGAGCAACTTTCATGTAGAAAATATTTTAATCTGAGTTACGGATTCAAAGATATGATTTTCAAAATAATTTATTAATTTTTGGAAATTAATTAATAACTTAAATTAATCTGAAATTGGATTTATGACATCAACATGATGTCGGTCGACGTCGGCAGCCCAAGCGGGTTGGATCGGTCAACTGCATCATGGGTCCCACTGGTCAGTGACACATTTTAATTAAACGTATTAATTAACCTAATCAGGATTAACTAGGGGTGGGCCCCACTGTCATTGACTGATTAATTAATTAACTAACAGTTTAATTAGTTTAGTTACTTGATTAGTTTGATTAATCAAAATTAATTAAGTTAATTAATTATTATTATTATTTTTAAATCCTTTTATTTATAAAATCATTCTGTGGGCGGGGCCCATATGTCATAGGCCCTAAGGCCATATTGGGTTCGGGTGTTGCGGCCGAACAAGCGCAACGGGCGTTAGGACCCGGTTAGGCGAGGGAGGCCGCTCGAGGGGGCGTAGAAGGGCGGCGCCTGAAGCACGGCGGCGAGCCAAGTGGCGAGGCGTGGGCCATGCGAGGCTATGGGCGAGGCGCCATGGCGCTTCTTGGCGCACCGTGCAGGGGCCAAGGCGCGACAGGCGGGCGGAGGCCAGCCAGCCAGGGGCAGGCGGGCGGCTGCAACAGAGCAGCGGTAGCTAGGGGAGAGCGGGGGTCGGCCGTGACGCGGGGAGCACGACGAGGAGGGCAAGGCCAGAGCGCGGGGCAGCGGGACGACGCGGGCGACGAGCTTGGACGCGGCCCGGGGCGTGATGGCCGTGGTCATGTGCGAGGGCATAGAGAGGAGGAGAGGCTGGGTGTAGGACCTTGAAATATGTCTAGAGGGGGGGTGATTAGCCTACTTGACCAATAAAAACTTAACCTTTTCCCAATTTTAGACTTTGGCAGATTTTAGCTATTTTAGAACAAGTCAAGCAATCTTCACACAATTCAAGCAAACATGCAAAGAGTATATTGGCAGCGTAAAATGAAGCATGCAACTTGCAAGAATGTAAAGGGAAGGGTTTGGAGGATTCAAACGCAATTGGAGACACGGATGTTTTTGTCGTGGTTCCGATAGGTGGTGCTATCGTACTTCCACGTTGGTGGAGACTTCAACCCACGTGGGAGTAAGCAGTTCTTGTGAGTCCACGGAGGGCTCCACCCATGAAGGGTCCACAAAGTAGCAACCTTGTCTATCCCACCATGGCCGTCGCCCACGAAGGACTTGCCTTACTAGCGGTAGATCTTCACGAAGTAGGCGATCTCCTTGCCCTTACAAACTCCTTGGTTCAACTCCACAATCTTGTCGGAGGCTCCCAAGTGACACCTAGCCAATCTAGGAGACACCACTCTCCAAGAAGTAACAAATGGTGTGTTGATGATGAACTCCTT
Source organism: Aegilops bicornis (assembly GCA_021605145.1). Taxonomy (NCBI): domain Eukaryota; kingdom Viridiplantae; phylum Streptophyta; class Magnoliopsida; order Poales; family Poaceae; genus Aegilops; species Aegilops bicornis. The sequence goes on along the minus strand of CM038672.1, from coordinate 474,103,355 downwards.
GCTCTTGTGCTTCAAATGATAGTCTCCCCAACACTGAACTCTCTCTCACAGGATAGGATTTGGTGGAAAGAAGATTTGAGTGGAAAGTAACTTGGGGAAGGCTAGAGATCAAGATTCATATGGTTGGAATGGAATATCTTGGCCTCAACACATGAGTAGGTGGTTCTCTCTCAGAACTGGTAAGTTGGAAGTGTAGGTTTGTTCTGAACTCGGGTTTGTGGCAGTGGCTATGACATCTGAACTCGGTGGCGCCGAATAGAAAGAATCGGTAGGGCCGAGTTTGACTTTGGTTTTAGGTCATTTGTGGATGTGAGAAAGTAGTGGAGGGTTTTGGAGCATATCACTAAGCACATGGAGCAAAAGGCTCATTAAGCAACACCACATCCCTTCTTGATAGTATTGGCTTTTCCTATAGACTCAATGTGATCTTGGATCACTAAAATGTAAAATGTAGAGTCTTGAGCTTTTGAGCTTGAGCCAATCCTTTGTCCTTAATATTTTGAGGGATCCACTTTCATCATCCATGCCATGCCATTCATTGTGCTTTCCTGAAATATTCATATTCGAATAGTATTAGCTCAATGAGCTATATGTTGTTATGAATTACCAAAACCACCTAGGGATAGTTGCACTTTCAATCTCCCCCTTTTTGGTAATTGATGACAACATATAGGTCAAAGGTTCGACAAATGATAATAGAATTGAAAAACATCGTCGCTTTGAGAAGTATGTGATAAGAAAGAGCTCCCCCTAAATTTGTGCATATCTTAAGATTTGCTTTGGACTGCAAATGCACAAGAAGTTGGGCTCATGGGTTACTCTTCCATGTCACATACATCTTGGTGGAGCGCTCAAAATAATAAAGATTGAATACATGCACTCATCACCAAGCACAGTGAATGATCATATAAGGATAATTAAGATAATATCATAAAAGGCATAAGTGTAGCTCATGATCAAATACATGATCATCAATGTCTCACGGGTAATGCATAGTATCTCAAGCAATCAAACACAAAAAATTTCAACCAAGAAGACAAGAGAGAACAAAAGCAAATATCTCTCTCTCGAAGCCTATGATCTATACATTTTTCTCCCCCTTTGGCAACAAGTTACCAAAAATTTCCTAGAAAATGCATAGTACTATGTCGTCTCTTAGGCTTGGTCTTCTGGTGGTGGTGTAGACAGGACTCCAAGGATGAACGCATCAGTAGACGTGGTAGGAGCTGAAGAAGTTGGAGCTGGAGCTGGTGTTGTAGCTGGAGCTGAAGTAGTGGCTCTGGTGTCTGGAGTTTGTACTGCAGCTGACCTCTGAGCTCTAGGCACTCTGGCAAATGCATCAGTTGTCATCTTGCCCTTCCTCTCCTGCATATCATCTTGTAACTGCTCCACAGTGGTGAATCTCGATCACTTTGACATCAAGATCATAGAATTTTTGTTCCATGATTCTCTCCGGGCTCTCCCTGGTTTTGAGTTAGGGTGGCCAACCCTTATCAATCTGTAGAGATGATGCTATTAAGTAACCAAGCTGCTCCACTGCTTGTTCTTCGAAAGTAGTCGTATGCCTCTGCTTGAGTTGGCATCTTTGCAGCTTTCTCTTTCCTTGCCTTCTCCTTTCTCTCCCGAGCTTGCACTGATGATGGTTCATTCTCGGTCATGACAACTCGATTGTCCTGAAAATCAGGATAGAGAACCATGTGTTCCTTATCCAATAGATACTTTCCTGTGCCCATCTTCGAGTTTATCAACTCCTCAATCATGGGGCATAACCACAGCTCCTCTTCGATCTGCTGCTATCCTCTTGATTGTCTCGACTATGAGGCTCATGACCTTGAATTTCGGAGGCACATCAAAACATGAAGCAAATTGATTGCATGTCCTCTAATCATGTTATGGTCACTGATTTGGGCAATAGAGTATGCCTTAAGATCCGATTGATCGTAGGCAGCCATGACAATGAAAATGGACTGATCCAAACTTGAAGTTCTCAAGTGCATCATCGGGGATCTCCTTGTACATGTGTGACATTGTGCTATGATCCATTTTCTTCTTTCCATATATGTCCAGGTCATCCTCACTTTCCTTTGGGGCATTGATCAAGCTTGCCCATTCCTCTATGGTAGACTGATATCTGGTTCCTTCTGACATCCACACTATCCTGCCATCTGGATAGAAGTGTCTTTGTGGAGTAGAATTGCATGATAAGTTCATCGTTCCAGTTGGTGAGCTTCGCCCAACAAAATCAGCAACTCCACAAGCTTTGAAGCTGTCATAAACTCGGGGTAGTGTTCTGCGTTCTCCTTCATGTAGGTCCAGTTGACCCATCTCATATCGCAAACTATGGGCTTCTTATCCAGCAGATGGTCTCATAAAAGTCCTGCTGCTCCTTGGTGTGGAACCTGTAATCCACAGCAGTCCTTCTCCTCGTGGCATATGGATCCGTCTCTCTCCATAGCCTCAACCCATTATCTCTCCTGATCTTCATGTTTTTAGCCACAAGATGAGCATCGTTGTGGTCTGGGATCTTGGGTTTGAGCTTCCTTAGGACCTGCCCTTCTTCTTCTTCTTGACTTCAACCTCGTGCAATGGGGCCTTGTTCTTTTCAAATTTCTTTGGTATGCTCCTGGTATTCCTCTTGGGTGCATTCTTGGTCTTGGAGGCAGCTTTGGGCTTGGAAGTTGCAGCCCCTGACTTGATAGCATCACCCATCGCCTTTTGTGCCTTGGGTGCAGGCTCGCAACCTCTTCTTCTTGTTCCTCTTCCAACATGGAAGGCTTCCCTATCACTCTTGCCATGGTCTTCTTGACCCTTTCTTTCCTTTTCTTTCCCTCTGCGCAGCAGGCTCTTTGGGTTGAGATTCCAAAGAAGCTTGAGTAGGCACTCTAGCTTTGGACATTGGTTGTCACTTTCTTGGCCTTTTGATTTTCAAGCCGGGCTTCCTTCACTGCAGATGAACTGATCTCCCTCTTGAGCACTTTATTCTTGGAGCTTGCCTCATCCTCAACTGCCACATAATCCTCATCCTTAGACTCTGAGGTCTTCTTCTTTCTTGATCTTGTGGCAGCCTTAGGCAAATTGCTCGGAGTGCTTCTGCTCCCCTCATGTGAGCTGCTTGAGGGACTAGTGCCCTCGCTCAATTGGATCTGCTCTTGATTTGTTCGCCATCACTCGATCTCGACATCTTTGTCCAACCGATCTTGACCTTGTGAATAGCTATAGATGAGGTAGAGTGGATGAGCATCACAAAATGCAGAGATTTTTGCAAAATAATGATTCAAAAAACTTAGTTTTAGTTTCCCACAGAAAGCATTTCGGATCTACCGATTTTCAAACTCGGTGATACCGAAGCAGTTTTGGAACCTAAACTAGTGAACTCGGTCAGACCGAGTCACAATTCGATGCACCGAGACTGCTAGGGTTTCACAAAGTTCGAAATCGGTCACACCGATTTGTAATTCTCGGTCAGACCGAGACTTACAAGTGCAATGGCATCAGCCAAATCGGTGGGACTGAGTTTTTCAACTCGGTGGGTCTGAGATGGTTTCGGCAGAAACCTAACCCTAAATTTTCGAATCGCAAGTATTCTAAGGATTGATTTGACTGGATAGGAGTGATTCAATCATGGCAAGATGCATAATGTACACAATGTGCTGAGAATCGGACGAGGAAAGCACTGTGATCGAGTCCATACCCTAGTTTGGCGGGAACTCGCTACGGCGGCAACGGCGGAGGAGAATTCCGTTGACGGCGGCGGAGACCGGCGACTGGAGACGGCTGGCGACGAAGTCGACGATCCGTAGACCAAGTTAGCAGAGCGAGCTATGCGCGGGCGTGAGGATTCGGAGAAAGTTTTCCAAATTTTGCCCGTCACGATATATATAGCACGACCACTGCCGGTGTGACCGAAAGTGGTACAACTTCGGTGGCACCGAGATGCAAAACTGTGAACAGTTATTGCAACTCGGTGTGACCGAAAAGTACAAATCGGTTGCACCGAGATGAAAACCTAGATCGACTTAGTAATCTCGGTATGACTGAAATGGAGGAATCGGTCAGACCGAAAATCACAAAGAAGTTTTGGAAGTTTAAGTCTATGACGAATCGGGGACTCCGAGTGCTCCTCACACGGAGTGGTTCGAATCTGACTTGATCAAATTTTGTGATGTAGCATGAATAGAGTTTGAGACTAAAAGCATAGATAGCTAGAGAAGGTTCTTAGGCATTCTTGTCCATCCACTTGGCCAAAGAAAGAAAAGCTAAACAATCAAAACAACAAGTGGATGTCCTCGAATGAGTAAAATGTGCAACCAACATGCTCACACAATAAGATGACAAATGAAATATGTGACAAAGCATGCACAACCAATTCTAGCATCTATCAAACAATTGGCGATGACTAGGTCATCTATATATGAGTATATTGACTTAGGAGTCAAATGAGAACATTTGATCATAGGTCATACTCATCATTTAAGCTCAAGTGGAGTTACCACTTTTACATAAAGCATTTATGTGTTCACATCATTAGAGTTGCTTTGACTCAATTCTTAGAGTTAAGCTCCCCCTAGATGTGAGATCCCCCCTTAGAGGGATAAACTAACCTTGGGTTTTGTCGATGATGACTTCATGTAGGTGTTGAAGATGTGGATGCTCAGTGTTGATGTAGATTGTTTGGAGCAATCCTTTGGATTGAGTTGCACTTTCAATACCTACATGGGTTAGTCCCACAAGGAACAAACAAGGATATCCATAGACATAGAGTGATGCACACACAAAATGATGTCCATGAAAACATTAGGTTACCTTGTCCCTTGCCTTACCAACATGAGGGATTGTGACTCCTTGAACTAGCGCAAGATATGGAAGTTGATTGCACTTGTCCTTGCCATAATGATATGAGTGAAAAATGTTGGCGGAGTCACCCTCAAGAACTCTCTAGTTCTTCTTCTTCGGGATCCACATCAACTTGATGGGAATCCTTGGTGTAGTAGTTGTACTTGATGATGAAGAACTTGACGTAGTCTTGGGAACCCACTTGACCAAGGCCTTAGGTGCTTCTTCAAATGCATCAATTTCCTCTTGAAGCTTGTCCTTGCCTTTGTTCTTGTGGTCTTGTGGTGGAAGATCATCTTGTGCTTGTGTTCCCTTGAAGGAAGTAGGATCATACTTCTCTTGTTGAGGAACAAACTTCGTCTTGGGGTCTTGATCTTCTTCCCACTCAACTCCATTGGCATTGAACTTTCGTTCAAAACCAACACCTTGATTCTTCCGGTGCCTTCCTTGCTTGCGTACAATTTCCTCAAATTGCTTACTCCCGGCAAGACTCTTGTATACACCTTTCTCTATAATTCCCTTCAATAAGCTGTTTTCTTGCTCAAGTGTAACTTGTCTAAGAGGATCATTAGTGGAATCAAGAGAACTACTAGAAGCAACAATATTGGATTTTGCATTGTTATTGTTACTACTAGAAGAAGAATCTTTCTAGTTCTTGTTACTAGACTTGACTTGAGGCATGTAAGTAGATAAGAGTAAACGCGGCAGCAATGTAAGAAGAACTTTTCTTACGAAGATCATCATTGATTGCGTTTAAGAACTCATGCTCTTGCTCAAGATTGAGCTTTTCAAAGCGTAACTTCTCATGAGCCCTTAAAAGTTCTCGATGATCTTCAAAGATAGTTTCATGAGCTAACTTAAGAGTGTTTAGTTCTTTAGTTAGACGCTCAATTTTCTCCTTATCATTGTCATTCGTTTCAACTTGATTAGCATGATTAATTGACGTTTCATCATAGTATTCATCACTAGAGTTGTCAACAAGTAAATCATCATCACCTAGCAAGTCATCTTCATCAACATCAAAATCAACATACTCGGGTGTGTTACCTTAGGACCTTTGGCCATGAAACATCTACCAATTCCTTCATTTGGTGACTCAAATATGTCGTAGGAGTTGGTTGACACAAGTGCTAGACCGGCAACACCTTCATCTTGAGTGTATTGAATTCGGAGTGATAGCTTCTCTCGGAGTGATGGTCGGAGTCGGAGCCGGATACCCATTCACCAACATGAGCTTGATGTCTTCGTTTTGTGTAGCTCTTTCATGACTTGTCCTTCCTTTCCAAATCCATGCTTCTTCGTGAGCGTCTTCGTTCATAACGATCATCTCTACTCCTTCTCTCTCTTGGTGGTGATTCTTCTCTTCTACTTCTTCTCTTGGGAGAATCTTCTCTTCTTTTGTAGGGTGCCGTACACTCATTGGAATAGTGTCCGGGTCTCCCACAATTGTAGCAATTTCGCTCTCGACTAGAAGATCTTTTGTCATTGTAGGACCTTGACTTAGAGCTTCTTTCTTTGCTTCTACTCTTGTAGAATTTGTTGAAGGTCTTCACCATTAAGCTCAATTCTTCATTGAAGGTTAGTTTCTCACTTGATGATGTGGGGGCTTCACATGAGGCTTTGTAAGCACCACTTGACTTGTTGTGAAGTTCCTCCTTATCCTTGAGTGACATCTCATGAGCAACAATTCTTCCAATGACTTCCGTAGGCTTGAGACCTTTGTAATTGGGCATCATTTGGATCATTGTGCACACGGTATCATATTTTCCATCCAATTCTCTTAGGATCCTCTTGATGATGAATCTGTCGGTCATCTCTTCACTTCCTAAGCCGGCAATCTCATTTGTGATAAGAGCAAGCCTAGATTACATTTCAGCGACACCTTCACCATCCTTCATTTTGAACTTGTCAAGCTGACTTTGGAGCACATCCAACTTGGATTCCTTATTGAGTCAAGACCTTCGTGCATATCAATCAAAGTATCCCAAATTTCCTTTGCATTCTCAAGACGGCTGCTTTTCTTGAACTCTTCGGGGCACAATCCATTGAAGAGGATATCACAAGCTTGTGAGTTGTATTGCAACATCTTCAACTCATCCGCACTAGCATCATGGTTCGGTTCTCTCCCATCAAAGAATTCACCTTGCAAGCCAATACATACAATAGCCCAAACGGCGGGGTTATGACCGAGAATATGCATTTTCATCTTATGCTTCCAACTAGCAAAATTAGTGCCATCAAAGTAAGGACCTATACGATGATAATTTCCCTCGCTAGACGCCATACTCTCCTAGGTTGTGAAACCAAGGCTATGACCACCAAAAGCTATGGAAATCAAAGCAAATGGGACCAAAGCTCTGATACCACTTGTAGGACCTTGAAGTATGTCTAGAGCGGGGGGGGGGGGGGTGATTAGACTACTTGACCAATAAAAACTTAACCTTTTCCCAATTTTAGACTTTGGCAGATTTTAGCTATTTTAGATTAAGTCAAGAAATCTTCACACAATTCAAGCAAGCATGCAAAGAGTATATAGGCAGCGGAAAATAAAGCATGCAACTTGCAAGAATGTAAAGGGAAGGGTTTGGAGGATTCAAACGCAATTGGAGACACGGATGTTTTTGTCGTGGTTCCGATAGGTGGTGCTATCGTACTTCCACGTTGGTGGAGACTTCAACCCACGTAGGGTAATGGTTGCGCGAATCCACGGAGGGCTCCACCCACGAATGGTCCATGAAGTAGCAACCTTGTCTATCCCACCATGGCCGTCGCCCACGAAGGACTTGCCTTACTAGCGGTAGATCTTCACGAAGTAGGCGATCTCCTTGCCCTTACAAACTCCTTGGTTCAACTCCACAATCTTGTCGGAGGCTCGCAAGTGACACCTAGCCAATCTAGGAGACACCACTCTCCAAGAAGTAACAAATGGTGTGTTGATGATGAACTCCTTGCTCTTGTGCTTCAAATGATAGTCTCCCCAACACTCAACTCTCTCTCACAGATAGGATTTGGTGGAAAGAAGATTTGAGTGGAAAGCAACTTGGGGAAGGCTAGAGATCAAGATTCATATGGTTGGAATGGAATATCTTGGCCTCAACACATGAGTAGGTGGTTCTCTATCGAACCGTAAGTTGGAAGTGTAGGTTTGTTCTGATGGCTCTCTCCACGAATGAAGAGGAGGTGGAGGGGTATATATAGCCTCCACGCAAAATCTAACCGTTACACACAATTTACCAAACTTGGTGGGACCGAATTAACAAACTCGGTCAGACCGATTTAGTAAACCTAGTGACCGTTAGGGTTTTCGGTGGGACTGACATGCATCTCGGTAGGACCAATTTGGTTAGGGTTTGGTGTAGCGACCCGACCTCAGACGGTCAAGCCTACGTATTCTTGTGCCATCCTCGGATCAGTATCTTTGGCACACGATTACATCAATGTATATATCAAAGTGCAATCACATGTATAAATAACGTAAAATGATATATACCTCATAATACTCATGGAAACAATCAAACGGGTGTGGAGTCCCATCAACGCCATCGGCAGGTTGAGTGTAGACCGTAACCACATCTGCATACTCTTACCCGTCCGGAGTAAAATATCTGCAACATGATAAGTTGCAGCCGTGTAGGTCAAGTACATTGAATGTACCGCAAGATCACAATATGAGAAAACAGATGATAAAACTATACTATATGCAATATGGCTTTAGGGCTCTGTATCTGAGTTTTGTTTGCGTAAAAGCTGATTTTTATTTTACCTACATCAAAGGAATAGAATGAAGTCTGTACTAAGGAGTTTTCTATCATGACATGGTTCCGCCAACCGATGCCTCATAGCCCAAAATCATCATAAGTTGCCCACAATTAAGTTATCAATCCGGTGTTGAGAGTTCGAGATAGATCCAAGTCCAGAGGCTCAAATTGTCCGTAACCGGGACACGGCTAATCGATTAGGTTTAAAACCCTCTCTGCAGAGGTTTGTACACTTTACCCGCAAGATTCGATCCCTCTCTTTACGTTCTCGCACTTGAGTGTTTGAGAACAAGATGACCGAAACATGGTCTTCCAAAGAGTTCCTCGACCACCGTCCGGTACTCATCCCATCCTACCGTAGTTCTACATCTGCTAGTACCGTCCCAGCCAGAGTCACTACTAAGGTCAACCAAGCCAGAGCCCATAATGACTTGCGGTTGCACAGGTAAGCTTCGGTCATGAAGTATTCTTCCGTCTCTTTGAGTCTGGGTGAAGCTTTCCGCAAGATGTCATGGCGCTTCTCCATGCATCCCGGCCAACCACTGGTTTCTCCAGGTGCCCGTCAACCGTCCTTCACCCAAGATCTGTATTGAATTCTTGTCTCGAGTCTTGAAGTCTTGAGGCCTTGAAGATGCAGTCCTTGCAGCTTTCATCATGGAGTTGTCGTCATTGACGAGAGTCCTCCTTCTTCACACCACTCTCGTGCACTCATACCAAACCCGTCTACTATAGCGTAGCATCAAAATAAAATATCGTCCCGGGCTTGGTAACAGGGTGATGGGTTCCTACCTCATGCATACTACTCAACTACAAGGATTCAATAACACTATTGAGGGGTGATTGCAAAGATGTCACTAAATGCAATAAAACATAGGTATGAAAGCATGGTCAAAGTGAACTTGCTGGTAATACTTGATGAAGATAACAACGTCGAGAAAATGACTTGGTAGAACTAATCGTCACTCCGTTGAAAATCTATATAGTCAAACATAGCATTCACATAAGCAAACATCCTAGCAAACAATTTTAGCACTCGAAATAACAATCAAAACAGCAAGGAAAATCGATAATAAAACTCAAACAAAATCAAAAGAAACTTCAAATAAAACTACAAAGAAAAACTACTAACGAAGATCTATGACTTTGCTACAAACATCTAATATAGTTTTTGCCGTAAGTAAAAACTTAACAACAATTAAAATACTAAACTAATAAATTAACAGAAAATAAAATGTAAAATAACTAATTTAACAGAAAGTATTTTTTTCCATAAAATTTTATTTGCAAAAAGAAACAAATAAAAAGCTTTTATAAAACTCTAACTATGACCTATAGAAGGTTTCATACAAAACTAAGGAAAATAAATTTTTTAAAGTAAAAATAAATTTTCTCCTGTTGTCTAACAGAAACACAACTAATTTTGTCAAAAGTGACAAAAAGAAATAATTTAAAACTAATAAAAACAATAAATAAAAAGCTAAAACAGAACTAATATTAAAACAGTACTGTTTTGCTAAAAACCTAATTTAAATTAACCTGAAAATAAAATACTAAATACTACTGGATAAACAAAGGTCCTAGAGACCAGGAGCAAAAAGAATTAATTAAAAATCTATTTTTAAACTCCCGAAATAAGCAAAACAAGCTTTAATTCAAATCTGATCTAACTCAGTTTTTATAAATCCAAACATAGACAAATAATATATTTTTGGAAACTACAAGAAAATTGTGATCTAACGCAAAAATAATCAGCATCATTGGTCTTCTAGATCAAAAGTTATAAGCTAAACAAGAATGGAACTAAATCTGTTACGGAAATAAATCTGAAAAAGCAGCGGAGTTACACATGCGTGAGACAGAGATGGCAGGAAGGAGGCAGCGATGTGGAGGGCTGCTCGGCGAGGGGCGAGGTTGCGGGCGAGGTGGGGGTCGGCGCTTGGGAGGTGGCGCTGGGCGCCTCAGTGCTGCTCACTCCTGGCGTCGGGCTCTGGGAGAGCTCCAGTGAGCGTTTCTAGGCGAGAAAAGGAGGACGGTGGCGAGGTGGCTACAGGCAGGGGAGGCGTGGTGATGGGAAAAATGGAACGAGGAGAGGGAGGGGTTTTATAGGCGGTCTCGGGAGGCGCTGGGATGGAAAGACGAGGGAGATCGGGAAGGTGGAGATTCCTGTCTCCATGGATATGGAAAGCTTCAGAACGTGAGAGGAAAGCAGAGGAAGGAGATGATCTCTTGTTGGGCTAGAATAGGAAAGTGCTTAATGGGCCAGCAGGTTTTCCTAATAAAACGATTCCATTTCTATTTTTAAAATTAGGAAACTAAAACAATAAAAAGGAAATCAAATCAATTCGAATAAAGAGTTTTTATATACTAAAATTATCGGAAAAATAAAATGTAGATGATGAGCATTATTCCACGGCCAAAATAAAAACTTAAAAATGTTTTTCAGAAAATCCCTAAAGGCTTTATTTCTTTTTGCAAATAATTTTTAAATAAAAACTTTGGTTTTTCTTGGCTCAAATATTTTCAAAAATGCCCCTGATTTTGGAGGGTCATTTTCCTCCGCTCTTTCTTGCTTGCAAGAATTTATTTTTCGGGTATTTCTCGGGAAGAAAAATAGAGAAGCAAGTGCAAATATTTGAAAGAATTAAATTGCAAAACTCCGTTCAAATTCTTTATAGTTGAAGAAGTCATGTCATCTTCTCTCATTGATTCTAATAGGATGAATTGAATTTACCGGAGAAGGGAAAGTCATTTTATTCCCTCTCATTCAAAAGTTTTTGAAAAGGTTCAAATTTCACTCAAGTTTAATTCACTCAAGCAAACAAACAAACAATTCAATTAATTATATTAACATTCCAAAATTTGGGATGTTACAAACCTACCACACTTAGAATGAATCTCGTCCTCGAGATTCAAGAAACTAACAAGAAAAGGTTAGGGGTTGGGGTCTTCTAGCAATTGTTTTGGTCAGAAAGGTCAGGGGTGCTACCACACTTAAAATGCAAGGTTACAGTTCCAATAAACTCAGATACTTCCTCTGGAGGCTGACAATGTATGCCTCTTCACATATCTTACAATAGCTCCTTCATTAAAGCTCTTTTGTCGAAGCATAGAGTTTTCCTCGTAATCTTGGGTCGGTTCGTCAAAGTTGAAGTTCGTCCGAGACCGGATCTTCTTAGCTGATCGGTCTGTGTCCATTCTAGACAACTATCGAAACACTCATGGTGGTCTACCATTAATGGTTTCTCCTGCGAAAGCAGTTCGGGTTGATCTTCACCGTATAACCTACGTTTGTAGCGATTGCCTGTAATGGGGTTCCATCGTCCTACCATTTTATGGTTTTATGGCTTATCGCATCGACACTCTTCTAAGGTTTTCAAGGCTCTCGATTTTCCATCAACATATGATAGTTCATGATAGAAGTCTCCGGTATGGGGCCAATCCATCCCGCATTTGAATCATTACCACATATGTAAATATCGAATCACGTATTCTAACACTTGGGCATACTCACAAGCATTGCATAATTTCTCTTGTTCTCGAACTGGTTTCGAGTAAATCCATGGTTTCCGCAAGCCAAACAAAACATCTATCGTTACTTCACCACTCTCAGGTTTTGGCGTAACCTCCTCTGAAACTTATGCCGATTGGATCACCGATTCTTCCAGATTTATTCCTTTATCAATGTTACAACGGTTCCTTCTCAAAATCCACGGGCACGTGGGTTATGGCCCACTTCAACACTGGTGCAGCTTTAACTCATCCTTGGAGTAACTCTCATGTTACACCTCCTTTAAATCAATAGTACTCTGTTACTTCATACCATCATATCAAGAACAAAACTCCAACTTATTTTGTCCAGCTCCCTTCTATGGACCGTCGTGAATAACATATTTTTTCTCCATTGATCTTGTGGCTTTACAGTACTATGACCAAAGAATGCACAAGTTTATCCATAAAATCTCATTATTTTCATATCAACCTTTCATTACATCCTTAATCATTTTCGTAAATCCAAATTCCAAAAGTACTTTGTTACAAATGCTGCCACCCACATGATTTGGTATGGTCGGGCATTACTTCCAACTTATTTATTTATCCTCCTCGAGGATTCTTGATCCTTTGGAAGTGTGCGACATGAGCCTTGAAATCTTCAATCTTCTGTTTCATCATGGTGGTCTTGAGCTTCATTACCATCATCTCTGCACGCATTTCGCGTAGGTATTCCTGAGTATAACGGAGTCTTGCTTCAAGTATTTCTCCGATCTGGCGTATGGCTTCCATGGCTGCTTCACGAACAGCATCGAAGAAAGTTGCTTGTGGCACACGTGAGATGAAAAAGGACTGCCCCATCATCTTTGGGAAAACTCCTTTCGAACGGTGGAGGTGTACCTCCACATACCAAAGTTCCACTCCCTTTTGCATGAAAGGGTAGCCTTTGTAGACCGTGCATCTCCTTCAAGGTGAATATGCTTCATCATGTCCTTCAGATCTTCGGTAATCATGATCACTTGTCGGGGTCATGATCGTTTCAGACCCTTAAGGAAAGACTCGTAAAGTGTCGTCATCTGCAGTTTGTGAAAGCGAAATGATGCTCAGAGTAAGGTACTTATCTCCTGTTTATGCATCACAATTCACCTTCTTCCATGTTCATCAAGAATATTAATTTCCAAGATAGAATATGACAATTCCTTAAAGTCTTTTCAGCATGTGACGTTACAACTTTATTGAGTCATGAACTATTACAATCTCGAGTAATCTATTACATAACTCAACTCATTGAGCTCATGAAAATGAAATTGCTTTCTACTACTCTTATTATCCATATCAAAATTCCAACTACTCAACTCCAGTTTTCATCTTGTCGGGACATTTAATAGCATAATGTCCTGCCTCCTTGCAGCGAAAACAAATGACTTCCGACATGTCTCGGGGCTTCTTTGTGATTACGCGGACTCCTTGGATTCTTGGCTTCTTATCTGGGCATTTAATAGCGAAAAGACATAAATCCTTGCACCTGTAACAAGTGAAATTACTTAGGTCCTTCTCTGAAAAAAAACCGTTGTTCTCGGGTTGCCTTCTTTTTCTCTTCCCGGAATTCTCTATAATGATCGAGTTTCTATCTCCGGAGGGTCAAACTTCACTTCTGCTGTCGGGAAATATCACGGATACTCTTTTTCTTCCCTTGGGGCAATCTGTGAATAATGTCCTTCTTCTCCACATGAATAGCGAGGCATTGGAGTAAAATCTGTTGAGACCTTCTCCATCCGTGTCTTCAACACTTTCATTCATTCTTGGTTCTTCTAGGTCTTCCTTGAGGGCTTCTTTCATTCCATCTTCACGCTTGGAATAGTTTGTTGCACCGTGGAGTAAACGTGACACTTTGCACGGGTAGTGGGTGGTTCCTTCACACGGGAAGCAAGTCACACAGCTAGTTGGGCATTCCTCACTGGGTGTTTCTCCTCACAATGAGGGCATCCATCTTTGTGTTCCTCACAGGTGTGTCCTATTTCTCCATAAATCTTGCAGGCACAAGGTTTACTTCTTGGTGTATCATTGTGCTTCCGGATAAGACGTGATCTCATCGGGGTCTTCTTGAATTCCTCCCAAGTTCTTGCTCCTTTAAATCCTTGTATGGATTGATGCATTCTCCACCAGGTTGCGGCACTTTACGTAAAATCTTGAAGAGCGTATTGGACCTCATACTTCCTTGAAACCAAATTGTTCCCGAAGTGATTCTCCATGTTCTGCATCCATAGCTACGCCTCCAATTTGAGTCTTGATCCAGAGAATATCACCCAACTTCATTCATCATCTATGGGGTTCAAGGGTTTTAGGGTGAGATGAGAGAGAGGTGGGGAGGGATATACACACAATACAAACAATAGTGTTGAAGAAACGAGTTTTACTTTGTGGCTGTCGGAAAACATCAAACAAATGACAGCTCACACATCGTCGCATCTAACGTAAGTGTGTAACAGGGGTGTGGTCTTCTAAAGGTCAAATATTTCTTCAGAACTTCAAATCTTGAGTCTTCAACTGTTGTAGCTTCTAATACATGGTGAAATCCTCTTTACTCTGAAGTGGTCATCAGTTCTCCGATATCAAATCCTTCTTGGGCGTCTTGATTGATCCTCCGGGTGATCAAAGGATAAGGGTATATTCTAACTATTTGAGGTGAGAGGGTCTATTTGATAAATTCAGAAAAGATGAGAAGTAAGAGTCTTTTGTAAATAAAGTTTTGAGATATCCTGTCCTAAGGGCTTTTCCGGTTTCTAGGGTCACGTCCTCACAGTCAACATGTGCTTTTTACCATTTTACGTAGCGACCCGACCTCGTGACGGTCAAGCCTACGTATTCTTATGCCATCCACAGATCGGTATGCTTTGGCACACAAGACATCAATGTATATATCAAAGTGCAATCACATGTATAAATAACGTAAAATGATATATACCTCATAATACTCGGTGAAACAATCAAACGGGTGTGGAGTCCCATCAACGCCATCGGCAGGTTGAGTGTAGACCGTAACCCTGTACCGTACTCTTACCCGTCGGAAGAAAATATCTGCAACATGATAAGTTGCAGCCGTGTAGGTCAGTACATTGAATGTACCGGCAAGATCACAATATGAGAAAACAGATGATAAAACTATACTATATGCAATATGGCTTTATGGCTCAGATCTCGAGTTTTGTTTTGCGTAAAAGCTGATTTTTATTTTTACCTACATCAAAGGAATAGAATGAAGTCTGTACTAAGGAGTTTTCTATCATGACATGGTTCCGCCAACCGATGTCTCATAGCCCAAAATTCATCATATGTTGCCCACAATTAAGTTATCAATCCGGTGTTGAGAGTTCCGAGATAGATCCAAGTCCAGAGGCTCAAATTGTCCGTAACCGGGGACATGGCTAATCGATTAGGTTTAAAACCCTCTGCAGAGGTTTGTACACTTTACCCGCAAGATTCGGTCCCTCTCTTTACGTTCTCGCACTTCAGAGTGTTTGAGAACAAGATGACCGAAACATGGTCTTCCAAAGAGTTCCTCTGACCACCATGCGGTACTCATCCCATCCTACCGTAGTTCTACATCTGCTAGTACCGTCCCAAATGAGTCACTACTAAGGTCAACCAAGCCAGAGCCCATAATGACTTGCGGTTGCACAGGTAAGCTTCCGGTCATGAAGTATTCTTCCGTCTCTTTGAGTCTGGGTGAAGCTTTCCGCAAGATGTCATGGCGCTTCTCCATGCATCCCGGCCAACCACTGGTTTCTCCAGGTGCCCGTCAACCGTCCTTCACCCAAAGATCGCGGTATTGAATTCTTGTCTCGAGTCTTGAAGTCTTGAGGCCTTGAAGATGCAGTCCTTGCAGCTTTCATCATGGAGTTGTCGTCATTGACGTAGAGTCCTCCTTCATACCAACCCCCGTCTACTATAGCGTAGCATCAAAATAAAATATCGTCCCGGGCTTGGTAACAGGGTGATGGGTTCCTACCTCATGCATACTACTCAACTACAAGGATTCAATAACACTACTGAGGGGTGATTGCAAAGATGTCACTAAATGCAATAAAATATAGGTATGAAAGCATGGTCAAAGTGAACTTGCACGGTAATACTTGATGAAGATAACAACGTCATTTGTAAAATGACTTGGTAGAACTAATCGTCACTCCGTTGAAAATCTATATAGTCAAACATAGCATTCACATAAGCAAACATCCTAGCAAACAATTTTAGCACTCGAAATAACAATCAAAACAGCAAGGAAAATCGATAATAAAACTCAAACAAAATCAAAAGAAACTTCAAATAAAACTACAAAGAAAAACTACTAACGAAGATCTATGACTTTGCTACAAACATCTAATATAGTTTTGCCGTAAGTAAAAACTTAACAACAATTAAAATACTAAACTAATAAATTAACAGAAAATAAAATGTAAAATAACTAATTTAACAGAAAGTATTTTTTTCCATAAAATTTTATTTGCAAAAGAAACAAATAAAAAGCTTTTATAAAACTCTAACTATGACCTATAGAAGGTTTCATACAAAACTAAGGAAAATAATTTTTTAAAGTAAAATAAATTTTCTCCTGTTGTCTAACAGAAACACAACTAATTTTGTCAAAAGTGACAAAAAGAAATAATTTAAAACTAATAAAAACAATAAATAAAAAGCTAAAACAGAACTAATATTAAAACAGTACTGTTTTGCTAAAAACCTAATTTAAATTAACCTGAAAATAAAATACTAAATACTACTGGATAAACAAAGGTCCTAGAGACCAGGAGCAAAAAGAATTAATTAAAAATCTATTTTTAAACTCCCGAAATAAGCAAAACAAGCTTTAATTCAAATCTGATCTAACTCAATTTTTATAAATCCAAACATAGACAAATAATATATTTTTGGAAACTACAAGAAAATTGTGATCTAACGCAAAAAGAATCAGCATCATTGGACTTCTAGATCAAAAGTTATAAGCTAAACAAGAACGGAACTAAATCTGTTACGGAAATAAATCTGAAAAACGAAAACGGAGTTACCTGTACGTGAGGCAGAGATGGCAGGAAGGAGACGCCGATGTGGAGGGCTGCTCGGCGAGGGGCGAGGTTGCCGGCGAGGTGGGGTCGGCGCTTGGGGAGGTGGTGCGCCTCAGGTGCTGCTCACTCCTGGCGTCGGGCTCTGGGAGAGCTCTGGTGAGCGTTCTAGGCAGGAAAAGGAGGACGGTGGCGAGGTGGCTCTACGGGCAGGAGGCGTGGTGATGGGAAAAATGGAGCGAGGAGAGGAGGGGGTTTTATAGGCGGTCTCGGGAGGCGCTGGGATGGAAAGACGAGGGAGATCGGGAAGGTGGAGATTCCTGTCTCCATGGATATGGAAAGCTTCATAACGTGAGAGGAAACAGAGGAAGGAGATGATCTCTTGTTGGGCTAGAATAGGAAAGTGCTTAATGGGCCAGCAGGTTTTCCTAATAAAAACGATTCCATTTCTATTTTTAAAATTAGGAAACTAAAACAATAAAAAGGAAAT
Organism: Aegilops bicornis; assembly: GCA_021605145.1. Taxonomy (NCBI): domain Eukaryota; kingdom Viridiplantae; phylum Streptophyta; class Magnoliopsida; order Poales; family Poaceae; genus Aegilops; species Aegilops bicornis. Next base: position 474,085,725 of record CM038672.1, on the reverse strand, counting down.
CAAATCAATTCGAATAAAGAGTTTTTATATACTAAAATTATCAGAAAAATAAAATGTAGATGATGAGCATTATTCCACGGCCAAAATAAAAACTTAAAAAATGTTTTCAGAAAATCCCTAAAGGCTTTATTTCTTTTTGCAAATAATTTTTAAATAAAAACTTTGGTTTTCTTGGCTCAAATATTTTCAAAAATGCCCCTGATTTTGGAGGGTCATTTTCCTCCGCTCTTTCTTGCTTGCAAGAATTTATTTTTCGGGTATTTCTGGGAAGAAAAATAGAGAAGCAAGTGCAAATATTTGAAAGAATTAAATTGCAAAACTCCGTTCAAATTCTTTATAGTTGAAGAAGTCATGTCATCTTCTCTCATTGATTCTAATAGGATGAATTGAATTTACGGAGAAGGGAAAGTCATTTTATTCCCTCTCATTCAAAAGTTTTTGAAAAGGTTCAAATTTCACTCAAGTTTAATTCACTCAAGCAAACAAACAAACAATTCAATTAATTATATTAACATTCCAAAATTTGGGATGTTACATTTGGGCATAATGTAATCTCGGTGAGACCGATTACACAAACTCGGTGAGACCGAATTTGGTAATTAGCTAACCAGAGAGTTGGTCAGGTAAACTCGGTGGGACCGATTTGCTCTTCCGGTGAGACCGAAAAGTTACAAAAGGGAAACAGAGAGTTTACATTGTAATATCTGTCGGACCGATTCGCTCTTTCGGTTAGACCGAAAAGTTATGAAGGGGAAACAGAGAGATTACAATCCCATCTCGGTGAGACTGAGATCCCTATCGGTGAAACCGATTTGCCTAGGGTTTGTGGCAGTGGCTATGACATCTGAACTCGGTGGCGCCGGATAGAAAGAATCGATAGGGCCGAGTTTGACTTTGGTTTTAGGTCATTTGTGGATGTGAGAAAGTAGTGGAGGGTTTTGGAGCATTTCACTAAGCACATGGAGCAAAAGGCTCATTAAGCAACACCTCATCCCTTCTTGATAGTATTGGCTTTTCCTATAGACTCAATGTGATCTTGGATCACTAAAATGTAAAATGTAGAGTCTTGAGCTTTTGAGCTTGAGCCAATCCTTTGTCCTTAATATTTTGAGGGATCCACTTTCATCATCCATGCCATGCCATTCATTGAGCTTTCCTGAAATATTCATCTTGGAATAGTATTAGCTCAATGAGCTATATGTTGTTATGAATTACCAAAACCACCTAGGGATAGTTGCACTTTCACCGGGGGGCCTCACCGGCGTTGATGGGGAGAGGGGGCGCCGAGGCTTGCTGGCGGCCGGCAGGGAAGAGGGCGAAGATGCGAGGTCCGGCGAGGAGGTGGTCGAGGAGGAGGACGGCGACGGGGTCGACGACGGCGGGGACGAGGCGACGGGGTCGGGGTGGCGCGGGGCTCCGGCCACATGGCTCCAGGCGGCGGCGACGTGCGCTGGGCGTCGGGGTCGTTGCCCCCCGATCCAGATCAGGGGGGAAGGGGAATGGGAGGGGATCGTGGGGGAAGTGGGGGACGGGGTTAGGGTTTGGCCAGGGGAGGCCATATAGGGGACGGGGTGGGCCGGCCTAGGTGGTGGCCTGGTGGGCCGAGGCCGTTTGGCCAAGTTGGGCCACGACCTAGTGGGGGGGGGGGCTCCTTTTCTATTTTGTTAGTTTTCGGTTTTTGTTTTCCTTTTTGTTTCATTTTGAAGTATTTAGGCATTCTGTAAAAGCATGGTCTCTTCACCATAAATATCTAGGCATTAATTGGCACACTCCGAACATTTTAGTTTTAACGTTTGAAAACTTTTATTGTTTGCATTTGTTTTAAATTTGAAATTCGAACTAGGTTTCGAACTAACGCGAGTTTATCCACTGTAACCGAGGTCACGTGGCATCATTAGCGGGGCATCGCTATAGTTTAATTATTCGGGCATCACACACACATGGTTTACCGCATAGGAGATGTCCGGCCGTGTGATAGTCAACTATTGCAAGCCACCAACAATACTGCGGTACTCTGTAGCATCATCTGAAGGAAGCAAGTCACCATCCAAGGCTGATAACCGATCACTTGCAGACACATGGTGGTAGCATGCTTGCACTACAACATACCAGCATGTCATAGCAAGTCCAAGGAATACTTATGCCGAGTGAGAGTCAGACCAGCAGGGGACCGTGAAACCTCCAGACCAAGGAAGTAATGGAGAGCACCCAGATCCTTGACAGCAAAATGACCACCCAGAGCAGACAACAGACGAGCAGCAACAGTCACTGAGGAACTGATAAGAATAATGTCATCAACATAAACTAGCAGGTACATAGTAACCTCAGGAGGATGGAACATGAACATAGACGTGTCAGCAGTGGACGGAGCAAATCCAAGACGGCAAAGAACCGAGCCAAGTTGGGCATGCCATGCACGAGGAGCCAACTTAAGTCCATAAAGCGCCTTGACAAGACGACACAAATGATGTGGACGAGAAGGATCAACAAAACCTGGAGGTTGCCGCATGTAAACCTCTTCCTCCAAGACACCATGGAGAAAAGCATTCTGAACATCAAGCTGATGCAGAGACCACCCTTTGGCAACAACCAAGGACAGAAGCAGACGAATGGTGGTAGGTTTGACAACTGGACTGAAGGTATCCTTATAATCAAGACCATACTATTGTTTAAACCCTTTGGCCACCAACCGTGCCTTGTATCGCTCAATAGAACCATCAGCATACTTCTTTACCTTAAACACCCACTTGGAGTCACTAATGTTGACACCAAACACAGGAGGAACCAAGCGCCAAGTATCATTCCTCCGTACTGCCTGAAACTCCTGATCCATGGCACCGCGCCGATGAGGAATTCGAAGAGCCGCCTGAAAATGCTGAGGCTCAACAGTGGGATCAGCATCTGTCTGTGCCATACACGTCGCAATTACGCAACCGTGCTGTTAGTGCACTCGTTCGGCCGAACAATACCACTCTGACTGCGCGTACGAGGAGGTAGAACAACGGTAGTGACAGAGGTGGCAGCAGAGACGGAGTCGATGAAGATGACGATGACGACGCAGACTGCTCCCCAGATGCAGAACAAGTCACACCAGGCGACAGACCGGGCGAGGAAGGAGTGGATGCCCGTTCGGCCGATGCAAGCGGGGACGCCGGCTCGGGCGAGGACACCATCTCGACCGACGCGTCGGGAAGCCCTGTAGTGCCAGGCTCGGCTAGCCCCATCGGTAGGCTATGTGATGGAGGACATCGCGAGCAGGCTCGGCGGACATCCGAGGGGATGCGGGCGGCTGCTCATCCAGAAGCTCGAGGCGTGCTGCGCGCCCAGTACCTGTACCATGGTTAGGTAGCAACAAGGGGGTACATGCAGCATCAACAAATTGACCAGGCAAAAGTAAAGCAGATTTCTCAGGTGCAATGGGAGTGGTGGAGGGGACCGGAAGTGTGGAAAAAGGAAAAACATTCTTATCAAACACCACATCACGTGAGATGTAGACGTGGTTAGAGGGAACATGAAGACACTTGTACCCTTTATGAAGAGAACTGTAACCAAGAAACACGCACTGTTTAGACCGAAACTCCAACTTGCGTTGGTTATATGGATGAAGATGAGGCCAACACGCGCACCCAAAGACCTTGAGAAACGTATAATCAGGAACTTCATTCAGCAAGAGCTCAAGTGGCGTTTTCATCTGACGGAGTCGTGTAGGGAGTCTGTTAATGAGAAAGCATGCGCTGGAAAGCAAGCAAAGCAAGACCAGTCTCAACTATATAACGATGCTTACGCTTAGCTACACCGTTTTACCGATGTGTATGAGGACAAGACACACGATGTGTAATTCCAAGCTTATTAAAGAATGCATTGAGGTTGTGATACTCACCCCCCAATCGGATTGAGCATGAATGATTTTATGACTGAGAAAACGCTCAACATGCGCTTGGAATTGCAAGAAAACATTAAACACATCAGACTTGCGTTTAAGAAGATAAAGCCAAGTGAACCGACTATAAGCATAAATGAAATTGGCATAATAATTATGACCACTAACAGAGGTTTGGGCATGGCCCCATACATCCGAAAACACAAGTTCAAGTGGTTTATTGACTACACGATTCGACTCAGAAAACTGAAGCTGATGACTCTTACCTTGCTGATAAGCATCACAAATTGCATCAACATGTTTATTTGACACTACTCGAAGCTCATGACGATGAAATACATGGCCAACGATGGGAGTGGCAATGTGACGAAGGCGCGCCTACCAATGTGATGGAGACACACGAACACCGCTGAAAGCACTAGGAGCTGGTGGCACATCAAGTGCATAGAGACCATTATTGCGCAGTTGACCTCTAAGGATTATGTCCCTCGTGTCCCGGCTCTTAACAAAAAAATTAAAAGAATGAAATTCAGCAAGAACATTATTATCACGAGTAAGTTTAGGAACGGAAAGCAAACTACGTGAAACAGAGGGAACACGAAGGACATTAGGAAGACGTAATTGTGTGGATCGACGTGCAAGAAGTGATGCCTAACCAATATGTGAGATGTGCATACCTTCCCCATTAGCGGTGCGAACCTGATCGTGTCCACAGTACGGCTCCTCTGTAGAGAGCTTGCCCATCTGACTCGTCAGGTGATTGGTAGCTCCCGTATCCATGTACCAAGATGCATCAACTGGATAGGAAGGAGTATGCCCCTGCTCATGACTCGCCAGGGCCATTGTCCTTGCCATTGTTCCCGATCCCCAAGAAATCCTGCTTGAAGCAATGATGACAACGGGAGGCAAGGTGACCATCAAGCCCACACAGCTGGCAGGGGACCTGAGCACCACATGAAGGACAACAGTCACAGACTCGACCTCCCATGGAGGTAGTGGTATTCCGCGGATTAGGCGCGGTCCGCAGAGGTTTGCCACCAGTTGGTGGCTTATAGGGCTTGCCCTTCCCACGTGTTGCAGCGTTGGCGAAAGGGAAACTCGACGTAGAGCGCCGGGATCTGGATGCGCTGTTCTGTGGCAAGAAGATGCGCATACAACTCACGCGGCTGGATGGGAGTGTCATGACCATTGATATTCTCCACCAAATTATCATAGTCATCACCCAGGCCATTAAGCACATAGGAGGTGAATTATACGTCTCCAACGTACCTATATTTTTTGATTGTTCCATGCAGTTATATTATCATTCTAGGATGTTTTAAAATCATTTTATAGCAACTTTATATCATTTTTTGGGACTAACCTATTGACATAGTGTGTTGGGGAACATAGTATTTCAAAAAAAATCCTACAATCATGCAAGATCTATCTAGGAGAAGCATATCAACGAGCGGGGAGAGTGTGTCCACGTACCCTCGTAGACCGAAAGCGGAAGCATTAAGTAACACGGTTGATGTAGTCGAACGTCTTCGTGATCCAACCGATCAAGTACCAAACGCATGGCACCTCCGCGATCTGCACACGTTCAGCTCGGTGACGTCCCTCGAACTCTAGATCCAGCTGAGGTCGAGGGACAATTTTGTCAGCACGACGACGTGATGATAGTGATGATGAAGTTACCGACGCAGGGCTTCGCCTAAGAACTATGACAATATGACCGAGGTGGAAAACTGTGGAGGAGGGCACTGCACACGGATAAGAAATCAACTTGTGTGTCTATGGGGTGCACCCTCCCCCGTATATAAAGGGGGAGAGGAGGGGGCTGGCCGGCCTCAAGGGGCGTGCCCAGGGGGGGGGGGGAATCCTACTCCTACTAGGAGTAGGTTCCCCCCTTTCCTAGTCCAACAAGGAGGGGAAGGAAGGAGGAAGGGGAGAGAAGGAAGGAGGGGGGGCGCCGCCCCCACCCCTTGTCCAATTCGGACTGGGGGGCGCGTGCCACCTCCTCGTCGGCACTCTCTCCTCTAAGGCCCATGGTGGCCCATTAACTTCCCGGGGGGGGGGGGGGTCTGGTAACCCTCCAGCACTCCGGTCTTATCCGAACTCTCCGGAACACTTCCAGTGTCCGAACAACATGGTCCAATATATCAATCTTTATGTCTCGACCATTTAGAGACTCCTCGTCATGTCTGTGATCTCATCCGGGTAACTACCTTCAGTACATCAAAACACATAAACTCGTAATACCGATCGTCATCGAACGTTAAGCGTGCGGACCCTACGGGTTCAAGAACTATGTAAGACTCATCTCAGGTCAATAACCAATAGCGGAACCTGGATGCTCATATTGTCTCCCACATATTCTACGAAGATCTTTATCGGTTAAACTGCATAACAACATACGTTGTTCCCTTTGTCATCAGTATGTTACTTGCCCGATATTCGATCTTCGGTATCACCATACCTAGTTCAATCTCATTACTGGCAAGTCTCTTTACTCGTTCCGTAATGCATCATCCCGCAACTAACTCATTAGTCACATTGCTTGCAAGGCTTATAGTGATGTGCATTACCGAGAGGGCGCAGAGATGCCTCTCCGACAATCGGAGTGACAAATCCTAATTTCGATATATGCCAACTGAACAAACACCATTGGAGACACCTGTAGAGCATCTTTATAATCACCTAGTTACGTTGTGACATTTGATAGCAGACTAAGTGTTCCTCCGGTATTCGGGAGTTGCCTAATCTCATAGTCATAGGAACATGTAGAAGTCATGATGAAAGCAATAGCAACAAACTAAACGATCATAGTGCTAAGCTAACAGATGGGTCTCGTCCATCACATCATTCTCTAATGATGTGATCCCGTTCATCAAATGACAACACATGTCTATGGTTAGGAAGCATAACCATCTTCGATAAACAAGCTAGTCAAGTAGAGGCATACTAGGGACACTTTGTTTTGTCTATGTATTCACATATGTATCGAGTTTTCGGTTAATACAATTCTAGCAACTTTATTATGAGCAGCGGAAGTCAAGCAAGCATGCAAAGAGTATATGAGCAACGGAAAGTAAAGCATGCAACTTGCAAGAAATGTAAAGGGAAGGGTTTGGAGAATTCAAACGCAATTGGAGACATGGATGTTTTTGTCGCGATTCCGATAGGTGGTGCTATCGTACATCCACATTGACGGAGACTTCAACCCACGAAGGGTAATGGTTGCGCGAGTCCACAGAGGGCTCCACCCACGAAGGGTCCACAAAGAAGCAACCTTGTTTATCCCACCATGGCCGTCGCCCACGAAGGACTTGCCTCACTAGCGGTAGATCTTCACGAAGAAGTCGATCTCCTTGCCCTTACAAACTCCTTGGTTCAACTCCACAATCTTGTCGGAGGCTCCCAAGTGACACCTAGCCAATCTAGGAGACACCACTCTCCAAGAAGTAACAAATGATGTGTTGATGATGAACTCCTTGCTCTTGTGCTTTAAATGATAGTCTCCCCAACACTCAACTCTCTCTCACAGGATAGGATTTGGTGGAAAGAAGATTTGAGTGGAAAGCAACTTGGGGAAGGCTAGAGATCAAGATTCATATGGTAGGAATGGAATATCTTGGCCTCCACACATGAGTAGGTGGTTCCTTCTCAGAAACAGCAAGTTGGAAGTGTAGGTTTGTTCTGATGGCTCTCTCCACGAATGAAGAGGAGGTGGAGGGGTATTTATAGACTCCACACAAAATCTAACCGTTACACACAACTTGCCAAACTCGGTGGGACCGAATTGATAAACTCGGTCGGACCGATTCAGCAAATCTAGTGACCGTTAGGATTTTCGATGGGACCGACATGCAACTCGGTAGGACAGATGTGGTTAGGGTTAGGGCATAACGTAATCTTGGTGAGAACGATTACACAAACTCGGTGAGACCGATTTTGGTAATAAGCTAACCAGAGAGTTGGTCAAGTAAACTCGGTGGGACCGATTCGCTCATTTCGGTGAGACCAAAATGTTACGAAAAGGAAACATGGAGTTTACATTGCAATCTCGGTGGGACCGATCGCTCATCTCGGTGGTACCGAAACGTTACGAAGGGAAACAGAGAGATTACAATCTTATCTTGGTGAGACCGAGATCCCTATCGGTGAGACCGATTTTCCTAGGGTTTGTGGCAGTGGCTATGACATCTGAACTCGGTGGCGCCGGGTAGAAAGAATCGGTAGGGCTGAGTTTGACTTTTGGTTTAGGTCATATGTGGATATGAGAAAGTAGTTGAGGGGTTTGGAGCATATCACTAAGCACTGTAGAGCAAGAAACTCATTTAGCAACACCTCATCCCTCCTTGATAGTATTGGCTTTTCCTATAGACTCAATGTTATCTTGGATCACTAAAATATAAAATGTAGAGTCTTGAGCTTTTGAGCTTGAGCCAATCCTTTTATCCTTAGCATTTTGAGGGATCTATTTTCTCATCCATGCCATGCCATCCATTGAGCTTTTCCTGAAATATTCATCTTGGAATGATGTTAGCTCAATGAGCTATATGTTGTTAGGAATTACCAAAACCACCTAGGGATAGTTGCACTTTCAATCTCCCCTTTTGGAAATTGATGACAACATATAGATCAAAGCTCGACAAATGATAATAAGAGTGAAAAACATTGTCGCTTTGAGAAGTATGTGATAAGCAAGAGCTCCCCTAAATTTGTGCATAGTTTAAGATTTGCTTTGGACTGCAAATGCACAAGGAGTTAGGCCCATGGGTAACTCTTCCATGTCACATACATCTTGGTGGAGCGCTCAAAATGATAATGATTGAATACATGCACTCATCACCAAGCAAAGTGAATGATCATATAGAGATAAAAAGGATAATGTCATCCAACAAGCATAAATGTAGCATATGATCAAACACATGATCATCCAAGTATCACATAGACATAATGTATCTCAAACAAGCAAATAAAGTTCAACCACCAAAGCAAGAGAGAACAAAAAGCAACACTCTCTCTCGAAGCCTATGATCTATACATTTTCTACCCCTTTGGCAATAAGTTACCAAAAAGTTCATAGAAAATGCATAGCACTAGATCGACTCTCAGGCTTGATCTTTAGGTGGTGGTGTAGAGATGGCTCCTTGGACGAAGACTTAAGTTGATGTGGATGGAGATGGAGGAGTAGGTGCTGAAGCTGGTTGCACTGGAGCTGTAGGAGTTGTAGCTGGTGCAGATGAAGTGGCTCTGGTGTCTGCATCCGCACTTGGTGATCTCTGAGCTCTAGGCACTCTGGCAAATGCATCTGTGGTTGTCTTGCCCTTCCTCTCCTGCATATCATCCTGAAGCTGCTCAACAACAGACTGGATCTCAGTTACCTTCACATCCAAGTCATAGAAGTTCTGCTCCATGATCCTCTCCAGGCTCTCCTGGTTTTGAGTTGAGGTGGCCAGCCCCTTCTCAATCCTCAGAGTGGATGCAATCAAGTAGCCAAGTTGATCCTGTTTGCTCTTCAAAAAGTACTGAGATGCCTCTTCCATTGTTGGCATCTTTCTAGCCTTCTCTGTCCTTGCCTTCTCCTTCTTAGCTTGTGCTTGCACTGAAGATGGTTCATCTTCATCCATAACCACTTGCTTGTCCTCAAAGTCTGGATAGATAGGCATATGCTCCTTATCCAACAGGTATGTCCCCGTGACCATCTTGGAGTTAATCAGCTCCTGGATCTGTGGGGCATATCGACAACTCCTCTTTGGGTCAGCAGCTGTCCTCTTGATAGTCTCAACTATAAGGCTCATGACCTTGAACTTATGTGGCACATCAAATAGGTGTATCAAGTTTATTCCATGGCCTCTGATCATGTTTTGGTCACCTGACTTGGGAAATAGAGTATGCCTGAGATCCAGTTGATGGTTGGCAGTCCTGATAGAAGATAGTGTAAAGATCCAAACTTATGTGTCTCAACTGCAGCATCTGGGATCTCCTTGTACATATGTGCCATAGTGTTGTGATCCATGTTCTTCTTGGCATAGACATCCAAGTCATCTTCTTTCTCCTTACGTGCATTGATCAGATTTGCCCATTCCTCAATAGTTGATTGGTACCTTGTACCTTCAGACATCCATACTATCCTGCCATCTGGATAGAAGTGTGCTGTGGAGTAGAATTCTATTATGAGCTCATCATTCCACTTTGTGAGCTTCTGCCCAACAAAGTCTGCAACTCCACATGCACTGAAACTGTCATACACACCAGAATAGTGTTCATCATTCTCCTTCATGTAGGTCCAGTCCACCCACCTCATGTCACACACTATAGGCTTCTTGTCCAACAACAGTGTCTCATAGAAATCCTGCTGTTCCTTAGTATGAAACCTGTAGTCAACAACAATTCTCCTTCTGGTGGCATATGGATCTGACTCTCTCCATAGCCTCAATCCCGAGTCTCTCCTGATCTTCATGTTCTCAGCTACATGATGAGCATCATTATGATCTGGAATTTTTGGCTTCAATTTTCTCAAGACACGTGTCTCATCATCTTCTTCCTCAGCAAGAATTTCAGGCATTGGAGCCTTGTTCTTCTCAGCAGCTGGAATGTTCCTGGTACTCCTCTTAGGTACAATCTTGGGCTTGGAGGCAGCTTTGGGTGCTTCTTTGGGCTTTGATGATGCAGCCCCTGTCCTGATAGCATCACCCATAAGCTTCTGAGCCTTGGGTGCTGGTGCAACAACCTCTTCTTATTCTTCCTCTTCCATCATGGAAGGCTTTCCAACTCTGGCCATGGTCTTCTTGACCCTTTCCTTCCTCTTCTTCCCTTTAGCAGCAGCCTCTTTGGGTTCAGATTCCAATGATGCTTGAGTGGAGGCTCTGGCTTTAGACATGGGAATCCTTTTGGCATGTACTTTGGTCTTCATACCAGGCTTGGTGGCAGCAGCTGTGCCATACTCCTTCTTGAGCACCTTTTTCTTGGAAATGGCCTCATCCTCAATAGCCACATAGTCTTCATCCTCAGATTCTGAGGTTCTCTTCTTCCTTGTCCTGGTGGCTGCTTTGGGTAAGTTGCTGGGAGTGCTCCTGCTACCCTCATCAGAGCTGCTAGAGGGACTAGTGCCCTCACTCATTTGAATCTGCTCCTCTGACTTGTTCTGGTTGTCACTCTAATCAGACATATTGCAAACACTAACTGCAGACCCTATGAATAGATATAGGTGAGATAGAGTGGATGAGCATCACAAAATACAGAGGTTTTTGCAAAAGAATGATTCAAAAACTTAGTTTTAGTTTTCCACGGAAAGCATTTCTGATCAACCGATTTGCAAACTCGGTGACACCGAAGCAGCTTTTGTAACCTAAACTAGTGAACTCGGTCAGACCGAGTCAGAGTTTGGTGGCACCGAGACTGCTAGGGTTTCACAAAGTCCTGAACTCGGTCACACCGATTTGCAATTCTTGGTCAGACCGAGAATCACTTGTGCAATGTCCTTAGACGAATCGGTGGAACCGAGTTCTGCAACTCGGCGGGTCCGAGATGCTTTCGACCGAAACCTAACCCTAAATTTTCAATTCACTTCTAAACTATGGATTGTTTTGACTGGATAGAATAGTTTCAATCGTGGCAAGAATCATGATGAACACAATGTGCTAGGAATCAGACGGGGATAACACTGTGATCGAGTCCATACCCTAGCTTGGCGATGAACTCGCTATGGCGGCAACGACGGGGGTGAATTCCATTGACGGCGGCAGAGACCAGCGACTGGAGGCGGCTGGCGACGAGGAGGATGATCCGGAGACCCTCGAGGCAGAGCGAGCTATGCGCGGGCGAAGGGGTTTGGACAAAGTTTCCAAAAAATTTCCCGTGAGTATATATAGCCCGACCACAGCCGGTGTGACCGAGTGGAACAACTCGGTGGCACCGAGATGCATAACTGTTGACAGTTACAGCAACTCGGTGTGACCGAAAAGTTCAAATCAGTTGCACCGGGATTGAAAACCTAGATTGACCTAGTGATCTCGGTATGACCGAAATGGAGGAATCGGTCAAACCGAAATGCACAAAGAAGTTTTGGAAGTTTAAGTCTATGACGATAAACAGTTCCTTGTTACCATTAACAAAACATCCCCTTTTTCTTCGCTCTTCCGGAACCTGTACAGAAATTGGTGCTTTTTCTACTTTGTTTACGTTAGTGACCGGGGGTTTCGGGAAGGCCTATGTGGGGTACCTTTCGGGTGTGGGATGCTCGTTTAACTTCTTTATTCATCTTGTTCCTTATTTACCTAGGTGCACTGCATTTTCAAAAGCTTCCTGTCGAACCGGCTCCTATTTCAATCCGTGCTGGACCGATCGGCGCCGATAATTTTTGACGTGTCCGGGTCGATCAGAGGTTCGGCTTGCTTCTCCCCCACCCTCGCCTATGAAATGGATAACCCTTGCTGCCATAGCAGAAGGATTTTAAGGGCTTCTGTTGAAGCGGAATAGGAGGAAGCCATGCATTCTTTCAAGAATCTCCAACCCCCCCCTTTACCTTCTCTTTCTATTCTATAAAAAGGCGAACATCTAATCTAGGCCCGGTCGCCTTTCTATGAACGCGAGCAGCCCAGCCCCCTTGTTGAAATTTGGATATTAAGGAAGCCGTCTTTCGCAATAGCAGCTCCGAGAAGCTGGGCTAAGGGTGCGCCTCCTGCGGTCGTTTCAGTGACTCAATTGGCTGGCTTCCCTCAGCTCAGACAGGTGTCGCCACACCTCTACTGGGATGAAAGGAAGGTCAGTGGATTAGATCATGAATACTGTTTATTTCCTTTCATACCCAGGAGGTGAGGTAGAGATGGAGGGCGGCCCTCGGGGGGAGGGCCTATTACACTGTTTGGTTTCCAAACATACCAATTAGCATGTCTCATTGGCAAGAGACATGCACTAACAAGCCCTGTGCGTAAAGGGAGCCCACCTCCATCTCTACCTCACCTCCTGGGTATGAAAGGAAATAAACAATATTCATGATCTAATCCACTGACCATCCTTTCATCCCAGTACAGGTGTCCGTCCCCCTTGAGGGGGCCTACTGGGGGTGTCAAGCACTGATTGGTGCTTTTCCGCTTTGCTTTCATAAAGAAGCAAGAGTGGAGAAAAGCACGCTAACAATTAGTACTCAGTTGCTCTAGTCACGCCTCTCGGATTCACTCCTCGAGGCTAGGAACAGTGCGTGGGAATCTGCCGAACAGTTCGGGCCAAATCCTGAAGAAAGCTCAAAAGCGCTGTTTGATGAGC